>CM052547.1:46209566-46227224 GCA_028533065.1 Trachops cirrhosus | reverse complement strand
ACCAAGTTGGACTTGCCTGAGCTGGAGACTAGGAGTGCCCTCCTGGGAAGCACTGGCCATGGGGTTAACTCTCCTGAGACCTTCCCCAGGTCTCACCTTGTAACAGAGCTCTGTATACCCACCTCATGCTGTTCTCTACCAGGAAACATTTTTGGAATGTAAGATCTTTATTTGTTTATTCCTTCTCTCCCTTTTTTTGCAAAATAATTTAGGTTTAAAAATAATAATAGATAAGGAAATTTATTTACTTCTATTATGAAAATTAATTTACAGGGAAATGGAAAGTAAGGTTCGGGTCTTTCCACAGTCCTCAGAGCCACTGATGTAGGACAAGGCAGAGGGTTGATTGTAAAGAGTGGTACGTGATTTGTGAGGTGTTGCTGAGGTGTGGAAGTACGTTTAATGATCAAATAAAAATGCTTATCTGACTTCTAAATAATATTAAGTGCCTAATGTTGCAATGGTGGGTTGAGATATTATTGATAATTGCTGCCTCACTAAGTCACCATGAGCACATGTAACATGTGATGGTGTCAATTCTTCTGTCTATGCTTGGAAGATAACACACTGGTAGCTGCATACCACTGTAAAAGTGAAGTCTTGCATGCATACAAATAGTGAGAGCATATGGATATTTATTTTATGTGACATTGTGACACATAATCACAAAAATATCTCATAATGTTTTAAGTAAATATACAGTTTTATGTTGGGCCACTTCCATAGCTATCTGGGCTATGGGTTGGACACCCCTGCTTTAAGCAAACAGATTGCTTATCAGTAGCTAGACGTGAATTTAGAAGTCATTGTTTACAGAAACAATGTTATAAGAAGGGTGGGTAGGTTACAGAGCAATACAAAATATATTCTTTGACTACAAGTTAGAAAGAAATAAAAAAGAAATCTCTGGAAAATATCCAAGTGTTTAAAATCTAAAAAACAAACTTATAATTAATCCATCAGTCAAGAAAAAAATCAAAATAGATATGGTAAGAGGTTTTTATTTGGATGCTAAATGATCTGGGACAATGGGGGACTCCCCATCTCAAAGTTCATCTCCTCTGCAAAACCTGTCATCATGTTATCATCAAGGGCAAAAGAAAAGGCAGTTCTCAGAGTTCCTGCTCCATTTCAAAGTACTGTCCTTCAGAGCACACAGGCAGCTGCTGAGCAGTCATCCAGGTAGCTCAGCTTCTTTCTAGTGTCTGTCCAGCTTCAGAATCCATCCTCCAGGCTATGTATGGAGCAGGTGTGGCCATGGCCATGTGGTTACTAGGGCCACAGGGTCACATGCTCCCCAGTGAGAGAGCATGCAAACTCACCAGCAAATGCTGCACCACATCAGTGAAAGAAAAAGACTCTTTCCTGGAGGCCATGGGCCACGTGATTGCTAAGACCAAGTGGCACATGCAGAGGATGGGCCAGTGCACTGTCTGAGTGCAGGTCCTGAGGAGTATTAAGCAAGAGAGAGTTTCTTTGTTCCCCTCAGACTATATTTTTTTGGGTGTGGGACAGGTCAGGTGGTTTCTTAGCATGAGTAATTAAGTACCCAAACTTTCATGTACTTTTTGTGAATCCAACCAAATTTTTCTTTCCCCAGGCTAGACTGTCAGGTCTCTTTGGACCAGCACCTCCCGTGCCATCATTCTGACCTCTATTGTGCATGTGCCTGCTTTCCCCTGGTCCTTCCTGTTGGGAACTGCCCTGCCTGGTTTCAGAAGCTGTAACCCCTGCCAAGGCTAAGGCTGAGAGAGCAACCTTGGACTGTAAGCCACCAAGGAAACAAAAGCTTATCTCCCTGGCAGGAGTGCTGCTTCTGCTTTTCTTTCCATAACTGGCCCCCAAGGCTTGGTTGGTTAGCCAATGATGGGTAAGATTCCCCAAGGGGGGAACAACCTAAGACAGGCACAATCATGTGGGAGGCCCCCCACAGAAGGACTTTGGGAGGTACAGCAAAAGGGGGTAAAGGACCCTCACCCCTCGGCTTTGACAAAGCCTGAGTCCTCATTCTGTCTGGGAGAAGTCTCCTAATCTCTTGGCTGCCTCACTTCCCTTGCTCCACCTAATCCTGAAACAATGACAAAGGGTGGTGCAGCCCTGTGCTAGAAAGGGCAGGTTCCCCGGGTGATCAGGCCTAAGAAAGAAGATGTAAAATCCTAAGAAACCTGCTTTGTTTAGAATGCTCTCAATTAAATGACAAGGGTCCAAGCAAGAAGTAAGTTTGTTCCTCAAAGCTTTACAGCTCTTTAGCTATCTGATCCTGACTCAAAATAGGCCCTCAGAGTACTTTGTTATCTATTGTTTGATCCTCACTGCCTGACAATGACTAATGAGCTTATCTGTAATCCTGTGCAAATGAACCCAATAAAAGCCCATTGAGGAACAGGCTCCTGGCCCTTCTCCTTTGAGAGATTGGCTACTTTCCTCCCCAAGCAGATCATGTCTTGGTAGACTTATTCTCATCCCTGGCAGCCAGGGGGTGGGGGTGGGGGGTTCCTGCAGGCAGAGCCCCCCCACACCTACCCCCAATCTGGTACCAGAAGCAAGTGGTAGGGCTTCTTCCTCTATCCAATTATCTTGCTAACCTTGCACATGCTCAGTGTAAGACCCTACCTCCTGTCACCATCATGGGCAATTGGGGAGACTCTTGTGCCAATCTATCGACTTCACACCTCCCATGTTCTAGTCCCCAAATGCAGCAAGTTGCACGCAGCCAGTTGCACACACTCAGGGCCCACTGGAGAGAGTGACTGAACCAAAGACCTAAATAAAGGGACCCTGGAAACCCCACATGCCATCTTATGCAGCTCTGAGGATGGCCACAGCAGGAGGGGCAGGCCACCTGCAGCCAGGATACAGACCATACCCAGGGTGGAGCTTCTATAAGGCAACTATTCAGTTACCCAGGCAATGCAGCCTTGCAGCCTCTAGAGTACCGCAAAACTCATTTTCCTTGCCATGGCCCTGGGCAGCTCTTGAAAGCATTCTTTGGCTGCATGCCCTCAGTCCTTGAACCTCCAACCACTGTCCCTAAGGAGTAAGGAGCATGGCTTAGTGCACGGGTGGCTGCCAGGTCCCATTTCCATGGCCTAGCTCTATCTGCTCCAGTGGCCCCTCCTTGTTTCCTGCCCTCAGTCATCTCTTAGTGGTCTGGACAGGCTGTCTACTGGTATCAAATGGAGAAAAATCAATGGAACAAAAAGCTGTTTCTTTAAGAATGTCAATAAAATTGATAATAGTTTAGTCACATTGATCAGAAAGAGTAGAGAAGATGAAAATTAAGACAAGTAATATCAATGTAGATTCCACAATACTAAAAGCATGAAAAACAATGTTATAAACAAATTCATGCCAAAAAAATTAAAACTTGGGAGAAATGGAAAACTTGTTAGAAAGTGATGAAAAAATAGATAAATGGTAGTGAAATTGTCAGAGTGAGAGACTCCTATAAAATGCATAAAATCAATAACTATCAGAATCAACTTTTTTGCAACTCTGGAAATTAATCAAGGTATGGAGCAACCCAGAGTGCTTTAGCCAAATAAAAATTTTTTAAAAAGGAGAAGAAACAACTGAATGTTGGTAAGAAAACCAAGTTTTATGGTACTTTAACTTGCTCTAGTCTCATTCCCCACTCTGAAGCTGTTATTGAAAAATAACAGCCCAGAGCCAGTGGCTGAGCACTGCCAGTGGCCAGGGGCAGCCAGGGGGGAAATGGACCACAAGGTCCACCCACTGTGGTTTACCTGGGGGGTGTGTCTGCACCTTCCAGCTTTGCTCAGCATCTGTGCTCTGTGTTGCAGGTCTACTGAGAGCTCCAAGCTGAGAGGGATTGCCAAGCAACATCCTCAGTTCCTGAGAGTCTGCCAGGCCCCTTCGTTCATGGGGGCAATTTGATGCAAATAATTTGTGTCAGGGAATAATTTTAACAAAAGTCATCAGTTCCTTAATGATTCTAAATAAAATAACAGTAGATATGGATAGGAAGTGACTCTGTGTGCCCCTCCCTCATCTAATAGGATATAGTCTTTTGATTCTCTGGGATCCAGCCTTCACACAGTCAGGCTTCAAAAGTGTTCCAGGGCCAGTACTGAAGTTTGAACGTAACTGGTAATAGCAACAATCAGCTGGTAGTAAAACCAAAATTTAACTTCCAGCAGACAAGTGAAGATGAGCTTTCCATTACAAAAGGAGACATCATCCTGAGGCAGCTGGTAGGAGGCACAACAATGTAGCACTTACTGGTACCCCAGCAACTACTTCAAGAGATCACCCCAGTAACAAGCCCCTGTGTCCCAAATTTGGAACATTGAAGTGCCCTCCCAAAGGATATGATATGACTGCCATTAATAAATACTATTATAAAGTGGTGCTACAGAATATTCTGGAAACAGAAGATGAATATTCTAAAGAACTTAAGTCTGTTCTTTTAACCTACCTATGGCCATTGCAGACCAGTGAGAAGTTCAACAAACACTTCATATTTAATAGTTAATCCAGAAAAAAATATGTTCTTTCCATTGAATGCTTGTATAGTCTTTAGAAGAATACACCAAGTTGCCTGAAGCTCAGCAGAGAGTTGGAGGTTGTTTTTTAAAAATCTGACACCACAAATGAAAACCTTGTGCTTCATGTATTGTGCCAATCACCCATCTGTAGTTGATGTTCTCATGAAGCACAGTAAGGAGTTGGGAGATTTCATAAAAATGAAAGATACTAACAGTCTGGGCATTCTGGCCTTACTTAGCAAAGTACACGTGTGCCTGGATAAGTACCTCACACTGCTCAAGGAGCTTGAGAGATACATGGATTATCATTTAGATAGACAAGATATTAAAAAAAAAATCCAAGACTGCTTTCAAAAACCTTTTAGCCCAGTGTCAGATGTATGGGAAAGGAAAGAGCTGGAGTTGCAAATCCTGACAGAAGCCATCTGGAGCTGAGAGGGAAATGCCACTAAGACCCTGAGCAACATCATTTATATGTCCCTGGTCATGATTCAGTGTACCAGAAGTGAGGAAAAGAATAAAAGTTATCCTCTACTCTTCTCAAATATTTTGCAAATGTTGTCTACTAAGTGGTTTTAACTCTCAGGGAAATTTACCAATGACAGGAATGACAATCATAAGCTTAAGGACAGTGAAACATATAGAAATGCATTTGAAATATCAGGGAGCACGACTGAGTGGATATTAAGTGTCATGCAACAACCAAACAAGATCTCCATGAATGGGTGGACTGTGTACAGAAACAAATGAAAGTCGCATCCATCAGTAAAAACACCTTCATTAAGCCTCATTCTGTGCCATCTCATACCTTCCCCTCCCATTCAAGTACCCCATCCAGGAAGCATACAGACAACAAATCAGTGTTGCTGATGCCTGCCTACTACATGCTGCCCCTCCCCTCTCATCATGCCACTCTACACACCACCATCAAATGGGGGCCTTTGAGCCTTCAAAGACTCCAAGACATGGAGCCTGAGCTGTATGCGACCTGCATCTCCCCTCTAGCCTTTGGCTGCTCTCCGCTACAAGGATCTTAGTAAGAATCCCAAGACCATGAAAAAGCTTCTACCTAAGCATAAACCTAAGCAGACATCCTCAACAAAGAATTTGTGCTAAGGAAAAGTACAGCTGCTTTGAAAGATGTGCAGATTCTGAGTCATCAAAGTTTACTGCACAAGCACCAAAAAACAGCAGACACTCATTTTAAGTTCATGTAAACAATCTACAAGTTCTGCTTCCAGAAAAAGAAAAAATGATAATGAAATAAACTAAAAGCAATTATCAAATAGTGATAGAAGAGTCTTGCTGATACTATCTATGCGTTGAATGATAAAATTTAAGAATTAAGACAACATAACAAGAAGACAAAGAAATCTCTGGAGGAAGAACAGAGAGCCTTCAAAGACCTGGAAAAGCTGCTGAGGAAAGTTTAAAGAACATAAACAACTCTGCTGAGGATGAGACCAACCTCTAAGAAATGTCCTAGGTTCTTTCTCGAAGACCAGTTACAAGACAAAGCTGAAAGTCCCATGATCCCAGCCAGTGTGACATTCAGGACCACAGGACAGGGCTGGTTGAAAGTCATCATATAGAAAGTGGAGTTCATTATAGGAACAGTTACACTGTTCTTGAAGAGTCTAAATATGAGGTATAGACACCAAGAGCCAAACTGAATTAATCTTAACTCTGGTAAAATCTCAACCACCTCATTTTGCAATAAGTACAGCGACTGACTACCAATTGTGGTCTTTCAGACTTATATTGAATATATATATAAATATTATATATACATGTTTCTTATTTTCAAAAGCCCAGATTCCTAGTAGTAGAGGTAGCAAAATGGAGCTGGAGCTATTTCAAAGCCGCATTCCCAAAGAATTGTGATTATTTACCCTGTCTAGTGGTTCCTTGATAGACACTGCAAGAAAGATTCACTTGACTTAAATCAATACTTGTTCAGTACTGAAGTCTTCTTCCCAAGGTGAATTTACTGAGAACATTTACAGTTGTTTTAACATCACAGTTGCCTGCAACAATGTATAACTTAGCACAAAAATATATAAACCAAAAAGTTGAAAGGAAAAAAGAAAAGATGAGATGCCCATTGGAACATTAAAGAGCTCTGACATATTTCTGGAAATAGAGAAAACCATGTGCCATTATGACCATCTGACTTCTGACCTTTTTCATCTTCTCAACTGACACTCTGTCTCAATTAAGTAATAACTCACCATTTCCCTGATGTGGATCCTGGCCTGTGAAGAAAAAGGGAGGGCATGGCTGCTCTCTCAGTAAAAGAGAGAGAGAGGGCCCTGGCCCCTGCCTGGACACACTTTTATTGCTTCTCTGGGTACATTACATTGAGGGTGGTCCTCATTTACTATGCACAGTTTCACTGCAGGTGATTACCTTTTACAGATAACAAAGGAAAGAATGTTGCTAATTACTTCAAAGAGAAGAATGTTGCAGACCAAGGGGAAAAGTGGTTGAACTGGTTACAGGGAGGTTTAGCACAGATCTTAAAAAGTTACAGTAAGTACTTGCTGCCTCAATTCAGGGTGAGGGAGTTTTAGCAAAAGCAAGTCTCATAGCAGTCTAGGTACAATGCAGGCCTGATTCCCCATGGGAAATCCTCTCTCTGGGCATGGTCCTGTGTGACAACTCACTCCCCACTTGTTTTGTACATGGGAGCTGAGCCACATTTCCATGCCACTTGAAAGAGTTCCCTATATTTCCCCCTCCCTTAGCCCCTGGTAACCACTGGTGGGGTGAGAGATGTATATGCATAAGGCTGTGTGCATCCTCAGCTAAGAATTAAGATGGTCCTCAACAGTCATCTTAGGCTGAGTGTGAGGCTGTGTGCAAGCAGATAATGAGATTAAGGTATAAGTGTGAATTGTCTGGCTGAATGTTGAAGGCATATCCCAACAAACACACAGAACCTAAGAGTAAATTAGAAGATTTATTGATTCTAAGAATTTAAGAATATACTTGTCCAATCATTAGCTGACCACTAAATTAACCTAGTAGAGGTCTTAAAGCAATAAATAGACTTCACATACAACAAAGAGCTAGACTTTAGAGAATTAGATTATAAAAATCATTTTTTAAGGAACCAAGACTGTCAATTATATCTCAGTAAAACTGAAAGAAAAATAAGTAAATATTTTTAAAAAGAAAAAAGAAAGCAAGACTATTACTGCAATAAGCAACAAAAACAAACTGAAAAGGGAAGGAAAATCTGATTTCCAAAGTTGCTTCATTATTATAAATGTTCAGGTTTCCACAAAAAATCATGAGGCATGCAAAGAAACAAGAAAGTGTTGCTCATAAAAAGAAAAAAAAAAGACAATCGATAGGAACTGTCTCTGAGGAAGTCCAGATGTTGAGCTTGGCAGAAAAAGACTTTAAATCAGCTATTTTAAATATGTTCAAGGAACTATGAACTAAAGAAAATGATGTTTAAAGAACTAAATGAAAGTATGAGGTGATCTGTCACCAAATAGACAATATAAATAAGGAACAAGAAATTGTGAAAAAGAAACCAAATAGAAATTATGGAGATGGAAAAAATAAAAATTTACTAGAAAAAATCAACAGAAGACTTCAGCAGGCAGAAAATGTGTTAGTGAACTTAAATATAGGTCAGTTGAGATTATCCATCCTGAGGAACAAGAAGAAAAAAGTATACACACACTCCAAAAAAGGGGAACAAAAAAACCTTCAGAGATATGTAGAACAGCATCAAGCATACCAACATACACACAATTAACATCTCAGGAGAGAAAAGATATCTGAAGAAGTAGCCAATATGTTCCCAAATTTTATGAGAAACATTAATTCACACAATCAAGATGTTCAACAAATACTTAATAAAACAATTCAAAGAGATCAATGCCTAGACACATCATAATCTGTTAAAAGCCAAAAACAAAGACAGAATCTTAAAACTAGCAAGTGAGAAGCAACTCATCACAAATAAGGGATCCTCAGTGAAATTAGCAGTTGATTTCTCACCAGAAACAATAGAGAACAGAATAAAGGGGAAGACTTTCAAAGTTGTGAAAGGAAAAAAAAACTGTCAACCAAAAATTCTATATTCAGCAAATCTTGCATTTAAAACTGAAGAAGAATATAAAACATTTTCTTATAAACAAAAACTGGAAGAGTTGTTCATCATTAGCAAACCTTCCCAACAAGACATACTAAAGAAAATATTTCAGGCTGAAATGAAAGAACATTAGACAGTAACACAAATTCATATGAAAAAATAAAAAGCACCAGTAAAGGTAAATACAATATTAAAAATAGTATTAATGTAGTTTTTGTATGTAACTCTTTTTTCTCCTATTTGATTTAAAAGACAACTCTTACCAGTTCTACAAAACACTTCACTAGAAATTCTATCCAAACAGGCAATAAAATGAAATAAAATGCTCATTTTGGCAATACATGTTTCTTGGGTGCCCACAACTGTGCCAGGGTGTTTAAGTACAAGAAACACATCTTTGACCAAACAAGCAATAATCCCTGGCCTCAAAGAGCCCCATTCTGACATACCTACCATAAATGATGTTCTGCTGCTTTTGGAGGTCTGGTATAGGGATTAAGGCTGGAAACTGTTGCAACCACTTGGGCATCTAGTGGGAGGCCTCTTTGAGGACAGTGAACACTGCACAGCAGGCAAACAGGACAGACCAGACCAGACCTTGATGTTATTAGAGATATCACTGAGCCACTGAATTTGAATGTCAGTTATCTGAGCCAATAAAACATATAGAGGAGGGGTGTAGGGGTGAAGGGGCAGGTAAAAGAAGCAATTAAATATTAAAAAAATAGACAAAATGCATGAACTGACATTTTAAAAATAAGAAGCTGGAATGACCAAAGCCAAAAATACAACAGATAATAATCCTCAGTATTAATAAAAAATGAAAATTAAAGACAACCTAAGATTATCATTTTACATCCATCAAACAAAGAAATTAAACTTATCCCAGGCTAGTGTGGCTCAGAGGATTGAGCACCCACCTGTGAACCAAAGGGTGGCCGGTTTGGTCCCCAGTCAGGGCACATGCCTGGGTTGCAGTCCCAGTGGGGGGTGTTCAAGAGGCAACCACACATTATTTCTCTCCTTCTCTTTCTCCCTTCTTTCTCCTCTGTCTAAAATAAATAGAATCTTTTTTTAAAAAAGAAAATGAGAAAATCTCATTTAAGGATAAAAATAATTTATTTCAGGCAATTCAAAGTGAGATGTAATCGACTGGGAAGTGGGATGCTACTGAGGCAAGAGATGGCATAGGAAGAACTCTGAGACTGCACTACTGTTACTGACCAGTGTCTAGCATCCTGGTTGCCTTTTACCATTTAGGTAGAATAAATAGTAAACTGAGCCAGAGAGGAGGAAGGAGACACGTCTCACATGCTAACTTAGAAGTCCTGAGCCTGGTCTGATAATATTGCCAGGTATTCCAAAATCACAGGAAACATTATGTTAACAAGAAAGGAGATAAGTCCTTGAAATTCTATGTAGCGTTTCCACTGTCTGGGAAAGAAAGCCTTGAAACTGTGCTTTCAGCCCAGGGCCTGGAATGCGGGAGAGGGTCCCCAGTGCCCAAAGAAGAAGCCCATAAAACAACTTTGGTTAATTGTCTACTTCTGGTCACTATCTGTTTTATGAGGGAGTCCCTAATACTTATAAAAAGAGCCCATAAATAACTTTGGAAAGTGCCCCAACTTTAATTAACTGCCTCCTGTCACGTATTTGTTTTACAACAAGATGAACAAATGGAGTCTGGAGCAAGGTAAGGATTCAGGCTAACAGACCCTTACACATACCTAAGTTTAGCTAGTCATATTCACCCAGGAAAGCTCGCACCACATTTACCCATTAATCAATATGCAACTTTTCCATCCTATCCCACCAAATATATAAGTCCTCAGAACAAAGGACTCTGTCTTGGGGGTTCCAGGGCACTCTTGGCGCTCTTAGTTCTTGGGCAACCAGGCCTCTGGCCACCCAGGGCTTGCCACCTTGGTCTTCAGATGCTCTTACTTTTGCCACCCTGCTTTGCCTTGAAACTTTGCCTTGAAACTTTGCCTTTCACCCCAAATCTACCCAGTCTCATTTTCTTCCATGGGAATGGATCACTAATAAACTGATTACATGCTAATAGATTTGCTGATCTGTAATTCTTTACATGCATCAGTAAGAAGAACCAGGTCTCTTCCTTCAACACTACTATGTGGGAGAAGCTGTGGATTTGGCCATGGGTAGAAGCTGGAAATGTAACAGGATAGTAAGAAGCTAGGAAAATTCCCAGGCAAGTGAAATGCAGAAATAGACCAGATAATTAAACAAGGCCAAATAGTTTCAGCAACTTACAGCCAGCTGATGAATCACAGGACCTTCTCTCTTCTAACCAAAGACATTTGAGTGCCAATGGTTTATACCTCTCCTCCCTAAACCAGAGACTACATAATAGCTTAAATCACCGTGGTCTGGGAAATAAGAACAGAGACCCAATTAATGACCTTTGTGTCAGGTAAACCCAAGGACAGATGATGTTGGGGAAAGAAATAACAAAAATTCCATTAAAAGCCAAACAAACCCAAGATAAAAGTAGAACAGTAATACAGATCAAGAAATAATCCCAACTGTCCCCCATATGCTCATTTTGATACATCAGCATATTAAAAATGCACCTGGAAAGCTAATGAATATTCTAATAAAACCCTCCCCTAAGATTCTCACCCACATAAGAGAAATAAAACCTCCAAAAAAAAACAAGGATATCAGGGTGGGCTTTCTCAGGAGCATTCTCCATGACAGTTCCAAGGCATGAACTTTTTACTTCCTCATAAACTCTAAGGATCCCTAGGACACTTGCAGCCAGGGAATCAGTGGTCTATGGCAGCTCAACCCAGGCTTATCCCCTGATCCTGGCTCCAAGTCCCCTTTCTCTGACTTTCCAGTGAGCTGACAACAGCCCCACCTTGTCTCACTCCTTTCCTGTAAGGTTTCTAGTGAGCCAAAGCAGAACACTGTCCAGGCTCTTTCCTGTTACCTCTTCTACCCTAAGTCCTTCCTTTCTCTCACTGTCCCCAGCTTTAATAAATGTACTCTCAGAGTCACCTGGATTGATGTTGTGAAGTTTTTCCTACGCATTAGCTGCATTACTTACAGCTGCCAAGAGTTTCTTTCTATATTTTGATGAAGTAGAATTTGGGTCAAGGTGAGCCAAAGTTTTACTAAAACAATACCAAGCAATAAATAATAAATTGGACAACAGAAAGATATTCTGACTCCTTTCCCCATCTCCACATCAGAAGCAGTAATAGTATCTACTTCATAAGGTTGTTCTGAATGTTAAATATGGGTAATATTTGTAAAGCACTTAAACAGTGCTCAGCACAGAAGAAGGACTTATATGAGTATGTGTAACATAAATAAATTAAAAATGCACTGGTTAACATTCATTACTATCACTCTGAGATATAGGTAGATGAATATAGTCCATATGCATACCATACAATGTCTGTCTGGAAAAAGTCCAGCCATTATTAATATAATGAGAATGGTTTGCATGACATTGATGTAATCTGGCAGCCAAGGGGAGTGGACTGGAATGTCCATGCATGAACAATGATGACATCACTGTACTAGCCACTAGGGGTGATATACGCCTTTAAGTGAGCATGTGTATAGTGTGGCCATCACATTCAAAATGACTGAGTGAGTAGAGCAATGAATCCACATTCAATTGTGTGTTAAACTTGAACATTCCTCCATGGGAATTATTCTGATGATTCTGAAGGCCACAGCTATGGGCAACTGGTGATTGGCAGCTTCATCATGACATGTCCACTCATGTATCACATCTTGGGCAGAGATTTTTGGTGAAACATCAAACTACCCAGGTGACTGAACCCTCCTATGGCCCAGATTTGGTGCCCTGAGACTTTTTGCTTTTTCCCAAACTAAAATCACATTTGATGGGAAGAGATTTCAGACCATGAGTGAGATTCAGGAAAATATGAGAGTAGCTAATGGCAATTGGGAGAACGGTATGAGGTACCAAGGTGCCTACTTTAAAGGGAAAAGAACCTTCATTGTCCTGTGTACAATGTTTCTTGTATCTTGTATCTTCTCCAGTAAATGTCTCTATTTTTCATATTACATGGCTGGATACTACACACACACACACACACACACACACACACTCACACACACAAACTTGTATGAGGAAAATGTTTACAGAAATAAATAAGAAGATGTTACTGTGGGGCCAAGACTTAAACCAAAGACAAATAAGGTTGATTTTTCTCTTATTCAGCAATTTCTTTAAAGAATGAAATGTATCCATTAATAAAATTTTTGATTCATAAACATTTGATGTTCACATTACTTTTAGGAATAAGTATAAGCATCATATAAAGTGAGGTGTGCCAGAAACATTAATTTTGAGTTCTACCCTCCACTGCTCAACTGCCCTGAGAACATGGAGGAAGTTTCACATTATTTTGTTCATCCATAGCAAGATATTCAATCTCATTTTACTGTAGAGTTTTTAGGTCATATGGGAGTTCATCATTTAGGAGAGGAGATAATAAACACCAAAAGACAAGTACAGTTGAGACAAGAGTCAAAAGACAAGTAGGTCCCCATTTGCCTGTCTGTGAGTCTCCATGCCTGGTTCATAGTGTAATGGTGAAAATCATCAAGATTTTATAAATGGGAGAAGAAAGAAAAGGAAAACCCAATTGTGGAATAAAGTAAATAAGTAGGTTTGAGAGGAAATAAGAGAGAGTGATTTTGGTCCTATGGAGTCTCATGAAAATGGAATAACAGAGGGCTGGCATTGAAGTTTTGGAGAAAAATCACACCAAAAGATGAAGATTTTAGAAGTCACCAACCTAGAGTGAAAATTAAAGCCAGGAAACTGGAGTTACAATAAGATATATAGAAAAACAGAGCTTGAAACTAGGAACTTATGGGAAGGAAGTTAGGTCAGGGCCTCTGGAACTGGTGTCCAGAACTCTGATGACAGACTACAATTCCCAAATTCCAAGGGCAGGCATGCAGGGACCCTAGATGCTGAATCTCTTACATCTCTGACCCTAACTCTGATCCCTGCACAGGACACACCTAGTGTTATCAAACTAAAGGAGCCCATTTGCCTACACATATTAAAGCCCAGTCAAATGTGAACAGGAGTTTGTAGCCAAGAAAGGAAGGGTTTATTAACTGAGGAAATGGAACCAAGCCCAGAGTCAAGGTAAGCTAGTGCTCAAAGACTGGCTTCCTAGATGGCTCCCAGGGGATGGCTTATGTATGGGAAAGATCATTAACCATGGGGTCCTAGGCTCTACCGATTGTCTGGGGTCAGAGTAGAGAGTAGTGGATCATTGTATCAGGTTCTGATGTCAACCATGGCATTGTTCTGGCTGGTTACACAACTGAGGTCAAGATATTATCTTTAGCTTGAAAAACATGAGGTTTTGTTCTTAAGAAAGTTTGATGCTGACCAGAAATTGATGTCCTAAGGGCCTAATGATTAAAGAAGGGAATGTGCAGACAGAAAGGAGAAAGGATCATGTTAAAGAAATGGACTTACTGTGAGATTACACAAGGAACATGCCCACCCAGCGCCTCTGGGCAGAAATGGACTGGAAGCAGGGCTGCCACTGGGGAAAATTTGTGAAAGAACTTGTCACCCAGTGCCAAGGCCAACCCTCTCCAGGACCACCCCCAAGTTAAGATAAAACTCCTACTTGAAAGAAAGTTGTTGGGGATGAGGAACCTTCCTTTTTCCCTCTTATTTCTTCTGGTTCATCAAACAACAGCACCCTGGTTTTGCTCCCTTATAGCAAACTGGTGATTAATACAATTCCTGAGTTATTTTACAGAGATAGCACTGCACATGTGACACCCTGTCCTTAAGATGACCCTGGAACCAAGAATGTTTAGTCTACAGAAGTGTGGCCACCAGAGTGCTACACAAATTGTGAGGTCCTTCAATAAGGAATATGTGGTGCCTTGGTCAATATGGATGAGTATAGAACTGACCAATCAAACTCTGCCAGAATGAAATTCCTCTGTGCTTTCTTTGGCCCTTTGATCCTATGCCATAAGTGGCCAATTTCCAAAACCCTCCAATCAAACCTTGCCCTGCCACATTAGCTTGTACCACCCTCTTCTTCCTCACCCTTAAAACTTGTCCAGACTCTAGATTCAGGAGACAGATTTGAGCAGTACCTTATATTACCTGTAAGTCAACTCAGCAGTAAGTAAATAGCTCTTTCTTTCTTCAGAGGCCTGTGTCATAGTTTTGAATCTTAGGAACATCAGGCAGTAAGCCCTTGCTCAGTAACAAAATGACATACTGTGGATAACCAGTCCCCAACATTTTTGGCACCAGGAACCAGTTTTGTGGAAGACAATTTTTCCAAGGATGTGGGGCTGGTGGGAGGAGCATGGTTTCTGGATGATGCAAGTGCATTACATTTATGGTGCACTTTATTTCTATCATTACTCTGTAATATATAATAAAATAATTATACAACTCACCATAGTGCAGAATCAGTGGGAACCCTGAGCTTGTTTTCCTGTAACTAGATGGTCCCATCTGGGGGTGAGGGGAGACTGTGACACCTGAAGTATGTTGCCTATGTCCAGTCTACTCCATAATCTCATTTTGGTTGCTGTCATGGGAGGAAACCCTGCTTCACAAGGATAGAATTTTGGAAATGGAAGCAGAGTTGTCAGGGCTTTTGTGACAATCTTAGGATATTCCACCTTGATGTTAATCCAAAAAATATGGATATTTGAAGTTGTATCAAACATACTTTTAAGGCCAGTGTTATTTGCAGTCTCAAGCAGTAGATCCTCTTCTAGCACAAAGTCAATTCACCTGGCTTATTCATAAATGGGTAGCAGGTCCATTCTTCCCAGTTCAGGGGTCTTTTGTGGTTGAGAAATATCCAAACTCTTTTGAAAGCTGAGATAGGTGATCATGTACCAGCTGGGAGAAAGAAAGCCCTGGCTCAGTCTCTTTTAAAATCTTTGCTAATGTTTGAAACATGTCAAAAATCCCAAATTTCACTCATCACCCTCATAGTTCCAGTTTGGCTTTGAATACAGCTACTTTATCTGCAACTTGAACATGGTTTTCATTCTCCCCTAAAGTGATTGAGTTCATTGAGCAGGTTGATTATGTCACACAAGTAAGCAAGTTTTCGGCCCATTCTGTGTCACTGAAATGTGCTGCCAGTGATGACTGCTTTTCTAAAGGAAATCTCTAGAGCAGCTCTTGTAACTCAAAACCTCTGGCCAGTGATCTACCTTTAGAAAGCATTTCACTTCAGTGTATAAGAGAAGACATGTGTGTTCTGCATCCATCTCACAGAGCTTTGCAAACAGATGTGAGTTAAGGGCATGTACTTTAATGTGGTTGATAATTTTAACCACATCCTGCAAAATGTTATTAAGTTCAGATGACACTTTTCAGGTAGCCAGAATTTCTCTATGGATGACACAGTGTGTAGACTCACTTTTAGAAGCAACCTCTTTGACCTGAGTAATAAAACCAGAAAGCCATCCAGCATGACAGCCGCTCAGTCCATGCATATACTGACACAAAATGACCAATTCCATTTTCCTGGTATGTAACCATTCAAAGACTTGAATAGTTTTGCAGCTGTGGTGTTGGTTGGCAACAAAAGTGCTCATAACATATCCTCATGCACATCCCCCTGAAAAAATCTATCACACAAAAACAAGCATCGTTGCCTTGTTGTCAGCATCTGAAGACTCATCAATCTGGATTGCATACTGCAGTGACACATTCATTCTAACAATTGTGCATCAATATCCTCTACTTTTCATCAATTTGTTTAGTTATAGTGGTAGCTGAAAGAGGAACACATGCCACCTTTTGAACTGCACCCTCTCCTGGACACTTAGGAGCAAATGGTTTACACAGTCTGGACTGTCCTGGGGACAGGACAGCCTCAGTCCTGGTTCCTCTTTATAAACATTTTTAAAAAATAAAACTAACCAGAAAAATAACCCTGATCTCTTTCTACATATATGTATATTGAAGGACACACCTAAACAGCTAATAAATATTCTATTAAGACCGTCCCCTGAGACCTCTGTTAGGATTCTGACCTGAGGCCAATGAAAGATAAAAAGCTTCAAAACAAAGAATCCACTGTGAGTTCATTCTCCTGGGAGCATACCTGTACCTGTCCTTTGCCCACTTCTTCCTGCATAGGTGTGCATCTCCTAAACTCCAAGGGACCTCATGAGAATGCAACGAGGATAGCAATAGGCAGTTCCAGCTCATCCCAGGCTTACCCCCTTAACCTGTCTCCAGAGCCCCTTTTTCTCTGATTTAGCAATGAGCTTACTTCTTTTACTGTGATTCCCCTTTTCAAGAGAGCCAAAGCAGCCCTGCCTAGGCTCTCTCCTGTCACCTATTCTATGCTAAGGCCTTTTTTTGTTTCATTGCCCCCAGCTTTAATAAACACATCCTCATAGTCACCTAGACTCTTGTTAGGAAATCTTTCCTAAAGGAACACATGAACACAAACACTACAGTGGGCATATCTCTGAGGCAGATCCACTCCTGGCTAAGACATCCATCTAGTAACAGCTTGAGACTCCATGCTTGACCTTCCAAGCAAAGAAAATGAAGCTTCAAGAGGTGATGAGACTGGGTTACAAGGAAGCATGACAGCAGTGAAGGTATGGGTATATGTGCATGGTGTGTGGCAGGACAGTCTGACCAAGGAGGCATGAACAAACCCTGACATACCTCAGGGTTATTTGCCTGTGTCCTCAGGAGGCAGATAAGTGACTTAAAAGACTGAGGGCTCTACCAGATGATACTGGGATCCTGCCCAGTTGAGAGACCTGATAAGAGGGCCATGCTTCCAGAAGCAGGGCTCTTGAGTGAAGGACTGTCCTCCAGCCTACAGGCAATGTATCAAGCCTTGTGTCACACCATGATTGCACTCCAATGACTGAGCCTGCCGTGCACCCAGGATTGGATATATTATCCCATTTCACTGTCCTTACAAAATAAACCCAACCCCTCTCTCCCTAGCTGTCCCTTCCCAGCATCCTCACTGGCACAGTTTAGAG
>CM052547.1:46153237-46209066 GCA_028533065.1 Trachops cirrhosus | reverse complement strand
GAAACTGTAATTATGGCAAGTTCAAATGAAGGCAAACAACTTTATGCATTTTGACACATTGGGTAAACACAGTTCTGTGAACAGCGAAAAATATGCGACCTTGCTTTTTGATTTGAAAAAAGATTTGAAAACACATTTCAAGCTTTCCGGGAAAGTAATCAATATTTTGCTATAATTGTGACTCCATTTTCAGTTGACAGAAATATGTTACTTGCCAATTTTCAAATGGAATACATTTGAAATATCAGAGCTGCAATATGACATTCAACTTAAAGAAAAATATGATTGTCTCTGTACTGGACTTCTATAGGTCCTGTGTTGCAGAGACAAACATCTCTTGCTTCACAGTCATGCATTATTCATGTCATTGCTATTTGGCAGCACCTCCATTTGCAATCAGCTATTTTCAAGAATGAAATATGTTAAGAGTAAAATTAGAAGCAAAATATCTGATGAGCATGTTCAGAACTCACTGAAAATTGCAACCACTTCTGTCAAGTCAGATATTGATGCACTAGTTTCTCAAATACAATGTCAAACATCCCATTTGTTTTATGTTGCCCTCTTTTACTTTTATAATAAAAAATTAGAAAATATCAATGATGTTTTATTACTTAGATATGTAAATTTTCTATTATTGATCCCAGACTTGGGAACTCTTCAACAATTTTAAAAGATCATTGACAGGGCTGCTGCAAAATTAGGGTTGCTATGTAATGACTTTTTTGCTTGTCTGTGGTGGTGGATATCATGAAAATTATGCACGGATCTTATTTATTGCTCATTAGTTTTTATTAGTGTTTGTGTATTTCATGGATGACCCAAGACAACTCTTCTTCTTCCATTATGGCCCAGAGATGCCAAAAGTTTGAACACCACTGGCTTAAAGGATTCTAGGAACTAGCCTCAAAGGAAGTAGACTGTAGCTTTCAGGCATTTCAGCTTTAGGAGATTTGCTCAATTTGGACTGACCAGTTGTAGATGGTGGAGATGGTTATCTAAGCAGACTGTGCTGATGTGCAGATAGCACCCTCAGCGAGAGCCTACAACCTCCTCTGGTTTTCTTTTTTCTGCCTTCCCCTTCCCCACTCGTCAAACCCCTGCTTGCACTAAGATGTTAAGATAGTCTTTGTGACAAGAATCCCCCATCTTCTCAAGCTGCCTGTTCTTGAATAAACCAACTTTACTTGCTTCAGCACTTGCCTCTCAAATATTGACTCTTCAGGTACTGGGCAGCAAAACTTAGGTTTGTTATCAACTCAAGTACTTTTAAATTCATGGGGACTTGTTTTATAACCTTGAATGTGATTTACCTTAGTACATGTTGTGTATATACTTAATGGAAAGTTCACTCTGTTATTTTTGCATGAATTATTTTAGAAATGTTGATTTTAAAAGCTTGTAGATAGTGTTATTGAGACCTTCTATAGCCTTACTTATTTTTTGTCCCCTTATTTTGTCAATCATTGACGGTATTAAAATATCTGACTATACAGTGGTGAATTTATGTGTTTCACCTTATTTTCACCAAATTTTGTTGCTGTTATTTTGAAGCTCGGTTATTATATACATAAACTCTTGGTATTTGTATGTCTTCTTGATGAATTGATTCATTCTAAAATAATCCTCTTTATTTATGATAATAGTACTTGCTTTGAAATTTGCCTCATCTGAAATTAATAAAACTGTCTCTGTTTTATTGTGATTTATGTAAGAATGAGATATCTTTTTCCATCTTTTTAATTTCAATTTAATTGTTTTTAAAGTGAGTTTTTTTTGGTTAGGCATTATTACATTAGGCAGTTATTTGGATATTAATGAAAAAGGAGGGAGCCAGACATCTAAGCCAGATTAACTAGCAAAGGAGGGCTTCAGACACTGGGAATAGGTGGACTTGTTCTGACAAAGTAATTAGCATTTGAGTGGGCAGGAAAAACCAGCTTTCCAATTTTTCCAATTGCCCCAGAGATCAATTGGCCTTTTCCCACAGATTACTGAGAGGGCTGGATAAAGAGTGAAGGAAAAATTCTTCTGCTGAGGCATGTGCAGTAGACACCAGATGATGAAGCAAAACTATGAGGCATGAAAATTAGGAGCCGAAATTGTGACCAGAAAGGGAAGGAGTCTAGCCTGGGAAAATATCAGATAGGATAAGGCCACGAATCCTGGAACATTCAGGAATGGGATTGGATAGTTTGAAAGGAAGCCTACTCTTGCCCAAGCCCAAGGAAATATAATAAAAGCTTAATAAAGGCCCAGATACTTTATCTTCAGCATCCACACAGGCTGAAGTGCAGTGCAATTGTGGGCCAGATAGGAACAGAGATGGTTCTGGACTATGGGTGCTGGGCGTAGCTGCTTTGAGTCCTGGCCCTCTGCCTGGGCTTGATGGAGACAAGTGCTGACCTGCAGCCCCAGAAACTGGACTTCAGCAGCAGGATGAAGCTGTGCCACCTAGTTGTGCATGAGACATCGGGAATGGTGCACCTGGGGGCCTTCCTTTGTTTTTGCTCCAATAAATCTTGCTGATATACCTCAAGTCCTACAATGCATATATCCCTGAAATGCATTTTTAGCAATACCATGGAAGAATCCTACTTCCTTTGGCAACAGCTTTATGTGTCATGCTATGTTTTAAATCCTATCTAACATTATCTGCCTTTTATTTTGTATAGATACTTTGTATTTTAGTATGGTACTTCACATATCAGGATGTGAATATTGATATGATTTTTTATTTTTAAATCATCATATTTTTTGAACTATAAGATGCACCCCCCAAATTTGGGAGGAAAAAGTGGGTGCATCTTGTAGTCCGAATGTAGCTTACCTGGCTCGCTGTGTGTGTGTGGGGGCGTTGAGCGGGGTCACAGGAGGCAGGAGCAGGGTCACCACTGCAGGAAGCTGGTGGCAGGAGTAGGGCGATGCTGCGGATCCTGGGCTGGGAGGAGGGGTATTCTGGCAGTGCAAAGCATGGGAGGCAGGAGCACACTATAATGCTAGGGAGGAGGGTACAGGCAGTGCAGGCACGTTAGGAGAAGAAAGCCTGCAGCGCCCATACATGCCTCCATCATGTGACTGGTGTGTCCCCCATTAACATTAATATAAACAAATTCTACTGTACGGTCACCTGTCAATGTGGCCCTGCAGCTGTTGCAAAGCTACAACTCCCATCATGCTTGGACAGGTTGGGATGATGGGAGCTGTAATTTGGTAACAGCTGCAGAGCCACACAAGTTGTGCAAAACTGCTGTCCCCATACAAGAGTGTTGCACAACCTGTGGCCCTCCAGCAGCAGATCCTCCCATAACAGTGTCAGCAGCAGATCTCCCCATAACAATGCATCATCCACTGATCTCGGCTACAGTGCTCCCGTACCTATGAAGGACACAGTGCTGATAGTTCTGTCATTACTGTATTTTGTTGTAGAAAGATACGATAGCTTACCGTAGTCTCCTGCTGAATCTAATGTAATTGTGGAAAGATGTCAAAGCAGAAAAAGATTTCATATAAAATCCCTTTTAAACTGGAGGTAGTGAAGTATGTCAAAGAACATGGGAACAGAGCACAAGAGAGACACTTTGGGCCACCTTCAACCAAAAAAATGATACAGGAATGGAGGAAACAGGAGGATCAACTGTAAAAAACAGACAAAACAAAACAATGTTTTTCTGGGCATGCTGCAAAATGCCACAGTTAGAAGCGGATGTGAAAGAGTGGATCACACGTCACAGGAACAATGGCTTTTCAGTATCTACAAAAATGATCATATATGAAGCCAAGTGTCTTGCTGCAGAGAAAGGTATTGAGGACTTCACTGGATCACTATCATTGTGCCAAAGATTTATGAAGAGATGTGGCCTTGCTGTGTGCACCAAAACTAGGATTGCACAAAAAATGCCTATAGAATATGAACCCAAGATTGTGTCTTTTCACAAATTTGTACTGGATGCAAGAATGAAAAATGGATTTGAAATAAGCCAGATTGGGAATATGAATGAAGTCCCACTAACCTTTGATATTCCATCAAACAAGACTGTTGATGTGAAAGGTGCCAAAACCATAACCATGAAAACCTCAGGGCATGATAAAACCCACTACACGGTTGTGTTGTCCTGCTGAGCGGATGGCATCAAATTGCCACCAATGCTGATTTTCAAGACAAAAAATATGCCAAAAGAGGCAATCCCAAAAGGAGTTATTGTTCATGTTCATGACAAAGGATGGTTGGACAAAAATGGCATGAAGATATATGGGTAGGAAAAGTATGGTTCAAATGTCCTGGAGGGCTTCTGAAAAAACCTGCTCTATTAGTACTTGACCAGTTCAGGGCACATATCACTGAAGCTGCAAAAAAGAGATTTAAAGAAGAGAAAACCCATCTATCCGTAATTCCTGGGGGTCTTACCAGCTAGTTGCAACCTTTGGGTCTTTCCATCAACAAGCCATTTAATGTTTTCATGAGAGAAGACAGGAACAAATGGATGACTGCTGGAAATCATGATCTGACACCAACTGGATAAATGAAGAGGCCCACTATTACCCAAGTTTGTGAGTAGGTGAAAACCTCATGGCAGTCAATTAAGGATGAAATCGTTGTGAGGTCCTTCAAAAAATGTGGCATAAGCAATGCCTTACACAGCTCTGAAGATGACATCCTCTGTGAACAGAGTGAAGACAAGGATACTAGTGATTCTGAGGAACTGAGCTTCATAAATGTGGACAGTAGGGACAAGGAGTTCTTGGGGTTCCCTGATGATTAGAGGAGTTTCTGTACTTAAAACTTAAAGTCAGTAATAATGGTTGTTAATGCTGCTGTTGAGTTCTGTTTACTTTTACATTGGTGAAATATTATGTTATTTATGTTATTAAATATTTTACCACATTTTTTGCTTCACATTTTTTTTCCTATTTTCCTCTAAAACCTAGGTGCATCTTATGGTCTGAAAATACGGTATATTATTTTTCAATTACAGTTGACATACAGTATTAGTTTCAGGTGTACTCCTTAGTGATTAGACATTACATCACTTACTAAGTGATCATCACAATAAATTTCACACCCATCAGGCCTCATACATAACTATTAGATTATCTATTATATTCCCTGTGCTGTACTTTACATTCTCATGACTATTCTGTAACACCATTCGTACTTCTTAATTGCTTCAGTTTTCACCGATCTCCCATACCCCTCCCATCTGGGAACTGTAAAAATGTTCTATCTATAAGTCTGTCTCTGTTCAGCTTGTTTGTTTATTTTGTTTTTTAGATTCAAGTATTTAAAGTATTTATTGCCATTTTACTCATGTTTTTAATCTTCCTTCTTTTTCTTCTGAAAGAAGACCCTATAACATTTCATATAATATTGATTTGGTGGTGATAAACTCCTTTAACTTTTTGTTGTCTGGAAAGCTCTTTGTATATCCTCTGATTCTTAATGATAGCTTTGCTGGATAGAATAATCTTGGTTGTAGGTCCTTTCTTTTCATTACTTTGAATATTTACTGCCAATCCCTTCTGGCCTGCAAAGTTTCTGTTGGGAAATCAGCTGATAGTCTTATGGGAGTGTCCTCATAGGTAACTAACTGCTTTTCTCTTTCTGCTTCTAAGATTCTCTCTTTGTCTTTAACACTTTGTATTTTAATTACAATTTGTCTTGGTGTGGGCCTTTTTGGGTTCATCTTGTTTGGGACTCTCTGTGCTTTTTGGATTTGTATGTCTATTTCCTTTGCCAGGTTAGGGAAGTTTTCTGTCATTATTTTTTTCAAATAGGTTTCCAATTTCTTGTTCTCTGTCTTCTCCTTTCAGTACCCCCATGGGGTATATGTTGGTGTGCTTGAAGTTGCTTAGAGGCTCCTTGTATTATCCTATTTTTTTTGGCTTATTACTATTATTTTTTGCTGTTCTGATTGGGTGTTTTTTTTCTTCCTTATATTCCAAATTGCTAATTTGATTCTCATCATCTATTCTGCTCTTGATTACCCATAAATAATTCCTCATTTCATTTAGTGTATTCTTCACTTCTGACTGGTTCTTTTTTATGCTGTTGAAGTTTTCACTAAGTTTATTGAGCATCCTTATAACCAGATAACTAGGGTTTTCAACTCTTCATCTAGTAGATTGGTTATCTCCATTTTGTTCTTTCCTGGAATTTTGTTTTGTTCTTTCATTTGGGACATGTTTCTTTGTCTCCTTGTCTTGACAACCTCCCTGTTGTTGTTTTTTTTCCTATGAATTAGGTAGAGCTGCATATCTCCTGGGCTTGGTGGAAAGACCTTACCCAAGCTAGGCTCTTAAAGGCCCCACCCCATGTGGGCTGTGTTCACCTTCCTCTTGTAGTTGATCTTTGATTGCTGTTAGCATGACAGTGGGAGTCCAAGGCCAATCAGCTGCAAGGACTGGCTACAACCACCATGGAGGATCAGCTATGCTGGGGCCCACCCCACAGAGGTGAGTCTGCCCCTTGAGTGTATCACTTCTGAGGTGGTTGGGTGGTGGTTCTTCAACATGGTCTGAAGCTCTCCACTGACTGTGCTGGCTCTGGGGCCTCCTGGGAGGTGCAGGTCAGTCACCATTTATGTTTTGCCCAGGGTCACCTGTCATTAACTACCACAAAAGCAATCTGCAGATGCATGCTACTTATGCTGCACTTGGAGGTGCCCAGGAGAGGCCAAGCTATGAATCAAAGCCAGCTGCTGCTAGTGCTGAGCCTGGGACCACTTAATGAGAGGTACAGGATGAACTAAGGCCAGATGCTGCCTGAGAGATTTTAGGAAAATTTGAGGCATGAGCCAAGACAAACCATTCATATGGAAAAGTCATTGGAAAGAGCTTGGATGGGTGCATAGTTGGGTGGAGTGGAGCCTCAGGGAATCACCAGGGTGGGGCAAACAGTGGGTGCCAGATGAGTGGATTCTCTGATATGGTGCACACCTGCCAACTCTGTTGAGGGAGGGCTCATCAAAGGAACAATGGCCTCTGCCAGAACTTCTGCATGGAAGAAAGCTTCCCCCCAGCTCTCACCCTGATGCTGGACAATTCACTTTCTTTCTGCATGTTTCTGGTACCTTTCAAGCTGCTGCCCTAGCACTGGAGCTTAGAGGGATTGAGTCAGAGTAAGTCCATGTGCAGGTCCTTTAAGAGGAACTTACTGAGACTCCAGAAGCCTTCTGTCTACCTCAGCCTCAATCTCTGCTCTTTTTTACAGCCAGAAGTTATGGAAACTTCTTTTCCTCACATGTGAACCCTGGGCTGGGGTTGTGGTGAGGGGCTGGAACCCCTTGCTCTGCAGAGGTGACATCCAAAGTTGAGATAGCCCTCATAATTTTTATCCATAGCTCTGCCCCTCCTAATAGTCGCAATGTGGCTTCTTTAATGTCCTAGTTGTATAACTTCCATTCAGCTCAGTTTCAGGTGGTTCTAAATGATGATTGTTCTGTAGCTTAGTTGTACTTTTGATGTGGTTGTGGGAGAAGGTAAGTAGTGCATTTACCTATGCCACCATCTTGATAATTGAATTTAAATCTAGCATCTTGCTACATTTTCAGTTTGTACCAGTTTTTCTTTTTCTGTTTTCTTTTAGATTAATTTGTGTATATATATTTTATAATTCCATTCTATCTCCTCACTTTGCCTATTAGCTGTAATGTTTGTTTTGTTTTGTAATTTTAGTGGTTGCCTTAGGGTTTATATTATACACCAAAATCTTCTTGCAAACAGTATTACATCCCTTCACATATAGTATAAGAATAAAGTATAAAAATCTTACAACAGTGTAGTTTCATTGTTTTGACTCCTGCTCTTTGTGCTATTGTCACACATTTTACTTCTGCATATATTATAAACATAATTACACATTGTTACTATTTTTATTTTAACAGGTCAATTATTTTAAGAAAGATTTAAAAAAGAAAACGATCTTTACAGTTTTTATATTTACCATTACTAGTGCTCTATTGATGTGGATTCTGGCGAGCAGTGTCCATGGTGTTGTGGATGAGATGAAACAAATTCACACAGACTACCGAAGTCCTGTGGAGAAAAAGGGATGGCATGGCCACTCTCTCAAGGGGAGAGCACCTTGGCCACTCTTTCAAGAGGAGAGCGCCTCTACCCTTGCCTTGACAAGCTTTTATTGGATTTCTAATAGCATACATCAAAGAAGGTTCTCATTTATTATGCTCAGGTTTGCTTTAGGTGATTACTTTTTACAGATAACAAAGGAAAGATGTTACTGATTACTTCCTACAGATTAACAAGGAAAAAATGTTGCAAATGCAAGGGAATGATAACAGTGATTGGTCTGGTTATACTCCGTCCTTGAAAGAATTAGCACAGACTTCACGAAGTTAATTTAAAGATATGTAGTAAGCATTTGCTGCTTCAGCTCAGTGTGAAGGAGTTCTAGCAAGTTTTGCTCCTCTTGAAGCAGCCTTGGTACAATGCAGACCTGGTTTCCCATGGGAAAGCCGATCCATGGGCTTGGCAACCTGTATGGATGTGCCTATGGGCTTTCTAATAGGGCTGGGGATACATTTGCCATTCCATGTGGATAGTTCCCTATACTCTATATCTTTATGTGGATCCACATTTATATTATTATAACAGAATTTATATCATTTTGTGAGCCTGTAAGATATTTTCACTTTGTATAGTTTCTAGGTTGACATTTTTTCCAATATATTAATGATATTTCTTCATTCTTTTCTGTTTATGTTAATTCTCATGAGACAGAGTCATACTGATTTTTTTATTTTTCTATGTATAAAGTGTTTTTTTCGGGGGGAGGATGTTTTTAGATTTTCCCTCTGGTTACAAGCAATTTCATTATGATTTGTCTTGGTGTACTTTTCTGAATTTGTGTTTGGGATTTTTGAGATTCTTGGATCAGGGGGTTTATAATTATCACAACATTTTGAATAATAAGAACACTGTAGCTTTGGTAATTTTTCTATTTTTTCTTCATGTTTCATTTTGGATCATTTCTGTTGCTGTATATTTGAGTTCACAAATCTTTTATTTGCAATGTCTAATTTGCTTTTAATTCTATCCAGTGCTATTTTTATCCTAGACATTGTAGTTTTCATTTCTATATTTTGATTTGGGTATTTCTTATATCTTCTATGACTGAATAGTTCTGATTCTCCTATCTTCTTGAATTTATGGAATATGGTTATAATAAATCTAGTAATGATCTTGTCTACTGATTATATATTCTGTGGCATTTCTGGGTGTGTTTCTATGATTATTTTCCTCACTAGGAGTCACATTTTCCAGCTTATTTGCCTGCCTTATATAATTTGATTGGATATCAGATGTTGGATATCTTATTGGGTGCTGAATACTTTTGGAATTTTTAAACATATTATTTACCTTTATTTTGGGACATACCTAGTTGGAAATAGTTTATTTTACAGTTGTGTTTTAGCTTTATTAGAATAAAGCAACATTGAAGTAGTATCCTTCTGAGTGTCTTGTCAGTCTTGTCATTGTTCTGTCAATTATGATGTTTAGAATCTGACAGGTGTAAAATAAACTTCAAAATCCCATGTGAAAGTTTAGGGTTTTTCTCTCTATTACATTAGGGTCATTCTTTTACAAGCTTTGGGTAGTTTCTTCAGATGGATGTACTGTTCAGCACTTTGAAGAAGATTCAAGAAACCCTCTGCCAATCTCTGTAGTTCTCTCCTAGTGAAGCACCCTCATCTTTGATACTCTTCCTGTGAAATCTAGCTGCATTGGATACTTCTAACTCCTAGCTTATCTACTCAGGGAAACCACCAGCTTTGCCTTGATTTCTTTTTATTTTAGTTGCTTCCTACAAATTGTCTCTCAAGGCAGTAAGCTCAGCAATTGTAGGGCTCATAATTTTTTTTAATTTATTGATTTTAGAGAGAAAGGGAGGGAGATTTGAGAGAGAGAGAGAGGGGGAGAGAGAGAGAGAGAAAGAGATGTTTGTTTTTCTACTTATGCATTCATTGGTTGATTCTTGTATGTGCCCTGAATGGGGTTAAAACATGCAACCTTGATGTATGGGGGCAATGCTATAACCAACTGAGCTACTTGGCTAGGCCAGGGCACTAATTTTTATTTCCACCTTCTCATTGATAACTGTACTTCATTTCCTGATTTCTAATGTCTAACAATTATTATTTCATAAAAGTTGGCTGGATTTTTAGTTGTTTCAGAAGGGAGAGTAATTAACCCTTGTTCCTCCATCTTGAGCAGAAGAGTAAATCCTTCATCTTGATTATTTAGGGATATTCCTGTATATAGAGTTTTGAATTGAGGGTTCTATCTTTTCCCCAGCATGCTTTATATTGTTGGACCACTAAATTCTGATCTCCATTTTTAAAACA
This sequence comes from Trachops cirrhosus, assembly GCA_028533065.1. Taxonomy (NCBI): domain Eukaryota; kingdom Metazoa; phylum Chordata; class Mammalia; order Chiroptera; family Phyllostomidae; genus Trachops; species Trachops cirrhosus. The sequence continues at coordinate 46,198,705 of CM052547.1, read as the reverse complement.
TTGATGTTGTCATTTATATAATTTATTCCTGTATAAAATATCTTTATTTTCTTCTGAATTCTTTTAAGATTTTCTCTTTATCTTTGATTATCTGGAATTTGACCACAGTGTACATAATTGTGGGGTTCCTTTATATTTATCAATTTTGGGATTCACCAAACTTACTGTGTTTTTAATTTATGTTTTTCACAAAATTTGGGACACTATTCTCAAAATTTAAAAATATCCCATTTTATCCCCTCATTTTGGAACTCAATTTATATATATATTAATTTTCTGGCTGTTGTCCCAAAAGTTACTAAGGCTCTGTTTATTTTTCTATATATTTTTTTAGTCTTTTGTTTAGAGTAGATATTTTCTATTATTCTGCTTTCACATTTAAAGATGCTTATTTCTGTCTTCTATGATTTGCTGAGAAACTCATCTAGTTAATTTTTCATTTCAGATATTTCACTTTGTCGTTCTAGAATATTTATTAATTTTTTCCACTTATTGACTTACATTTTTCATCTATTTACTCATTATGGCCATCTTTTCTAGTTTCTTAAAAATTATCTGCTAATTCCAGTATCTCCAAATACTGATTCCTCTGTGGTGAGCAGAAACTGAATTTTCTGTTCAGCTTTTCCCAACTACTCAGATATTATTTTTGCTTACCTCTAGTATTCTTTTCTGTACATGCTCTGTTCATGTTTTGGTCAGCAAGGATTTAGGCAAGTATAAGTGGGTATTTGGAGTCTCTCTCCTTTCTGGCCCCATTTCTCCTGGTGCATACTTCCTCAATATCCCACTTGACAGCAATATTAATCTTTATTCACTGGCACTTCAAGCCCACAATGCTGTAGCTTTCTGCTTAAATTTTAGCTTTCTTGTGTTTCAGACATTAAAGGGTGCTTTCTGCAACATAATAAACCACATAAATACAGATCTCACTTTGTGTGTTTCACTTTTTTCAGGGATCAAATCACGTGTTTTTTTTTTTTGTTTGTTTGTTTGCATCTGCTCAATTCTCTATTCCATCAAATACTTGTTTTTAAAAGATAATATGAGGTCCATAATTAGTATCAGCTGGAAGGTCAATCAGATAACTACATGCTACTAAACCACTAGTGGAAATGTTATACTTCTTATACAATATTATTTTATTGAACTAATTTTAATTTTTTCTAGAGTTGCCTGAATTTTGCTTTGCTTTTTATATGTACTTGTCATGAATTCTTACTCCAAATACTGATATAGAATTATAAAACTTCTCTCAATAAGGGCCAAACATATTTGGTAATCTATCAGATATATTTTTTTCTCTATGTCAGCCTTTCTGGAGTCCTTCATTTTGGGTATCAATATTTACCCATTTCTCTATAGGCCAGCTAGACATTTTTCATCATTATCCTGAGAATTTTGATTCAATTTCTTCCACTGTTGGATTTCTTGCTTACTAACTTCCATTTCTTACTCTTGCCTTCCTCTCTCAGTTTTACAAAGCAATCTTTCTCCACTAGTTTCATGAGAATGCATGCATAAGTAAAATATTTGAAAACTTACATGTCTGAAAATGTATTCTTCTTTTATTAGAATTGATAATTTGGAAACAGCCATAAAATTGTAATTTGAGAATACATTTTACTCAGAATTTTTCATTGCAGCATCATATTTTAAAGTTTTTCTGTTTAGAAGTTGGATAAATTTTTATTCCTGATCACTTTTTTCACTGAGAATATTGTTAGATCTCTTTTTTGCTCAAGATCTGAAATTTTATGGTCATGTTCATTTATATGAATTATTGTTATTAGTGTTATTATTTACTGTGCACTTCACAATTTTCAGTGGAGTAAATACAAGTTGGTCATGGTGTATAATTTTTTTGAGACATTGAAGGATTCGATTTGCTAATTCTTTTTCTTTTTACAACTTGTTGATTTTATCATCACTATTGGTGTGCTCTGTAGGTATAACATTTTGTTTCTAGAAGGATGACTTTTTTCCAGTCTGCTCTGGAGATGCTGGAGATAGTTCTAAGTCTCTGAGACTTAGAGGATATTACTTGGATTGGTGGATCGCTTATATCTGATTTTTTTCCAATCCAACATGTGGTAACAAACAAATATTGTTGGCCTTATTTATCATACTTTCTTGAATGGTGGTAGATGTTTCAGAGGATTTTTTTTTACCTATGTACACTCAAAGGGATATTTTTTACCCTGTGACTGTCTTTTGCATCTAGTCATTATCTCTGGACTGGCATCGACAGGAGGTCATCCTCTCTTTTCTTTCTTTCATACTTGTTGTTGCTTGTTTCACACTTGTGGTTGGTTGTTCTGTAGCTAATATTTTTCTTTTTAGTTAAATTTATTGGGGTGACATTGATTAATAAAATTACATAGGTTTTAAGTTTTCCTTTCCTATAACGTGTTTGGCTGGTATTGGTAATGGGGTAATGATGGCTTCACAGAATGAGTTAGGAAGTATTTGTTCTCTCTGCTTCCATTTTCTGGAATCTGGTAGAGAATTGGTATAATTTCATCCTTAAATGTTTGTTAGAATTCACAGTAAGCATGATGTCTTCTGTTTTGGAAGGTCATTAATTATTGATTCAATTTCCTTAATAGATATAAGCCTATTTAGATTATCTATTTTTTCTTGTGTGAATTTTGCTAGATCATGTCTTTTAAAGGAATTGGTTTATTTAATTTAGTTTATCAAATTTGTGGGCATAGAGTTGTTCGTTATATTCCTTTATTTTCCTTTTAATGTCCATGGAATCAGGAGGGACATCCCTTCTTTCATTTCTGATATTATGATTTTATGCTTTTGTCCCTCTCATTTCTTAGTTTACCTGGTTGGCAGTTTATCAATTTTATTCATTTTTCCCAAGGAGCCCAGTTTTTTGTTTCATAGATTTTTCTATTGATTTGTTTTCAATTTCATTGATTTTTGCTTTAATTTTTACTTTTTTTGTTTACTTAAATTTAATTTGCTCTTATTTTCCTAATTTTCTTTTAAAAATTTTAATAATATATTCTAAAGTGAAAACATAGTATTGACTTCAGATTTTTCTTCTTTCCTAATATATGCCATTCAAAGCTACAAATTTAGTTCTAAGCATTGCCTTTGTTGAATCCCACACATTTTGATAAACTGTATTTTCATTTAGTTCTAAATATTTTAGAATTTTGTTTGATACTTCTTGAATTCATGTGTATTTGAAAAGTATGTTGTATCTCCAGTTATTTTGGTGTTTTACAGGCATATCTCTGCTATTGATTTTAGTTTAATTCCACCCCCAAAACTACTGACTTAAAACAACTAGTTATTTTTTAAAAATATATTTTATAGTTGTATTTTAATGTTCAAAATGTTCTTTATTAATTTAACATTTTGTTACATGTCTTATCTGGTGTCATCCTTGCTCATTCTCTTGTGTGAGTTTTTTAAAAAATTTAAAATGTTATTTTAGTGAAAGTAGAAAGATAAATTTATGTTATAATATAATACACTTAAATGAAAGTCTTCTCTTTCTTTATTACTCCTAAGGTCTTTTTGAATTATGTACTAGAGTTGATCCTGAGCAATTTCTTAGAAAAATCTTAGATTTGAATGATAATTCTCCACAAAATAATGCCACACTTTCCATCATTTTTTCAACACCAGTAGATAAATTCATTGAAAACTTACTCTGTGTGAGACAGTGGGCTAAACCATTCATATGTATTACTCCATTTAAAGCTCAGCAAAACCTTATGGAGTAGAACAATTATTATAATGATTTCACATATAAGGAAAATGAAATGTACATAGATTTAGTAGTACACTCAAAGTCACACAACTAATAAATGAAAATACCTTGATTTGAACCAGACAACTTAGCTCTAGAGTTTAATACAGAGGGGATACAGATCTTAATATTAAAAATTAAAGTAGAAAGCTTTTAAACTTTTAAATTTTATGCTTTTCTAAATCTTTATCATGGATATGTCATTCTTTTCCAGAAGTCAAAATACTCTGTTTGCACAATGGGTCTCTTGTCCCAATATTTTAGAAACAGATATGGAACTTCCCATATTGATAATGGCAGACTGTGCAATTTGGAATAATGCTACCAATGAAGAAAACTAAAATTACCACACAAAGTATCTGCTTGAAGGAATTAGAGAGTGTATAGGAAAGTAAAATATTAGCCCAAATTTTCACAGTAAGTCAAAGGATCAGGACCAATCTGAACTGTCAGATTCAAGAATTTATTTCTCACTGTTTTATTATACAACTCTTTTAGATGGCAACTAATATCTCCAGAATATATCAGCCTTGTGTTGTTACATACATAAAGAAAAGGAGGAAGAATGTTGATTTTTTTATCCATCATGTGAATGATCCATAACATAATTTTTAATATTTGACTTTAGTTGATGTAGAGGCTGTCCATACCTATACTGTACTTAGTGAATCACAGGTAAAATATAAGTGTATCAGAAAAAGTTCATGGTTCAATATCACAAAAGAAAACTCTGATCTTGACCCTTTTGTAAAGGAGCATTGTTTGATAATGGAAGGGGATATAGAAGCAGACTGAGAAGATGTTGTAATGTTTTGGCTTAAACTGCAAATACTTCTGAATAGCAAGAGAGGAGCCTCATAACCTTGGACAGACAGAAGAATCACCTGTAGCACAACATGTTTGGTAAGGAGTGTGGTGGAGACTTGAAAGAGCTGGTGAGCTGCCCATGGGCAGCAGTGCTGGAGGGATAATTAAGTGGCAGGTTGGATCCCTCTGAAAAGAATGGGGTCTAAATACTAAGCTGGAACTCCCAGCCTAGAACACCAGAGCCCCAAAAAGTACACAGAAAACAACTGGTGATGAAAAGCAGAAGGTTTACTCCCTACTGGAGATGGTTTGACTGGAGATGCAAAGAGTCATTTAAAGGCTCAACACACAAATTTTCATTTACAACTACTTACCGTGGGCTCCAGAAAAGTTGGGGGGCACAGTGCACTAGAGATGCATGAGATACTGGGGACAGAAACTTTGGTGAGAAAGCTGAGAGAGTACCTGACAAGTGCTGAGTCATCCCCCATACAGCAACAGCCATTGTGCTCAGTAGGACCACTCCCCTCCAGGAGCAGCAGCCTGAGGGGAAACAACAGCTCCAAACATAGGAGAGACTCTGCCCTGGCTCTGTGGTGCTTAAGCCTGACTGCTGACTGCAGAGTGACTAGATTAAAAACAGAAGGAGATAGCCACAGACAGTAGATCACTGGTAAAGGGGGTGGACAGAGTGGAATAGAGACACTTGAGGAGAGACTGGGGAGAGAGGCTTTGGGGAGAGAACTGAGAGAGCAGCCACCGGGATCCCAGTGCTGAGTGATCACCACTACAGCAGCAGCCATCCTACTCAGGCAGACCACTCCCCTTTGAGCAAAAGCAGTCTGAGGGGAAACAATAGCCCCCACCCCAGGAAGGATTCTGCCTCACCCTATGGGGTTTAAGCCTCACTACTGAGTGCAGAGTGACTAGATTGACAACTGAAGGAGACAGCCACAGACAGTAGATCTCTGGCAGTCTCAGGGCAGACTGCTTAAGTTCAGATGGGGGTCAACATCGCCAGAGGTGGATCCAGAAAGGAAAAACAGTGGTAAGTACTAGAGGCTACCTAGACAAAAGCCACTGTGGTATTCTCCATGATTAGCAATATTTTCTTTCCTGCATAGCTTTCTAACATTCATTTCTTGTTCAGCAAGTTTGTGCATATTATATAACTAGAATGTATGATATGGTTTATTTCTCTCCTTTCTCATACTAGTCAATTTCTTTATACCCTTATTAATACTGGATCATTTGCTGTTGATAGTGGGATTGTGCAGAGGGGAGATATTTTTGCAGATGTGGATTTGTCCCCTGGGCTTTTTGGTTTTGTTCTGGCAGCACCTGCACAAGAGCATACAAGATGTGGTGGGTAGAGTGACAATCAACCAGCTGGAGGGAAGGACTCACCAAAGAATGACCCAACAACAATCAAAACCTTATTATATCCAGAGAGCCAACAAAAATGGCATAAAGGGCATCCTAAGAGCATCAAATTCAGGAGATCAAGAGACAGTGTCCCTGAATGTCAGAGATCTCTTATTATAGAAGTTCACACCACAAACTTGGGAAGTCAAAACAAATCAGATTAAGAAGCAGAGGCTAACAAGAAGAGTCTCACAAACAGGAAGACATAGAAACAAACCTCAAATGAAAGGAAAGGAGGAAGCCTCAGAAAGAATGCTAAATGAAATAGAGGCAAGTCAGCTCTCAGATGTTGAGCTCAAAATAATGGTTATAAGGAAGCTCAATAAGCTCATGGAGAATTACCAAAAAGTACAGGGAAAATATGAGAAACTTACTGCAAACCATATCAACATGAAAAAGGAAATAGAAACTACTGACAAGAGCCAAGAGGATATGAAGAATATAATTTCTGAGTTGAAGAACAAAGTAGAAGGAATCAAAAGCAGGCTAGATGAAGCAGAGGGTTGAATCAGGGAGCTGGAGGACAAGGTAGAAAAAAAGTTCCAGAAAGAGAGGAAAAAGAAAAAGAATAAAAAATAATGAAGAGGTGCTAGGGAACTGCAGAACACATGAAACATAATAATATCTATATAATAGGGATACCAGAAGGAGAAGAAGAGCAAGGGATAGAAAACCTGTTTGAAAAAATAATGATGGAAAACTTCCCTAATTTTATAAGAGAAAAAGTCAAACAAATCCAGGAAGCACAGAGGGTCCCAATCAAGAGGAACCAAAAGAGGCCCATTCCAAGACACATAGTGAAAATGTAAAATTCCAAGACAAAGAGAGAATCTTAAAGGCAGCAATGGAGAAACAGGGCATAACATACAAGGGAGCCCAGATAAGGCTATGAGCTGACTTCTCAATGGAAACACTCCAAGCCAGAAAGGAATGGCAAGAAACATTCCAAGTAATGAAAAACAAAGTCCTGAAACCAAGATTACTCTACCCAGCAAGTCTCTCAATTAAAATGGAAGGCCAAATAAGGAGTTTCCCAGATGAAAGGATACACCTGCACCAAACCAGCACTGCAGGATGTGCTAAATGGACTGCTTTATGAAAAGGAAGTGAAAGAGTGAGAGAGAGTGGAACACAAGTATGCAGGGAGTAAAATGGCAGTGAATAAGTACCTATCAATAATAACCTTAAATGTAAATGGATTAAATGCTCCAATCAAAAGGCATAAAGGAGCTGAATGGATAAGAAATCATGACCCACACATATGCTGCTTACAGAGACCCACCTCAGAACAAAAGAGCTACACAGACTGAAAGTGAAGGGCTGGAAACAAATATTCCAAGCAAAGGGGCAGGAAAAAAAGCCAGGGTAGCAATACTCATATCAGACAAAACAGACTTCCAAAAAAGGATCATAAAGAGAGACCCAGAAGGTCACTTCATAATACTTAAGGGAAGAATCAACCAAGAAGACATAAACATTGTAAATATATATGCACCCAATATAGGAGCTCCCAAATATATAAGGAAAATCTTGGAGGACTTCAGGAAAGATATTGACAGCAATACAATTATAGTAGGGGATTTCAACACTCCACTCTCAACAATGGATAGATCTTCCAAACAAAATATCAACAAAGATATTGTAGTATTGAACAATGTCTTAGACTAAATGGACTTAACTGATATATGTAGAACCTTTATCCCAAAGAAGCAAAATATACAGTCTTCTCAAATGCACATGGAACATTATTAAAGATGGACCACATGATAGGACACAAAACAAAGTTTAACAAATTCAAGAAAATTGAAATCATATCAAGCATCTTCTTAGATCAAGAGGGCCTGAAACTAGGAACCTACTACAAGGAAAATACTCAAAAACACTCAAATTAATGGAGATCAAATATCATGGTATTAAACAATGAGTGGGTTAAGAATGAGATCAAGGAAGAAATCAAAAAGTTTCTGGAAACAAATGAAAGTGAACTCACAACAGTCCAAAACTTATGGGACACAGAAAAGGCAGTCCTAAAAGGGAAGTTCATAGCAATACAGACCTACCTAAAAAGGATAGCAATGTTTCAAATAAACAACCTAACCTTACATCTACAAGAACTGAAGGAACAACAGCAAAGATAGCCCAGAGCAAGTAGAAGGAAGGAAATAACCAAGATCAGAGCAGAATTAAATAACATAGAGACTAAAAGCACAATTCTAAGGATCAATAAATCCAGGAGCTGGTTCTTTGAAAAGATAAATAAAATTGACAAGCTTTAAGCAGGCTCATCAAGGAAAAAAGGGAGAGGACCCAAATAAATCAGAAATGAAAGAGGAGAGATTACAACTGATGCCACAGAAATACAAAGGATTGTAAGAAATTATTATGAAGAACAATACACCAAGAAATTCGAAAACCTAGGTGAAATGGACAAACTTCTAAAAGAATAGAATCTTCCAAAACTGAATGAAGAAGCAGAAATCCTGAACAGACCAATAATAGCTGATGAAATTGAAGTAGTAATCAAAAAGTTTCTGATACACAAAAGCCCTGGACTATATGGTTTCACAGGAGAATTTTACAAACCATTTATGGAAGAGCTAACCTCTATCCTTTACAGACTATTCCAAAAAATACAAGAAGAGGGAAGACTCCCAAACTCTCCTTATGAAGCCAGCATCATCCTAATCCTAAAACCAGGTAAAGACACAACAAAGATAGAAAACTTCAGGCTAATATTGCTGATGAAAATAAACCCTAAAATCCTCAACGAAATATTGGCAAACCACATCCAGCAATACATTAAAAAGGTCATACACCATGATCAAGTGGGATTTGTTCCAGGCATGCAAGGATGGTATAATATTCACAAATTAATAAACATAACACATCACATAATGAAAATGAAAGACAAAAATCACCTGATCATATCAATAAATGTGGAAAAAGCATTTGATAAGGTATATCACCCATTTATAATAAAAACACTCAGCAAAGTGAGAGTAGAGGGAGCATATCTCAACATAATAAAAGCTGTATATGAGAAACCTACAGCCAACATCATCCTCAATGGGCAAAAACTAAAAGCTTCACCACTAAGATCAGGAACAAGACTAGGATGTCTGCTTTTACCACTTCTATTCAACATAGTATTGGACGTCCTAGCCACAGCAATCAGACAAGAAAAACAAATAAAAAGCGTTCAAAGTGGAAAGGAGGCAGCAAAACTGTCATTGTTTGCAAATGACATGATCATGTACATAGAAATTCCTATAGTCTCCACCAAAAAACTATTCAACCTAGTAAGTGAATTTGACAAAATAGCAGGATACAAAGTCAATATTCAGAAATGGAAGACATTTTTGTATAAAACAATGAAATATCAGAAAGTGAAACTAGGGAAAAAAATCCCATTTACTCTAGCAACAAGAAAAATAAAATACCCAGGAATAAACGTAACCAAGGAGGTAAAGTACTTGTCTTAGAAAACTATAGAACACTGAAGAAAGAAATTAAAGATACAAGTAAATGGAAGCATGTGCCATGTTCATTGATTGGAAGAATAAACATTATTAAAATGTCCATACTACCCAAAGTAATCTATAAATTCAATGCAATCCTTGTTAAAGCACCAGTCATTTTTCACAGATCTAGAATAAATATTTCAAAAATTTATATTGATCCAAAACATCCCCACGTAACCTCAGCTGTCTTGAGAAAGAAGAATAAATTACTAGGGATCACAATACCTGATTCAAAATGTACTATAATGCCTCTGTAATCAAAATAGTCTGGTACTGGCATAAGAACAGACACATAGATCACAGGAAGAGCATAGAGAACCCAAGAATAAACCCATGTCTCCATTGGTCAATTAATTTTGGAGCATAAAATGGCATAAAAATAGCCTCTTCAATAAATGGTGTTGGGATAACTGAACAGGTACATGCAAAAAAAAAATAAATGAAACTAAGTCACCAACTTACACCATACATCAGAATAAACTCAAGATGGATAAAAGACTTAAATGTCCTATAAAAGTCCTAGAGGAAAACATAGGCAGTAAAATTTCAGATATCATACAAAACAATAGTTTTTCAAAAATATCTCCTAGAACAAGGGACAAAAAGGCAAAAATAAACAAACTGGACTCATCAAATTAAAAAGTTTCTGCATGGTAAAAACACCATTATCAAAATGAAAGTTGAACTGACTACACAGTAAAACATATTTGTCAATGATGCCTTCAACTAATGTTTGATCTTCAAAATATATAAAGAACTCATTGCACTCAACACCAGGAAATCAGTTCAATTAAAAATGGGAAAAATGAGAACTTCTGGCCAAGAGGGAGGCCTAGGTACACACACTGTGCCTCCTTGCACAACCAAAAGAAGGACAACAACAAATTTAAACACAAAAAACAACCGGAACTGACAGAAAATTGAACTGTATGGAAGTTCGACAACCGAGGAGTTAAAGAAACTTTCATCCAGACCTGTAGGAGGGGCAGAGACTGGCAGCTAGGCAGAGAGGACTTGTGGCAAGGCAGTGGCTGGTTGACAGGGCAGTCCCACATTCACGTGCAGATAAACGGGGAAGAACAACTGGGGAGTGAGATAGACTGCACTACCCAGGGCTCCAGTGCGAGGAAATAAAACCTCAAAACCTTAGACTGAAAAAACTTGTGAGGGTTGATGCAGCAGGAGAAACTCCCAACCTCACAGGGAAGTTCATTGGGGGGACCCACAGGGTCCTAGAACTTACACAAGCCCTTCTGCCCGGGAATCAGCACCAGTAGGGCCCAATTTGATTGTGGGTAGCAGAGAAAGTGACTGAAAACTGGCAGAGAGCAGAGCAAGCATCACTGTTCCCTCTTGGCCCCTCCCCCACATACAGCACCGCAACACAGCCATCTGGGTTGCTCTGCCCTGGTGAACACCTCAGGCTCCATCGCTTACTACCTAACAGGTGCACTGAGACAAAAAAAAAAGGCCCAAATGAAAGAACAGATCAAAGCTCCAGAAAAAATAGAACTAAGTGACGAACAGATAGTCAACCTATCAGATGCACAGTTCAAAACACTGGTAATCAGGAAGCTCACAGAATTGGTTGAATATGGTTACAAATTAGAGGAAAAAATGAAGGCTATGAGAAGAGAAATGAAGGAAAATGTACAGGGCATTAACAGTGAAGGGAAGGAAACCTGGACTCAAATCAATGATTTGGACCAGAAGGAAGAAATAAACATTCAACCAAAACAATGAAGAAACAAGATCTCAAAAAAAGGAGAGGCTTAGGAACCTCTGGGACAACTTTAAATGTTCCAACATCTGAATTATAGGAGTGCCAGAAGGAGAAAAGGAAGAGCAACAAATTGAAAACTTATTTGAAAAAATAATGAAGAAAAACTTGCCCAATTTGGCAAAGGAAATAGACCAGGATGTCCAGGAAGCTCAGAGAGCCCCAAAGAAATTGTACTCATGGAAGCACACACCAAGGCACATCATAATTACATTATCTAAGATTAAAGGTAAGGAGAGAATCTTAAAAGCAGCAGGAGAAAAGGAGATAGTTACCTACAAAGGAGTTCCCATCAGACTGTCAGCTGATTTCTCAAAAGAGACCTTGCAGGCAAGAAGGGGCTGGAAAGAAATATTCCAAGTCAAGAAAAGCAAGGACCTGTATCCAAGATTATTCTATCCAGCAAAGCTTTAATTTAGAATGGAAGGGCAGATAAAGTGCTTCCTAGATAAGATCAAGTTAAAGGAGTTCATCATCACTAAGCCCTTATTGCATTTTCATAATAAAGGGACTTATCTAAGAAAAAGAAGATTAAAAATATTAACAATAAAATGACAACAAACTCACAGCTATTAACAACCAAACCTAAAGAAAAACAAACAGACTAAGCAAACTACAACAGGAAGAGAATCACAGAAATGGACATCATATGGAGGGTTATTAGCAGGAGAGTGGGAGGGAAAGAGAGGGGGAAAAGGTACAGAGAATAAGTAGCATACAATGTAGGTAGAAAATAGACAGGTGGAGGTTAAGACTAGTATAGGAAATGTAGAAGCCAAAGAACTTACATGTATGAGCCATGGACTTGAATGAAAGCAGAGGAATGAGGGTGGGAGGGGGTGTGCAGGGTGGAGGGGAATAAAGGGAGAAAAAGGGAACAACTAGTATCATAACCAATATAATATATTTTTAAAAAGACAAAAAGAAAAGTGGGAAAAGCTTCTGAATGGACACTTCTCCATGGAGGACTTTCAGAGGACCCATAGACATATGAAAGGATGCTCAACATCACTAGCCATCAGAGAGATGCATAAAACCACAGTGAGATACCACCTCATGCCAGTCATAATAAATCAACAAACAAATGCTGGTGAGGATGAGCAGAAAAGGGAACTCTAGTGAACTGTTGGTGGGCATGCAGACAGGTGCAGCCACTGTGGAAAAGAGTATGGAATTTTCTCAAATAACTAAAAATGAAACTGCCATTTGACCCAGCAATTCCACTGCTGGGATTATACCCTAAAAATTCTGAAACACCAATTCAAAAGAACCCATGCACCCCAATGTTCATAGCAGTGTTATTTATAATAGCCAATTGCTGGAAACAGCCTATGTGCCCATCAAAGAACTATGGTACATTTACACTATGGAATACTACCCAGCATAAAGAAAGAACTTCTACCTTTTGTGACACCATGGATGGAGCTGGAGAACATTATGCTAAGTGAAATAAGCCAGACAGTGAAAGACAAATACCATATAATCTCACCTAGAAGAGGAACTTAATGAACAAAACAAATGAGAAAGATAGAATCAGATACATGGAAACATGGAACAGACTGACAGGACAAGGGGGGAGGGGGTAGAGCAATAAAGGTGGAAAGAAGGGAATGGACTAGTAAGGAACATGTATGAATGACTCATGGACATGGACAACAGGGTGGGGATTGACTATGGGAGTAGGGTGGGTTGGGTGGAGGAGAACAAAAGGGGAAAAACTGGGACACCTGTGATAGAACAACAGTAAAATATTTAATAAAAATGAAGAACCCATTGTGTGCAGTGATTGATTTGAGGAGTTTTGAGGCATTTAAGATATTGTTTAAGGATTTATGAAAAGTAACAAAATTCTGTAAAATTGTGATTCACAATGTTCATATCTAATGTTTGCTTTTTCAGAAAGAAAATGAACAGGTGTTGGCTATCCTAAATTAGAGGAATGCTGGAGAGAGCTGAGCACAGATGTGAATGAAATAAGAAGACTTAGGTTGTAACTAGGATAAGATGTTATTGGGGTTTGGTGCCACAGGAAAAGAAATAAGGCTATTTATATCTCTGTTGTCCTGGATAAATTAGTGTCCTCATCTGCTACATGTAATAACTATGAGGAAAGGAGCACTACAAATCCTGGTTCAAAGTATAGTAAGATTTCTTTCCAACCCATTGCTTTTATTTTTCAGTATCTCTGTAATTTTGTTTTTAAGTTTTCTGGAGAATTTGAGAGAGTTAGAGAGACCAATCTGAACCAAAATGGGTTTGCTGGCAGTCAGTGGAACTCTGTGCTCACAAGGAATATCTAGTTCCTTCTAGAATTGTTCACTTTGAGTTTGATTTAAATATAAATAAACTGGTAAATATAACTAAATTAACTGGTAAATTAATGTCCAAATTAGCTATGACCTGTGTCTTCAAGAATTTCAATGTAGAGACTCTCAAAAGTAGAAGACTTCTGGCAATCCCATTAACATAGTGAATCTTTATTAAATAAGCAGATGTGGTATCATAAAGAAAAATGTCTAATAGTGACAGAGGCTTAGAACTGGACATTGTTTGGGGATTGTTAAAGATGTGCACCTCATGGGTATCTGTCATGGAGAGGTTGTAGAACAATAGTGGGAAATACCACTGATTTCTCTTGAGCACCTACATTGTTTCGGCATCATGCTTTTCTCTTTCCATTTCTTAACTTTCACATTCAATGGTTTTTCAAATGCCCCTTTCATTTGCATCATCTACAAGAGTCTTCATCTAGGAATTCCTCCTTTGGTCAATTTAAGTAATTATGTCAATGTGTTGGGGCATGATTGTTTAATTTGGAGACTTGAAAGTTTCCTCTGAATTTTAGTTTATTTTTTATCTGTATTGTGTCAAAACATTTTTTCACTCAAAACCTATACAATTTTATTAACCAATGCCACCCCAATAAATTAAATTTTTTTCAGATGCCGTATTTGAAGCAAAGGAGTTATCATTCTAAATTAAATCTCCAATTTCAGTTTTGATTAGTTGCCATTGACAAAGTCTGAGTGTGCTCACAGTGGCATCAAAGTATGTCTTGACTGCTGTAGAAATGCTTAATAATCTGTTTTTTAATTGTCCAGTGGCTTCATTGGTTCTCTGCTCATAAGACTTAAGACCTTAGTCTTTACAGGTTTGTTGTCCTATACAACCCATAAGAAAGCTCGTCCTATTTTGACAGCCCTATTGAACCAATTAGCTATTCCATAGAACCACCTTGATCTCATCTATAGCGTGATCCCAGTGAATCTTTCCCATCAAGGCTTTTGCCTCTGAAGGGTCTGGCAGCATGCAGACTACTTGATGTGTCTGGCAATCAGGATTATAAACCTAGGACAATTCTGAATTTCTCAGTTAATTTTTGTTTCAACTTCTTTAGACTTATGAATGTCTTAGAAGATGCCTCTTATTTTTGGGCTAGACCATGGATTAAAGTTTAATTGTAAGAGCCCCCTGTTGAGTTGTTTAGCTGTAAGAGACGGTTGAGGTGACTCAGACAGTGAGATAGTGCTATTAGGAAGAGGTGACAGAGCAGAAGGTAGAGGAAGAATACAGAAAAGAGAAAGAGGTATGGGCAAAGTCAGCAAGGATTGTTGTCTGACCTAGTCAAGGAATTTCTTAAAGATATAATTTTTGATTCTGAATTTTTGAAGCCTCTTCATACCAATCTAAGTATGGTAACTATTGGATGTTAGTGATTGTGTTCTCTTCTCTTATGAAGTGTGTCTCTAAAGTGATTTCAATTTTTTTCTTAAGTGGCCACTGAAATTCTAAAATACCCTGTGTGAAACTATGTTGCTCACAAAGATAAAACAAGATTCAGGATTATAATGGAAGGTGGGTCCAAGACCAGAGTCCTGCCTGATAGTGGGAGACATCTACTTATGATGAACAAATCATGGCTGAGTTAGAGATGATGCTCATGCCACCTGGGCCCCAGGCTCCTCATACTGAGGGCATTTTGCCCTCTTCTGTCACTGACCTGTCAGTGTGACTAGCTAGGACCTCCTGTGAGGACACCCAGAGAATCCTTGTCTGCACTGCTACTGAATCAGCTATTTATGACCCCTGACTCCAGGATATTTCTGCTGGCTGGTCTTAATATCTGTTGTGGGGGTATATGGTTGCACTTTGTTATAGCAAAAGTGACTTTCCTTCTCTCCCTCCCTCTGTCCCTCCCTTCTTTCCCTTTTCCACTCAGTATTTGTTGAGAAAATCTCATGAACTGTGCACTGGGGATAAAGTAGAGCAGTAGCTCTCAAAATCGAGTGTGCAATATAATCATCTGGAGATCTTGTTAGAGTACTAATCTCAGGCCTGACTTCCAGAGCTTCTGATTCAAGAGGACTGGGGATAGGTCCAAAGATGTTTATTTTTAACAGTTTCCCAGATGATGCTGATGCTGCTGGTGTTGGGCCCCCACTTTGAGAATCACTGCAATGGAAAGTCAAATACTTAAGAGCAATAGGTCAGGAATGACAAGGAGAGATATTTATTTTCATTATGGCTTGTTGAAATTCCCAGCTGAAGGTGCTGTCCACTTGGGCAAGACCTGGGACAATTTATCTTGTGCCAGTTCAACACTGAGTTAGGTGGAAATATTAGATAATTAAAGCAATGATTCTGATGAATTCTAGTGATGCTTTCATACCCCCTAATTGTTGTTAACCCTCACCCGACTCCCCGGCCCCAGTCATTTCTGAGCTGTCCCTCCTCTTAATCCAGCACTGCCTCCTCCTAAATTTTCCTCTAAGAAGCTTAAATTATGTGTTCTTGCTGCAGACTCTGCCTGTGTTCCTAGAATTAACATTTCTTACTTTAATCTCTTTCTAGGAGGTGAAAAGAGCTCAGTTTTGGAGGCACACAGTCCTGAGTTTGAATCCTGCCTTCCCAATCACTGGCTGAACAATCTTGAGAAAACAAACTGTTTAAATACTCATGTGAATAATGAGAATGATTGCGAATGATCACACCTGTCTAAAAAAGCTGTTGTGAAATTAAATTAAATAATGTCAGATTATCCACCAATGTTATTTGCCCTCCTCCTCCTTCTCCTCCTCCTTCTTCTTCTTCGATTCTGAGTGAGAAATGATCTTTATTTTTTGGGTAAAAAAAAGAGTACCTCATTTTGGATCTAGTCAGGATTTTTTTCAAAATCAGATTTTTCTCATTCTGAAAACTAAATTTTAAAATTCAAAATTTAATATATGCTATAAGGAGAGAAAGGGTTTTTTTTAAGGCATGCATGTGGCTTTCATTTCAGTTCCCTTCTCCCTTCAGAAACATAAACATAATGCTATGTTTATAGTGTGCTATGTAAAAGAGGAAATCCTGAGGTTAGAAGATATTTGAGGAATTTCTTTACATAATGGTATAGCTGGATCTCTCATTTCAAGATTCGTGTCTGTAATGCCATGAGATTTTAAAATTTTACTGTGGAGGTCAGTGGCACCTTGGGAAGTTCTAAGAATTGGGAGATGGTTCCTATTCAGGGGTGACCTAAGGGCTCTTCTGGGATGGCAGCTTACTGGTGGACCACAAGCACTAAAGAATCCTTGAAACTTATTCCCAGCTTCTCTCCTTCCTGTTTAGGTCATTCCCTCAGGTGATTGATTTTACAAGCATGTTTTTTTGATATGTCATTATTTTTCTATCTGTCCAGTTTCATAGACCATATAATCACATTGCCCTAAGCAATGTGCTCACTTTGTAAAGAAAGAACTTCCTTATCTTTCATTTTGACTTCAAAAGCAGAAATTGCTGTTTGGTTATTAATTGTTACTAGATAGGTTAGGACATAAAAGTACACTGACTATAAGAGAAAAGACAAGAAACTCCCAGCAGCATGGCCTTCCCATTTACCTGAAATACTCCTTGGTGGTTCCCGCATCCTAACCCTTTTTAACTTACCATAGGTTTTACTATTATTAAACCCTGGAATACTGAAGCAGTGACTCACCACTGAAAATTGCCCTTTTAAAATAACTGCTAAAGAGATCTGAGAAACATTACCAGGTGCCTGAGGGTGTTTGTGGAGGCAGGGGCAATAAAACTTTTTACTCTGACTATACAGGAATAAAATGAGACATTTTCTTTAATCAGTTTTGTTCTAAAAGTGAAAATATGTACTATTTCTAGAAGCAGTTGAGCAGGGTAGGTACGGTTGAAGACCATAGGCGTAGGAGTTTGACAGACTCAGTTTTGAATCCTGCAACTGTGCAATCCATATGTGAGTTCTATATGTTATTTTAACTTTGTGAGCTTAAATAACACTTTACAGTTAATAAACTTTGTGAGCTTGCTTTGTAAAATGGGGTTTCACATCATACTTGCATCTTATTGTTTAAAGGGTTTAGAGGGCATGAATATAGGATGCTGAACAGAGTGCCTGATGCATAATGGGTGCTCATCATAGATGTCTAAGAAGACTTACCTCGGTGGGGAACAAAGCCCTGTCTGTGAGGTAGGGCTCTTTGAGCCAGCTAAAGACACAGGCTGAGAGAGATGTGTGAGGTTGGGGATGCTTTAGACAGTGTAGAGAACTAGATACCTTTTATTTTTTAAAATTATTTTATTGTTGTTCAATTACAGTTGTCTTCATTTTCCCTCCACCACTCCCCCCCACCCCAGCCAAACTCACCTCCCTCCCTTGCTTCCACCCTCCCCCGTAGTTTTGTCTATATGCCCTTTACAGTAGTTCCTGAAAACCCTTCCCCACATTGCCCCCTCCCCCTCACCTCTGGTTATTGTTAGATTGTTCTTAATTTCAATGTCTCTGGTTATGTTTTGTTTGCTTTTTTCTTTTGTTGATTAAGTTCCAGTTAAAAGTGAGATCATATGGTATTTGTCTCTTATCACCTGATTTATTTCACTTAGCATAATACTCTCCAGTTCCATCCATGCTGTTGCAAGGACAGGAGCTCCTTCTTTCTCTCTGCTGTGTAGTATTCCATTGTGTAAATGTACCATAGTTTTTTGATGCATTCATTTATTGATGGGCACTTAGGTTGCTTCCAGCACTTGGCTATTGTAAATTTTGCTGCTATGAACATTGGGGTTCATAGGTTCTTTTGGATTGGTGTTTCAGGGCTCTTAGGATATAATTCCAGCAGTGGAATTGCTGGGTCAAAAGGCAAGAACCAGACACCTTTTAGTTGAGTATAGTAGACTTCAAAAATTGTGCCCCAATAAAGAGTTGAAGTTTATCTCCCCCTCCCACATCACTCCTTCCCAACCAAATCTAGTTAGGCTTTGTTGTCTATATCATCTAGTGGAAGTTATATTGTTCAAGTTAGAAGCCTAGGACTTAAAAGCCTTGCAGTTTTGCCACTTGCAACCTGGTTGCTATGGGAAGAGCCCTGGCTATCCTCTTGGATGGTGACAGAAAAAGGCCCAGTCATCCTCAGCATTCAGGCCAGCAACCAGACACAGGAGTGAGGCTGGTCAGGTCTAGCTGGCTTCCACAGACACTTGGACTGCAGGCAAAGAGTGAGACCAGCAGGCCATCCCAGACATCATGAATGACACAATAGAATTAAGAGCTCAAGGACTAGTTGTTTTAATATGGTAAAATGTCAATTGTAGAACCTAGGGTGGTGTGTATACAGTTGTACACTCTACAATGCTTTAAATTTCTCTAAAGTCTGAAGAATTTCAAAATAAAATATTAGGAAAAAATACCTCAAAATTACCACACTGAAGCTCACATGCTCCTGGGGAAAATAGTTTAATAAAGATTATTTTTTTAGTGTCTAAATGATATCTACATTTATAGCATATCATTTGTCAAAAATATTATTTTGAACACTATAAAATAACTATAAGGCGTATTTCTAAAAAAAGAACTGGTTATAAATTTGTAGTTTTTGGAGTGGTTTGTTTTGTATCAAAAGTTGATTGATAAATTGAGATACCTTGTTCTCTGAGCGTCAGATAAATAGCTTAAACCTCTTTCTTGTGTGATAAAAGCATCTCATGACATTACATTTTGGGGGGGTCCTGGAGGAGTGTAAGAGCTTATATTTTGCCTGGTTATTTTTGGCTTAAATTTCTCATTGCTACTGAATTGGTCAGGATCATGTAACCACTGCTCCTATGTTGTTACTGTTCCCACAGGTGTGAGCCTGGTGTAAGACTCAGTCATCTTTCCTGATTGCTGAGGGAGGGAGGAAGGGAAGGGAAGGAAAGGGAAGGGAAGGCAGAGAGAGAGAGAGAGAGAGAGAGAGAGAGAGAGAGAGAGAGAGACAGAGAATATCTCATAGAAGACTGCTTTTATTGAGGTGTACTGAGGTATAACTTGCATTGAATAAAGTTTATCCATTTAAAGCATACCTTTTAATGAGTTCTGACAATTGTATACACCTGTGAAACCACCTTCACTAACATGAAGAGAATGTTTCAATGACTCCAAATGGTGCCTGCCTGTGGTCAGCCATCTCTGTGCCTGAAGTTCCAGGTAATCACTGGTCTGCTTTCTGGTACTATATGAGGTCTGTCCAGAAGGTATCCAGCCATGTGATATGAAAAATAGAGACATTTATTGAAGAAGATGCAAGATACAAGAAACATTGTACATAGGATGACACCTCAGTCCCCTTCAAAGTAGGCAGCTTGGAACATCACACAGTTCTTCCAACTGCCATCAGCTGCCTCCTTGTATTTTCCTGAATCTCATCAAGGGCCTGAAATCTCTTCCCTTTCAAAGGTGACATTAGTTTTGGGAACAGCCAGAAGTATCAGGGCAGCAAATCTTGGCTGTATTGGGCCTGAGTCACCTCAGTGGTTTGATGTTTCACCAAAAAACTCTACACGAAACATGATGCATGAATAGTCATATTGTTGCAATGAAGCTGACAATCACCAGTTGCCCATAGCTGCAGCTTTCTGAATCATCTGAATAGTTTTCATGGAGGAACGTTTAAGCTTAACAAAAAAATTTGCTTCAGATTTGTTGCTCTACTCGCTCAATCATTTTGGAAATGAAGGCCATATAGCACATGTGCTCACTCAATGATGTCTACTACCCCCACTGATGAGTACAGTGAAGCTGTCATTGTTCACGCATGAGTATTCCATTCCACTCTCCTTGGCTGCCAGGTTACATTGATGTCACACAAACCATTCTCATTATATTAAAAATTGCTGGACTTTTTCTGGACAACCTTATATGTTTGCACTTTCTAGAATCTTATTTAAATGAAATCAAGCTATGTAGTTTTATGTGTCTGACTTCTTTCACTCAGGGTAATGATTTTGAGAATCACCCATACTGTTGCATATCAGTAGTCATTTTCCTTTTTGCTGTGTAGTATTCCACTTTATGGATATATTTTCCACAGCTTGTTTACCCATTCACCTTTTGATAAGCATTTGGGTTGTTTCTGTTTTGGGCTATCATGAATAATGCTGCTATGAATATTAGTGTACAACTATTTGTGGTGACATATGTTTTCAATCCTGTTGGGTGAATATGTAGGTATATGTTCAATAAAGTATGGAAGGTGGGTATTTAATTTTAAGAGAAACTGCCTAACAGTTTACCATTTTACTTTGCTACCAGCATGAGATTACTGTTGTTTTGCATTTTCCCCAGCACTTACTATTATTCTTTTTGACTTTAGCTATTTTAATGGGTTTGCAGTAATATTTCATTGTGACTTAATTTTTTATTTCCTTAATGACACATTTGGCTATTGGTCATTTATATATCATTTTTGGTTACATATCTATTAAATTCTTTTCATTCTTAATAGAGTCATTCAACTTATTAAATTATAAGTTCTTTATGTAATCTGGATATAAGTCCATTATTAGATATCTATATTGTGAATATTTTATCTTATTTTGTGGTTTGCCTTTTAGTTTCCTTCATGGTGTCATTCAAAGTGTTAATTAAATTTTGATAAGTTTCAGTTAATTGTTGTTGTTTTTAATAGTTTTTAAAATGTCATAAGAAAGCATTGTCTACAAGTTAACAGAAATTTTTCTCATCTGTTTTCTTTAGAAGGCATATAGTTTTACTTTTAGGTTTAAATTTATGATCCATTTCTAGTAAATTTTGTGTGACTGTTAATTTTGTGTCAGTTTGGGTAGGCCATGGTGCCCAGATATTTGTTAGACACTGGTACAGATGTTTCTGTGAAGGTAATTTTTAGATGAGATTAACATTCATTTTTAAAGTTTTTAAAATTGTTTATGCTATTATAGTTGCCCCAATTTTTCCCCTCTTTTCCACCTGCCCAGTCCCCCTTCATTCACTGTCAATCCCCACACCATTGCTCATATCCTTGCGTCCTTCATATATGTTCTTGTCTAACCCCTTCACCTTCTTTCAACCAGTCCCACCCTACTCCCTCCCCTATTACAGCTGTCAGTTCGTTCCTTGTTTCTGTGCCTCTGACTCTATTTTGCTCACTAGTTTATTTTGTTCCTTAGATTCCAGTTATAAGTGAGATCATATGGTGTTTGTCTTTCATTGCCTGATTTATTTCACTTAGCATAATACTCTCCAGTTCCATTCATGCTGTCACAAAAGGTAAGAATTCCTTCTTTTTTATAGCTGTGTAGTATTCCATTATGTAACTGTACCACAGCTTTTTACCCATTCATCTACTGATGGGCACTTCAGCTGTTCTCAAATCTTGGATGTTATAAATAATACAGCTATGAACATAGGGGCTCATGTACTCTTTTAAATTGGTGTTTTGGAGTTTTTTGGATATATTCCCAGCAGTGGAATTGCTGGGTAACAAGGCAGCTTCATTTGAATCCTGTGAGGAAACTCCACACCATTTTCCAGAGTGGTTGTACCAGTTTGCATTTCCACCAACAGTGTACTAGGGTTCCCTTTTTTCCACATCCTTTCCAGCACTTGTTGTTTGTTGGTTTATTAATGATAGCCATTCTGGCAGGTGTGACGTGGTTTCTCATTTTGGTTTTGATTTGCATCTCTCTGATGGTTAGTAATGTTGAACATTTTTTCATATGTCTATGGGCCATCTTTATGTCCTCCTTAGAGAAGTGTCTATTCAGATCCTTTGCCCATTTTTAAAATATATATATTATTGATTATGCTATTACAGTTGTCCCATTCCCCCCTCTATTCCCCTCTGCCCTGCACACCACCTCCCACCTGCATTCCTCCCCTTTAGTTCATATCTATGGGTTGTACATAGAAGTCCTTTGGCTTCTCCATTTCCTATACTATTCTTAACTTCCCCCTGTCTATTTTCTACCTACCATTTATGCTACTTACTCCCTGTACCTTTTCCTCCTACCTCCCCCTCCCATTCCCCTGCTGATAACCCTCCATGTGATCTCCATTTCTGTGGTTCTGTTCCTGTTCTAGTTGTTTGCTTAGGTTTTTTTTTTTAGGTTCCGTTGTTAATAGTTGTGAGTTTGTTGTCATTTTACTGTCCATATTTTTTATCTTTTTCTTAGATAAGTCCCTTTAACATTTTATATAATAAGGGCTTGGTGGTGATGAACTCATTTACCTTGACCTTATCTGGGAAGCACTTGATTTGCCCTTCCATTGTAAATGATTGCTTTGATGGATAGAATAATCTTGGATGTAGGTCCTTGCCCTTCATGAATTTGAATATTTGTTTCCAGCCCCTTCTTGCCTATAAGGTTTCTTTTGAGAAATCAGCTGACAGCCTTATGGGAACTGCTTTGTAGGTAACTGTCTTCTTTTCTCTTGCTGCTTTTAAGATTCTCTCCTTATCTTTAATCTTGGGTAATGTGATTATGATGTGCCTTGGTGTGTGCTTCCTTGGGTCCCACTTCTTTGGGACTCTTTGAGCGTCCTGGACTTCCTGGAAGTCTATTTCCTTTGCCAGACTGGGTCAGTTCTCCTTCCTTATTTGTTCAAATAAATGTTCAATTTCTAGCTCTTCCTCTTCTCCTTCTGGCAACCCTATGATTTGGATGTTGGAACGTTTAAGGTTGTTCTGGAGGTTCCTACACCTCTCTTCATCTGTTTGAATTCTTGTTTCTTCATTCTGTTCTGGTTGAATGCTTATTTCTTCCTTTTGGTTCAAACCATTGATTTGAGTTCCAGTTTCCTTCTCATCACTGTTGGTTCCCTGTACATTTTCCTTTATTTCACTTTTCATAGACCTCATTTTTTTAATCCATTTTGTGATCATACTCAGCCAATTCTGTGAGCATCCTGATTACCAGTGCTTTGAACTGTGCATCTGATAGGTTGGCTATCTCTTCATTGCTTAGTTGTATTTTTCTGGAGCTTTGATCTGTTTTTTTCATTTGGGTCATTTTTTTTGTCTTGGCACACTTGTTATGTAGTAAGGGACAGAGCCTTTGGTGTTTACCAGGGTGGGGCAACCCACAGTGCTGCATTAAGTAGCTGCATTGTGGCATTGTATGTGGGGCAGGGGTACAAGAGGGAACAATGCTGCCTTCTCAGCTCTCCTGCGGGCTTTCAGTCACTTTCTCTGCTACCCACAAGCAAAATGGGCCCTTCTGGTGATGATTCCCAGGTAGGTGGTTTTATGTACATTCTAGGACCCTGTGGTTCTCTCCAGTGTACTCTCTTGTGAGGCTGGGAGTCTCCCACTGCTGCAACCCTCACAGGTTTTTTCAGTCAGAGGTCTTGAGGCTTTATTTCCCTGCAGTGGAATTCTGGGTTGTGTGGTCTCTCTTGCTCCCCAGTTGTTCTTCCCAGTTTATCTGCATGCAAATGTGGGACCACCTACTCTGCCAGCCACCACCTCACCTGGTCCGCCAGCTGCTGCCTTGCCCTCCCTGGTCCTCCATCCAATGCCTGGCTGTGAATCCTTTCTGCCCGGCTGCCCATCTCCACCCCTCCTACCAGTCTGGGTAAATGTTTCTTCTTTAGCTCCTTGGTTGTTGGGTTTTAATACAGTTCAATTTTCTGTCAGTTCTGGTTGCTTTTTATTTTTAAATTTGTTGTTTTCTTTCTTTTGGTTGTGTAAGGAGGCACTGTGTTTCTACCTATGCCTTTATCTTGCATTTGTCATTTTTTAAAATTAGATTATTTATCTTCCAGATGTTGAATCATATAAGTTATTTATATATTTTGGAGATTAAACCCTTGTCCAGTTTATCATTGGCAAATATATTCTCCCATACAGTGTATTCCCTTTTCATTTTTTTAAAAAAGATTTTACTTATTTTTAGAGGGGAAGGGAAAGGAAGGAGAGAGGGAGAAAAACATCAATGTGTGGTTGCTTCTCACATGCCCCCTGCTGGGGACCTGGTCTACAACCCAGGCATGTGCCTTGACTGGGAATCAAACTGGTGACCCTTTGGTTCACAGGCCCGCACTCAGCCCACTGAGCTACACCAGCCAGGGCTTCCCTTTTCATTTTGCTGATAGTTTCTTTAGCTGTACAGAAAATGTTTAATTTGATGTAGTCCTATTTGTTTATTTTTTCCTTTGTATTCTCTGTCCTAGGAGATACATTGGCAAAAATATTGCTGCATGGGATACCTGAAATTTTACTGCCTATGTTTTCCTTAGAATTTTTATGGTATTGTGACTTTTATTTATGTATTTTATCCATTTTGAGTTTATTCTGGGGTATGGTGAGTTTGTGGTCTAGTTTCATTTTTTTTGCCATTATTAGTCCATTCTCCCAACACCACTTAATGAAGAGACTGTCATTACTCCATTGTATGCTCTTGCCTCCTTTTTCAAATATGAATTGGCCATAAAGGTATGGGTTTATATATGGGCCCTCTATTCTCTTCCATTGATCTATGTGTCTGTTCTTAAGCCAGTACCAGGCTGTTTTAATTACAGTGGACTTATGGTATAGTTTCATATCAGGTATTGTGATTGTTACAGAACAGAGCAGGGGGGTGCTGAATGATATAAAAGACCCCCCCCCTTTTTCTCCAGGGGTCCCTCCCCACCTGCTGGGTTTGTTTTGCCCACCGCCTGAGGAAAGATGTCTCTTAATAACAGAGATCAGTGGAAAGGAAAGGAATTTATTATTTATTTGAAATAACACAAACTAAAGTTCCCCACAAATGCACACAGTCCTCCCAGCACCTTCCACGTGGCAAAAGGGAGCACTTCCAAAGCCACGTGGTCCTGACACTCACCCAAGCCGCATGGTCCCAACCAAGACACCAAAGCCGAATGGTCCTAAACAGATGCATGGTCCCAAAAAGAGAGATGCCCCAATGGCTGCCATGCCTCCGTTTAAATCCCAGCGCCAATCTTCCTCTGCAGGCCCATTTCCAGCTCCTCTCACAATTAGCCACAGCTGCCAGCATTCTGGACAGGTGTGGCCCTGTGGTGTGGAGTCAATTAACTCCAAGCTCTTCTGGATCCTATTAAAAATCCCTATTTGGGGCTCCCCTCTTGGCTGCACCCTGTTACATGATCTCTCCATCTTTGTTCATCTTTCTCAAGATTGCTGAGGCCATTTGGTGTCTTTTTTTTTTTTTTTTTTTGGTATCACAATTTGTTCTAGTATTTTGTATTGGCATTTTAATGGAAATTGCATTGAATCTGCAGATTGCTTTGGGTAGTAGATGAGATTAACATTTAAATAAATAGACTTTGAGCAAAGCAGATGACCCTCTGTACTGTGGGAGGGTTCAAGCCCTCCCACAGTACAGAGGGTCATCTGCTTTGATGGAAGGCAGTAAGAGAAAAAGACTGACCTCTCCAAAGAAGAGGAAATTCTGACAGAAGACTGCCTTTGGACTTGGTAACAACATCATCTCTTGACTGGGTCTCCATCCTGCTGCTGACTCTGCAGATTTCTGCCTTGACAGCCTGCAGAATTTGGGAAGAACAGACAGCATAGCAATATTGATTGTTTCAGATCACAAACATGGTATAGCTCTCCATTTATTTAGGACTTTTGAAATTTCCCTCAACAGCAGTGTTCTTTAATTGTCCATAAAGCTCTTTTGCATATCATTTGTTAAATCCATCCCTACTTTTCTTTCCTAGAGAACTGTTTCTTCCTGGAGATATATATTTAATAATTTTATTTCTAATCCCTTGATCCCATTATATAAAAATAGATTGATTTTGCATGCAAATCTTCATATGTAAATCTCAAACCCTTCACTAAGTAGTTAAAAGAAAAAGTAGTTAAAATGTAGGTAAAGACAGAGAACCGAAAAAACATTCAACTACTTTGGTCTAATTTATACTTTTAGGACATTGAACCCCCAAATTTCACAATACATGTTCATGTACAAATTGTGTATTTACCAAATAAGTTATTTACTGGGCCATAAAACAAGTCTCAATGATTTTATAAGAACTAAATTTATATTATCTAACCAGAATAAAACTAAATTAGCTATCAATAGAAATAAGAGATGTAGGACAGTCCCAAATATTTGGAAATTGAACAACACACTTCTAAATTATCAATGTACTAAAAAAGAAATCACAAAGTTTTTTTTCTATTAACTACTTAGAGATAGATTTGAAATTTCCTGTTATGATTGTGAAATTTTCTCTTTTTCTTCTACTCCTTAATTTTTGCTTCATGTATTTTAAAACACAATTGTTATTTTCCTGATGAACTGACTTTCTATTAGATTTTTAGATATATTTCTTTGTATTATATTTTTAGTGCTTATTGTAGGAATTACAGTATGCACTGTTAGCATTTTGTCCTCTATAACTTCATACATTACCCTCTGTGCTACACTTGTTTTATATATATAATTTTCTTTCTTTTTAGGACTGAATAATATTTCATTGTATGTATATATCACATTTTGCTTATCTATTCATCTGTTTATGGATGCTTGGGTTGCTCCTATGTTTTAGCTGTTGTGAATAATGCTACTCTGAACATGGATTTACAAATATGTCTTTGAGACCCTGCTTTATATTCTTTTAAGAAGTAGAATTACTGGATAATATGGTAAATACACTTTTAATTTTTTCTCGAGTAAATGCCATATTGTTTTCCACAGTGGCTAGATGATTTCACATTTCAACCAATACAAGGGTCCCAAATTTCTCCACATCCTGGGCAATATTGGGTATTTTCTGTGGGTTTTTTGTTTGTTTGTTTATAGTAGCCATCCTAAGGGGTATGAGGTGATTTCTCATTGTGAGTTTAATTTGCATTTCCCTAATGATTAGTGATGTTGTTCATCTATTCATGTACTTATTGGCCATCAGTAAACCTTTGGAGAAATGTCTTTTCAAGTCCTTTGCTCATTTAAGAAATTTTGTTGTTGTTTTTTCAATTGTTGAGTTTTATGAGTTCTCTATATATTCTGGATATGAATCTCTTATGCAAATCTCTTATGTAGGAAAGATTTGCACATATTTTTCTCATTCTGTGGGTTGTGTTTTTTACTCTGTCAATAGTGTCTTTGATGCACAAAATTTTAATTTTTATGAAGTCCAATTGGCTTATTTTTTTCCTTCTGTTGCCTGTGTCTCTGGTGTCATATCCAAGAAACCATTGACAAATCTTGTTTTCTTCTGAGAGTTTTATCATTAGTAATCTGAGAGATTACTAAGCTTAGGTCATGGATTGATTTTGAATAATTTTTGTACATTGTGTTAGGTAAGTGTCCAATTTCATTTTTTTGTATGTGAAATACCAGTTCTCCCAGAACCAGTTGTTGAAAGTCTGTCTTTTCAGCATTAAATGTTCTTGTTGAAAGAACATTTGACCATATATCTGAATGTTTATTTCTGGACTATGTTCTATTTCATTGGTTTATATGTCTGTCTTTATACTAACACCACAATGTTTTTATTATTGTAGTTTTGTAGTTACGTAATCAGGAAGGATGAGTCCTGGCTTTGTTCTTTTTCAGAATAGTTTTGGCTATTTGAGGTTCTGTGAGATTTCATATGTATTTTAGGGTGGCTTTTCTATTTCTGATAGAGATTATGTTAAATCTACAGGTTGTTTTGGGTACTATTGACATCTTAAAAACATTGTTTTCTAATCCATAAACATGAAAAGTATTTTCATTTATTTATATCTTCTTCATTTTCCTTCAGAAATGTTTTGTAGTTTCCATTGTGCAAGTCTTTCACCTCCTTGGTTAAGCTAATTTCTAAGTATTTTATTCTATTTGATGCTATTTTAAGTGAAAACTTTTCTTAATTTTCTTTTCAGGTGGTTCATTGGTCATGTATGCAACTGATTTTTCTGTGTTGACTTTGTTGTGCTACATTTCTGAGTTTGTTTATTAGTTATAGGAGTTATTTTTTATATGTGTAATCTTTAGGGTTTTCTACATATGAGATAATGTCAGCAGTAAACAGAGATAATTTTACTTCTTCCTTTACAATTTGCATGCCTTTCATTCCTTGTTTGGTTGCCTGATTGCTCTTACCTAAAAATTCCAGTACTGTGCTGAATAGAAATGGTGAAAGTATAAATCCTTGCCTTGCTCCCAATCTTAGCAGAAAAGCTCTCAATCTTTCACCATTGATTATGATGTTCTCTCTGGGTTTTCAAATTGGGTTTTATTATATTGAGGTAGTATCCTTCTATTCCCAGGTTACTGAGTGTTTTTATCATTAAACTTTGTCAAATGTTTTTTACGAATCAATTGAGATGATTATTTGTTTTCTCATTCTATTGATGTGGTGTATTACATTGATCAATTTCCATATGTTGATCCATCTTTGTAGTCCAGAAACAAATTCCACTTGGGCATGATGTATAATCCTGTTAACATACTGCTGAATTTGGTTTCCTAGTATTTTGTGCAGAATTTTTATATCGATATTTTTAAGGGCTATTGATCTGTAGTTATTGTTACTATATTTTTAATGTGTTATTTACTTCTCTGTTTAAGATTTTCTCTATATCTTGATTTTAGCAGTTTAGCTATGATATGTCTAGGCTCCATTTTATTTATTTATTTTTCTGACTGGGATTTTTCTGAATCTATAAATCTTGTCTTCCATCAAATTTAGGAAGTTTTCAGTCATAAAATCCTAAGCTATTTTTTTCTGCTCCATTCTCTTTCTCATCTCTTTCTATTACTCCATTTATAATGTGAGGGTGTTTGAGACCATCCCATAGGTCTCTGTGCCTATTTCATCCTTTTTAAAAAGACTTTTTTTCCTTCAGGTTGAGTAATCTCTACAGTTTTATTTATTATCATAAGCTAATTTTCATTTTCCTCACTGAGAATAGTTATAATTAATAACAACTTTAAGTTATTTTATAATTCCAACATGTCTCTCATCTTGGTGTGGGTTTCTTCATTTTTTTCTTTGATAATGGGCCATAGTACACTGACTCTTTATTTTTAGTAATTTGGGGTTGTATTCTGGACATTGTGAGTGTTATATTGTACAGACTCTGGATTCTGTTTTATTGCTCCAAAGAGTGTTGATTTTTAAGGTTAGCTTAGACTCAAAATGCATCTTCTCTCTTGCCATGATAGGTGGCAGCTTGGGTATCAATTCAGATCACTTTCAGCATGCTGTTCACATGTGCAGTTCAGGGACCAGGCAGAAACTTAAGCAGAGTCTGCACATGGAATTTGAGGTACTATATTTGCTCTCTCCTTTTAGTGATCCCACCCCCTCCACTATGATTGCTTTTGGCTCCTTCTCCTATTATTTCCAGAAGTATGGTAAACTTTTTATTAAAATTTTTGTCACACTGCATACTTCCACAACTACAACTGACCTCAGAGTAAAGCCACAAAAATGGGAAATTCACTCTATGCTCACCACTTCCTCAAAGTTTCTACTTTCTCTCAGAATCTTCCTGCTTTTGTTTACTTTCTTGTTACCTCATAGCATTGTTTTCAGAGTGAAACCAGAAAAGACATGAGAGTTTGGGCTGTCTGTCACTACCAAACCCAATAAGCAATGATAGCAATTGAATCTTTATGGGCACTTTGTGCAGATGGCTGGCAATCTGAGAAGATGGTGGGTTCATACCCTAACAGATCATCTTAAATTCCATTTTAAAATGGCCCTTTTTATAAGGAGAACAAAGTGTAGGTAAGGGGTTTGGAATTCAGGGAAAAGTTAATTGGATTAAAAAAACCAACTTCAGCATTCTTGCCCTGAGTGGTGGTCTTAAGCTGTGTCCTGGGCAGTAGTCATCTCACCCTGGAGTACAATGGCTCAGATATCATCTTGAATTGCTTGCTGTCCTCCTGAGGAACAAAGGTGGAACTGCTTATGGTGTCCTGGAGTAAGGGTGGGTCATACCTTCAGTTCCTGGAACAAAAACTTTTGCATGCATTGATTACTAAGCTTATTAGCTATTAGTTAAACTAAAATTTTCCTACTCTTAAGTCCCCTATCAATAGTTCATTATTGTCATTGTGGAAGGATCTGCTGGTTAATTACTTTTAAAGAATATCATTTTAAATTGAGAAGTTATTATTTACTGGAGGTTTACTGTATAGCTGAAGGAAAGTAATAGAGTAAGTGTCCTAGGTGAAGTGAGTGTGTGTGTGGTAAACTGTATATAAAGGTAGGAAGAAGAGAATTAAGTGGGACATGTAAATTGCTTAGAGTTTCTCACACATGGCTGTTGGTGTTGGGGAGCTCCACACATCAGAGCCCTCCTGGCCACCATGGATGAGAATAAGTCTACCAAGACAGGATCTGCTATCTGCTTGGGGAGGAAAAGTGGCCAATTTCTCAGAGGAGAAGGACTTTAAGCCTCTTTTTCAATGGGCTTTTATTGGGTTTAGTTTGCATAGAAATACAGGGCATATTGGTAAAGCTCATCAATCATTGTCAGGCAGTAATGATCAAACAATAGATGACATTCAAAGAACTATGAGGACTCATTTTGAGGCAGAGTCAGATAGAGTGACATCAAAGGGCTATAAAACTTTGGGAAACAAACTCATTTTATTCTTGGACCCTTATCCTTTAAATTGAGGACATTCTTAGCAAAGCAGGTTTCACAGGATTTTATGCATTCTTTCTGAGTGCTGTCCTCCCCTGACTGGGAACCACCCTTTCTGGCGCAGGGCTGCACCACACTCTGGCATTGTTTCAGGGCTGAATCAGGTTGGGGATGTCGGCAGCCAAAAGATTAGGAGACCTTTTACAGATAGAATGAGGACTCAGGCTATGACAAAGCTGAGGGGTAAGGGTCCATTACCCCTTTTTCTATAGTCCCCTAAGTCCTTCTCAAGCCTCTTCATGACTGTGCCTATCTTAGCTTGTCCCTCCCTTGAGGAATCTTACCCATCACTGGCTAACCAGTGATCCGCGTAGGGCCAAGCAGGATGAAGCAAAGGGGGCAGAGGCTTCGCTCCTGCTGGGAGGATAAGTTTTGTCTTCTTAGTGGCTTATGGTCCCAAGGTCTTTTTACTCAGCCTTAGCCATGGGGAGTTACAGCTTCTGAAACCAGGCAGGGCGGTCCCTGACATGTTGGTATTTTAGTTTCAAATGGACTTTGCTAAAGAAGCAGAATCAAGTTTAATAAAACAAAACATTTACTTACTGCCTGGGAGTCAATGCATTTTTTTTATTATCAAACGAAACAGATGAAAAAAAAAAGACCACACTATTCCTAAGTTGTTGATCCATTCTTGAAATAAAATAAGTATGGGGGTTTATTTGAATTTGTGGGGAGACCAGATCTTACAGCTCTTTCTTTTCTGAATGATTGTAATATTAGCACAATTTGCTCTTCTGTCTGATTCAAATCAGTTAATGGGATGTGATAGCATAAATATAACTCTTTTACTTTTTTTCATTTAACTGCTCTGTATAGAATTTTTCATGTTATTATGTTTAAATCAGCTGCATAACAGCATAACAATCCATAATGTTCCTACGTTCATCTTAATTTCTTTAAATATTATCCCTTTATAGGTATTCAAGTAAGTTTTTCTAATATTTTAAAGTTAAAATATCTTTGTGCATAATTTTGTACATATATGTATATATACTGTTACTTCTAAGCATATGTATATTTAAATTTTTGATAGATATCTTAAATTTCCTCCTCTTCCAAAAGGCTGTACAAATTTATGGTCCAATCAACAGTTAATGAGAGTGCCCATTTCTCTTTACCCAACATATCAATAGATATTGTTAATTTTTTAAGTGGTTTCCAATATGATAAATGGATTTTTATTCTATTATTGTTTTCCTTCGTATTTCTCTACTTAACTGGTGAGCCTGACCTTCTTTGTATATTTTATAGGTTATTTGCTTTTCTTTGTAAACTGTCTGTTCATGACCTGTATTAATTTTTCTATTGGGTTATTTTTGTTTTTACAATTGATTTTTAGAACCTCTTTATACATTATAATCCCTAATTTGTTATATATGCTACACATATTTTCTCCCAGTCTGTGTCATGTCATTAAATTTTTAAGTAGATGTTTATGCAGAATTTAATAATATTTATGTAGTCAAAATTCTTAGTTTTAAAGTAGATTTTGGGTGTGTTTTGCTTAGGTAAATATTTAGTATATAACATAAAATTACTTTAAACACTTAGTTCCATGGTAGGAATTTAGCATTTTGTTACAACAGCTTTATTGAGGTATAATTGATATAGAAAAATCTGCACCTGTGTAATGTGTGCAATTTGATGAGCTTGGACATATTGCAAACACCCATGATATCATTATTGCTACCATAATCAAGGCAATGGATATATCTAATAGCTCCCAAAGGTTCCTTGTATTCACCCTTCCACATTCTTTTATTTTGTGTGTGTGGTAAGAACACTTAACACGAGATCTACCTTTTTACAATTTTGAAGTCACAAAACCATATTGTTAATGATAAGCACTATGTTATCCAGCAGGTTCTCTAGAACTCATTGATCCATCACAAATGGAACTTTATACCCATTAAACAGCCACTGGCAACCACTATGATATTATTTGCTTCTGTGAGTTTGACTGTTTTACATATCTCAGATAAAAGGAATCATACACTATTTGTCCTCCAATAACTTGCTTATTTCACTTAGCATGTCTTCTAGTTTCATCCATGTTTTCACAAATGGCAGGACTTCTGACTTTTAATTTAATTTAATTTTTTCCAAAGTTCCACTTATTTACAAGTCAGATTTTCTTTTTAAAAAAATAGAGGAAAGATTGTACAAGATAACAAAAATCTGAATTATAGATGTATTTTTCACATGTGAATTTTATCAATTTCTTGTGCTCATATCAGTTTCCCTAGCATCATTTTGTAATTCAACTTGGAATCTTAGACATCTGTCAGTTATTTATTGAGAATTATTTTGCTCTTTGTACTTTCTGAATCATACAGACTCACAGTTTAATTCTTCAACAGCAAAGAATTGTATAGGTATTTCAGGGCAATTTGTTTAATATTCCATATACATGTAAGGATATTTTATCCATTATTTGAGTTGTTTGCTTAGAGATGTGTATAATTAAATGAAAATCCTGTTTATTTCACTTGGTATTTTATAAAACTATTAAAAAGTGACCAGTTGTGGGAAAGTTGTTTTTATATGATGGTGGTCCTATGGACCTGTGATTGCAGAAGGTGGGGCCTCAGTCACTGGCTTGGGTTCATCGCAGGCCCTCAAGGATCACAACCAAGGATGGGCTTTGCTCTTCCTGGGGGGCATTTTACACAGGTAGTCAGTGGAGTGAGCACTCAGGACAGCAGGGGAAACAAAGCAGAAATCAGAACTACTTTATACTAAGGTGCCCCAAGGATGCAATACTGAGTCAGCCTCTGTGTTTGAACTGGGATGGTACACACAGCCAAGGATTTACCAGAAAACACAAAGCATTAGCATGTATAACATGCCCTGGACCTCTCAGAGGCCTGTGAAAGGAGTGGAGGGCAGGGTTCAGTGGGCACAGCCATGCCTCAAATTTCACCTCCTTGCCATGCCTGTTCCACTGGGAGAATGGCCTGGAAGCCTCTCCTAGAGAACCGTTGGTAGAGCTCCCTCCCATCCCTGTTGAAACATCTCATAGTTTATTCTGGTTCCCCGCTTTTTCATGTCCATATTTTCTTGGGATTCACTGTTTTTCCTTGAGGGCAGGCCATGACTTTCCATATCTACCTTCTTGTGTCAGTGACCAGCCTAGGAGACAGGTGGGCCTGGCTCAGCCAGAGGTCCTGGAACCTGACCCATGGTCAGAGCCAGGAGGGTGACTGGCTAGCAACATGGGTCCATGTTTGGATGGACATTCAGGGGCTGGTGTTGGCCTAACTGGTATCCACATGGCCTGTCAGAACCATGCCCAGGAGAGGTGGGGCAGATAGTGGACTCATCCTTATGCCTGTCCTCCTCAACTTTGTACTTGTTTATGAGTTTATAAAGACATACACAAATATGCTTTCATAATATACAAGGTAGGGCAAGAGTAGATTTACAGTTGTTTGTATGGAAAGAAATACCATAATTAATAAATAACAATAGAAGAATAAACTATTTCACATGAAACAGGGTGGAACAACCTACTTTTGTCACACCTTGTATGTCTAAAAATATTTTAAGATATACTCATATATTTAAGATTATTTAAGAATATATATGTATGTATATGCATATACGATGGTATGTGTATGTGTATATATGGTATGTATATATTTGTATGTCTGTGTATACATGGTGTTTTATGTGTGTATATGTTTACGTGACATGTGTATATTCAAATGCAGTGTGTGTGTATATGTCTACACATTTTACTTATCTATGTTAAAATTAGCTCCCTGTTCAAAACCTGTATTAGCCTTTATTGTCCACTACACAAAACACATGCATTACTTTCAACAGGAAGCCCAAGCAGGTTATCTAATTCTTCTGTGCTTCACTGTCCTGATGTACAGTGCAGAACTGTGGAGCAGGTTGTACAAAAGTGACAATAAATTAAAAAGCTTTTGCACAGCTAAAGAAAACATCAGCAAGATGAAAAGGGAACCAACTGTAAGAGAAAATATATTTGCCAATGATACCTCAGACAAGGGGTGATCTCCAAAATATATAAAGAACTCATATGACTCCACACCAGGAAGACAAACAATCCAATAAAAAAAGGACAAATACCATGTGATCTCACCTATAAGTGGAACCTAATCAACAAAACAAACAAGCAAGTAAAATATAACCAGAGACATTGAAATTAAGAATAAATTGACAGTAACCAGAGAGGAGGTGTGAGGGAATAATGGGGGGAAAATGGGAAGGGTCATCAAGGAACATGTATAAAGTTTACATGGGCAAAGCCAAATGGGGATAGGATCGAGGGTAAGAAGTGTGGATGGCTGGGGTGAGGGGTAAAAGGAGACAACTGTACTTGAACAACAATAAAAGAAAAAAGAAAAAAATGGGCAAAGGACCTGAACAGACACTTCTCCAAAGAAGACATACAGAGGGCCCAGAGACATATGAAAGGATGCTCAGCATCACTAGCCATCAGAAAGATGCAAATTAAAACCACAATGTTATACTGCCTCATGCCAGTCAGAACAAATCATAAACAAATCAACAAACAACAAGTGCTGGCAAGGTTGTGGAGGAAAGGAACCTTAGTGCACTCTTGGTGGAAATTCAGAGTGGTGCAGTCACTGTGGAAAACAGCATGGAATTGCCTCAGAAAAATAAAAATGGATCTGCTTTTTGACCCGGCAATTCCACTGCTTGGATTATATCCTAAGAACACTGAAACACCAATTCAAAAGAACCTATGCATCCCAATGTTCATAGCAACATTATTTACAATAACCAAGTGCTAGAAGCAACCTAAGTGCCCATCAGTAAATGAGTGGATCAAAAAACTATGGTACATTTACACAATGGAATACTTCACAGCAGAAAGAAAGAAGGAGGCCCTATCCTTTGTGACAGCTTGGATGGATCTGGAGAGTATTTTGTTAAGTGAAATAAGCTAGGCAGTGAAAGA
Organism: Trachops cirrhosus; assembly: GCA_028533065.1. NCBI lineage: Eukaryota > Metazoa > Chordata > Mammalia > Chiroptera > Phyllostomidae > Trachops > Trachops cirrhosus. Next base: position 46,162,539 of record CM052547.1, on the reverse strand, counting down.
CAAATACCATATGATCTCACCTATAAGTGGAACCCAATCAACAAAACAAACAGGTGAGTGGAATAGAACCAGAGATTTGGAAATAAAGAACAATCTGACAGTGACAAGAGGAGAAGGGAGAGGGATAATGGGGGAAAGAAAGGGAAGGGTAAAGTTAAGGAACATGTATAAAGGACCCATGGACAAAGACAAGGGGGTATTGAATGTGGGATGTAGGGGGATGGGTAGGGTAGGGGAGAGTAATGGGGGGAAAATGGGGACAACTGTAATTGAACAGCATTAAAAAAAAGTGACAATACTATTGCCTGCCTCACTGGACTGTTGTGAGGATTAAATGTATAAAGTATACCTGTGTCTGTCACACAGTAGGTTTCAACAGACATTGGCTGTTACTATCATTATTAACTCCTTAGCCTGGTATTCAGACTTCCACTACCTCTGTCTCTCTATACACCTACCACACTGCTTGGTTTTGAATGCACTGCATCATCTCCATTTCTCATTTCTCTCTCCCCTGGGACACCCTCCCCACCTTGTCTGCCTCTTGAATTCCTGAATGGCTGTACTTCAAGGTTCCTCCCATGACAACTCTTGCCCAAGGATTTCTCTGATTTTCTTGATTAGAATGGCTTTCTCTGTCCCTCACTGTCCTAGTTCTTAGTGACATTTTTGAGACAGTTACCTCATTGTAGCTTGTACTGTGTTATTTGGGAAGAGTTTCTATTTTCCCTAGTAGACTGTACAATTCTTTAGGACAGAGACTAAGTCTTGTAGATTTAGTTAGTAGGTACTTTCCAAATATTTGACAAGTTGATCAATAAATAAAATAAAGAAGACATAGCAATTTACTTAGATGAAGTTGCTCAAGGTTTTAAGATGGTTTTCAGTATTTAGGTATCAAAATCTTAGTTCTGGAAGGGTCTGCATTGGTCAGGGGTGCACCCTGGCATCTGTCATAGCATGCTGGCAGGTCCCCAGTTCCTACTCTTTCTGCTCCTACCACTTCAGTGACATCATTTTCTCAACCCTGGCAGACACACAAGGGCCCCATGCCTTCTCTCTTTCATTGTTTTGGTTGGTGAAGATTAAAACATAGATTTATAAGAATATCTAAATGGGTAAAACAAAGTAGTTCTTATTGTGCTTTTTAATTTCAGCTGTGAATCTCATTGGTTACATACATACACATATAGATATATATTACATGTATGATATATATAAATTTTAAAACTTTCCTTTACTTGAAAATATCCTTGGATAAACTATTCCTGAATATATCATCACTTGAACTACACAAGCTTTCATTAAATGCTTCAATGCTTTCAAGATTGTCAAAAAGGAAAAATGGAAATGTACTACCCAACCATTTCCAAAATCTATCATTATACCTAGGTAATGCCTGGATGCATCTTAGTTCCTATAGATTTTTCTGAAAATTAGCAAAGCAGCTGAGATGGTGCAGCTACTTGTAGAGTCCAAAAGAGTTTATATTCTGAGAACCACTTCTATATAAATGTTATATGCATATTTAGGACTTGAGGTAAACATTTTTTAGTGTTTTCTGTACTTTGACCCTTTCATGCTAGGTGAATGTAGAGTTAGCAACTTTAAAAATAAATGAACAAACAAATAAAACCCCCTAGACTTTTCTGTTATTTCCTATGTATCTCCTCTTTCAGTTCATCTGATTTCTGTTGTGCTTTCTGGCTCTTAATGAGTTTAACTTGTTCAATGAGGAGGATATTTGTTTAAGACATGATATTCATTCCTGGGATACAGTTGTCTTTTTCTCAACTGTGATGACATCCTCAATATCATCACAGTTCAAAAGCACTTATGGTCTATATTTATAATATTCTGTGTGTTGAATAGTTTTTGATAAGTCACCTTGCCTTAAAAGGACAACTTAAAATTAAAATACAGAATCAAATGCTCTTAGAAATTATTATACCTCCTTAACTTTTTCCAACATATGAATTCTTTCTTCAAAGTTGGGAAATGTGGAAATCATGCCCCTGTAGGGACACTTCGTGAAATTAAAACGTTTCTCTATAAAGCAGCTCATTTCCCTTTGGGCCAACTCTACTTATGTGGAATAAAATAGCTATTCCTAATATTGACAAAGTTTTTCTATTTGTGATGTCTATGTAGGGGTTTTAGCTATGCCATCCTATGTACAGAGGATAATGATAATTGCTCTTCCCTTGGACAGATCTTCAAGTGGTTGAAGGCAACAATTGTGTATACTCAAGTATTTTTTTCCCCAGGTAAAACATCTGTAGTTCTTTAACCTTACCTCATATCATATGATTCTATTATAATTTTCTCTCCACTCTTACTGCTCCCTCCAGAAACACACACACAATATCCTTATGTGTAGCATCCAGGGAATAAACACTGTATTGATACAGGTATTAGTCATGGAAATAGCTTCAAGGTAATGCCAAATAATCACTATAGCCCATATACCACATCAGATGCAGGGTATCATATTTCTCATATATGTGGGATGTTCTCAAAAAACCTTATTCCCACAGTTTGATCAGAAAAGAGAATTCTCAAATAAATCCATGTTGATAAGTAACCCTCACACAAAACTTTCTTTTGGGATAAGAATTGTCTCCCCTCATTTGGCTGAATGTCACCCAAAGGGTAGGGAGGATGTCTTCCTGGCTACACACTAAGGAGGTTCTGTTTGTTATCTTCCCTTTTCCTAATTCAGTTCCTTGTCTTTCTGAAAGAGTCTGGGATTGCAGTCAGAAAGAGGGTGCTGTAGTATCCAGTAAACCAGCCACAAAGGGAGCCCTTGGCCCATGTGGGTTCCAGAGTGTGTGTTCCGGGAATGCTCCTCTCCTGTTCCCTTTCAAACCATTTAGGGAGCACAGAATTTTTATTGGTTATCTGTGGCACACGAATCAGACAGAGAGATGTCTTTGATGGCCTTCCTTTTCCATTCCTCAGAGTTCCCCCAGCTTCCCAGGGCTACCCTGCTCATCATGGGTCAGAGCCTGTCACAGCCCGATACCAGACAGGAGTGTCCTGAGGGCCCCTGTTTCCCCACAACCCTTTGCAGTAATTCTTTGGTTTTATTTCTTCCAGGATCTGATCTCTGATGGGAGTCAAAAGGTGAAATGGACTAACTCGATAAATGGTTTCTTGACAATATGTTAACTGGTTAATTTGCTATTTTTTCTATAATGTGAAGACTTGGTTAGAGGCCAGAAAATACTAGCTTGGGTATGGAGTATGAACTCCATCCTCTAGATGGCTATGTGAATCTTGAGAAATAAGATTCATTTTATGTGAACCTTAAGAAGGATTTTATTCACTGAGACAGACTCCCCATGGTAACCAAAGGCCCAAATTTGTAACTAATAAGAGTCTAGCAGCCACTTGCTGACAAAGGCTTCTCACTGTATACCAGGAAGAATCTCAGACTTAACTCTCTGCTTCCCCCATTATGCCCTGCTCCTTTATGTCATCTGAGTCAGCTATCATAAGGGAGTTCCTGGTTTCACCTTTCCATGGATAGATTAAGAACTTCCATGTCCATTCAGAACTTCTCCATAATGACCAACCAGGATGTATAATGCTAATAAGTTGGACATTGAGATTGGGAACAATCAGAACTATATCAATTTGGATACTTCATTTACGCAAAATAGACTTAATTGAGAACCTGGGTGGGAATTTTCTGTATAAAAGGTGGCTTCCACTTTGTCTTGGAGGAGTACAGTTTAGGTTGTTACCTGAATCTGTCTCCTGGCTGAAGTTCTTTTTGCTCAAATCAATGCTTTTTATATTTTATTATAGTCTAAAATTAATTTTTGATTTACAGCTAGATGGTGTGGTATTTTCGGCATGTGGGCCTTCTGGAACCCTTCAAATTATACCATGTGGGTGGTTGCCTATTTATATTTGTGAACATTAAGCAAGCCCTGTCCATTAATAAACTCCCTTTTCCCCCCTCTGAACTAGGAATTATGAATTAAGGCTTTTGTTGTTGTTCTGTACCTTGGTTTTGGAACTTTCTTTTCTGGTACTTCTGCTCACAAATATTAGCCCTCACAAGGGGCAAAGGGTAGGAGTGAGTCACTGGGTTTCTCTAAGCACATTGGCAATTGAGTGATTCTCTAAGTGTTTTTTTAAACATAGTATTTGAAAAATCCATGTGCCCATTTGGTGACTTCATAACACTAAATAGTCTAGTAAAGCATTAAAGCCATGGTTATTGGAGACCATGAAATGAATCAGATCCCACATACAGGTATGCCTTGGCCCCTCACCTGCCTCATCGCAGCCCCTCTGATGATTCTGATTTGATAATTCACACTGTTAGATGGTCTTAGCAAAACTGAAGTTTTGGTTAGATTTTTTTAGCTCTACCATGTGAATTTTATTTGTTTCTTTTTATTCAGTCAGTCTCTCTAATGTAGCGACATATTTAAGTCTTTTCTGTCTATAACCTACCTCTCCCTAAGGTTTTGCTGCTGTGCATTATTATTATTATTATTATCATCATCATCCTCACCTAAGGACATTTTTTCATTGTTTTTTTTTAGAGAGGAAGGGAGAGAGAGAGAGAGAGAAAGAAATATTGATGTGAGAGAAAATCATTGATAGGTTGCATCTCCTACACACCTCACGCAGGGTTGAACTCTCAACCTAGGTTTGTGCCCTGACCAGGAATAGAACCTGTAATATTTTGGTGTATGGGACAACACTCCAACCAATGGGACCACATCAGCCAGGGCATTCTGCTGTGCTTTAAACTGAGTTTAATTTCACTGAGTTAAAAGGAACAGTCCATCTGTATGTCTCATCATACCCAAGTCTGGAGGCTGGCAGAGTCAAACATGTACCTGCATCAACAGTATGTGTGGCTGAACCTCAGTGCAGGGCACGTGAAAGAGCCACTGCTGGAGAAGGGAAGTTGGGGAGATGTTGGAAGTCGGCTGGCTTCCTCTTGGGGTCATGGAGAGCAGTGAGAACTGACCCTATCTTGTCATGACCAGGAAAGGGGTACAAACAGGTACCCTTGTGTGGCCGTCTACAACATTCTATGGAGCAAGAACACAGGCTTTGAAGCCACATAGACCCAAGTCCAGCCCTGCTGCTGCATATCAGCATATCTGATTTCATAACCTGTTTAAGCTGAGCCCAGAAATTCAATGCTTAAAGGCCACGCAGGGAAGGTAAATTGGTCAGAGTTAAAATGAAGTCATCAGGTCAGGTGGGCATGGCAAACCAGGGTGTGCACAGAACACACCCAGGGCCACAGGAACTCTTGTCATGTGGTGATGTAGCACCTGTGTTGCCATACCAATACATTTTTAAAGAAAAATCAGAAATCTGAACTTTAGGTGAATTCTCTTGTTTTTGAAAACCTTAGCCCAAATATTTTAAAAACATTGTTTAACATGGACTGCCCATTTTCTTTCATCAGCATTTAAGCCTCAGTTTCTTCAGATTTAAAATGGGAATAATAGAGGCCTAGTTGCTTGAAGGCACAGAGAGGGGAGTGAGGACTGAGTGGCAATCACACAGGGGCTGTGAGCACCCTCTCATAGCTCTGGGAAGAGTTTGGGTTGGAGCCTGTGTGACAAAGGGCGACCTGGCTGCGCACCCGCACCTGCACCCGCAACCTGGAGAGAGTGTGGTTTTGTGGAAGACCTGGAGCCCACAGCTGTGAACACGGAAAAGGCGCGGGTGCTCTGCAAGATCACTAGTGCTCAGGGCAGTGAACGCTGGGAAGGCAAGCACACCACACACACTGCAGGATCCCGGGAGCCAACGGCTGTGAGCTCCAGAGAGCGAGCTTAGGAGGGCCCAGATACCATACCCAGAGCCGTGTGGAGAGGCACCAGACTGGCACTGGGGAGAACACACTGCTAGCTCTGGGGAGTGTACTCCAGAGGCTGTCTGAGAGCAAAACAGGAAGGGAGAGAAAAGCACACCAATCTGCCCTCAGCCTGCTGAAGCCAGCAAGACCAGAAAAACTGGTTTGGCCAGTTTGAAACCAACAAGAGGTGTTTTTGTTGTTTTGTCTTTTTTTTAAAGTAACTTTTTGTTTTTTAATTCTTATTATTTTATACCTCTCAATTCCTTATGCTTCTCTTTCTTTCTTTCTAGTATTATTCCTTCTTCCTTTCTTTCCAAATTTATCTCTTCTTCCTTCCATCTTCTGCTTTTTTTCCTTCTGTTTTTTTGAACCGGCAAGTTATTGCATATTTATATTGTCATTTTTTCATTATTCTTACATTTTTAATTTTAATAGTATTTTGGTATTCCTCTTCTTTCTGTATAGTCTTCTTTGCTTGGCTAGTTATATTGTATCATTCCACAGGTTTTCCCTGTTATCTCATTCATAGTGTATTGCTAATTTACTGTCCTTTACTTCATTTGTGTTCCATTAGTACACTACTCAAGGTTCTATACTCCCTATTCTTGTTATCCAGATCTCATAGAGTCTGTCATATGATTGGTGCTCTAATATAACTGTAAATAATAGCTATTTCATACAATTGTAAATACTACACAACATCCCTCCCAGACCTTAGCCCACTTCTCAGTTTCCTGAATTCTATTACTATAGTGGTTAACTCTATTGTCTCACACACTACACCTATTTACTATTCTTTACTCTCACCTTACCTCAGAATCAGACTTCCCACAACCTCACTGCTTTCTAGATCCAATTCACAATCCTTTCCTCCCTATTAAGAGTCTTATCTTCTTTCCACCTTTCTAAAAAGTGGCTAGTGGGGTAGATGATCATGGTTAACACTATACACAGCCAAAGGATCTCCTATCTCTTCTCTACTGGCTGCTACTGTAAATATCATAGAATACTCTCTTGCTGTCTTAAACCATTTTTTGCCTTACTATGTGATCACAAAAAAGAGTAGGCAGGAACTGTGAACACGAGGATACCCAAAGGAGCCTACACCACTGAATCTCACAAGGATTCTACCACAGAAATTCACACCATAAACCCAGGGAGCCAGAACAGATCAATTTAAGAAGCAGAGGCTACCAAGAACAATGAGAAGACAAAGAAATAATCCCCAAATGAAGGGAAAGGAGGAAGCCTCAGAAAGAATGCTAAATGAAATAGAGGCAACTCAACTTTCAGATTCTGAGTTCAAAGGAATGATTATCAGGAAGTTCCATGAGCTCACAATGAGCTACCAGAAACTACAGGGAAACTACGATGAACTCACTGCAAACTATATCAGCATGAAAAAGGAAATAGAAACTATCAACAAGGGCCAAGAGGAAATGAAGAATACAATTTCTGAACTGAAGAACACAGTAGAAGGAATCAAAAGCAGGATTGATGAAGCAGAATATTGGATCAGTGAATTGGAGGACAAAGTAGAAAAAAAACCCCAGAAAGAGCAAGAAAAGGAAAAGAGGCTCAGAAAGAATGAAGAGGGATTGAGAGAAATGCAAGACAATATGAAATGTAATAATATCCATATAATAGGGATACCGGAAAGAGAAGAAGAGTAAGGGATAGAAAACTTGCTTGAAAGAGTAATGATGGAAAACTTCCCTAATTTGATGAGAGAAAAAGTCACACAAATCCAGGAAACACAGAGAGTCCCAATCAAGAGGAACCCAAAGAGGCCCACCTCAAGACTCACCATAATTCAGGAGAGAGGGGAAGATGGTGGCGCGGTAGGTAGGGAGCACACGCCACCTCCAGCTTCAAAAGACAGAAAAACCTGACCATACTACAGAGGACATTGCAGCTTACATGAAAATAAGAAATCAAAATTGTAGCGGACATGGAAAGACCAGATGGTAAGGAGACTACTGCAGGATAATAAAAGCCCAGTGATCAGAGTGGGGAGCAGGGAGGTTGCAGCCCCAGCCCCAGAGCTCTGGGAGCTGCCCCAGGGCTCTCGGGGTAGGGGAGCTGGGTCATCCGCTCCCTCCCTGGCCAAACAAGGACTGAGCAGTGCTGATCCGGGGGACCTCGGAGCGGGCTTTGGGGAAGATCACAGCCCAGCCAGTGGAGCCAAAGATGGCAGGTCCTTGTATGGGCGCCCCAACCCAGTGAGAGTTATTTTTTGGGTAAATGGCTTGGTGCCTACAGCCGTGAGCACGAAAAAGCACGGGTGTTCTGTGGGATCTCCGGTGCCCAGGCCGGGATGTGGGGAGAGGCTCGAGTCCCCCAAAATCCACAGCGTAAACACCCGTGAACCTGGAAGCAGTGGTGAGCACGTGCACTCCGCAGTGAGCTTTCAGAGGGAGAGGCGCCAGTACAAAGGGTCCAGGGACCACCGTGTCTTGCGCCGTCGCCCCAACCCGGAGAGAGTTACTTTTTTGAGTAAAAGGCTGGGTTCCTACAGCTGTGAGCTTGTAAAAAGTGCGGGCATTCTGCGGGATCCCTGGTGCCCAGGACATAAATTCGGGGGAAGTTCCAGCCCCTCAGAATCCACAGTGTACACACCCGTGAACGTGGAAGGGGTGTGTGCGGGCGCACACTCCGCAGTGAGCTCTCCGAAGGAGTGCTGAAGTGCGCGCCTGAGGACTGAACCCTGGTGAGAGGTGCCAGCGTACACACACGTGAAGGGACACACGCAGGCAGGAACTCCGCGGTGGGCGCCAAAGGGAGTGCTTGGGAGTACACAGATTGGTGCCTGGGGCATTGGGCCCCCGAGGCTGGACCTGGGGACAGTGTGCCAGAGGCTGACAGAGCTCTGAACAGGAAGTGGAACAAAGCCATGGCTTACGCCCCTAAGTCTGCTGCAGCCAGCAAAACCAGGAAAACCGATTTGGCCAGTTTGAAACCAACAAAGGTTTTTTGTTTGTTTGTTTGTTTGTTTGCTTTTTGTTTTTGTTTTTTTTTTCTTTTTTCTATTTTTTGCTGGATTTTTTTTAAGTAACTTTTCATTTTTTAATTCTTATTATTGTTATTTCATTCAATTACTTATGTTTCTATTTACTTCTAGGGTTGATCCTTCTACCTTTCTTTCCAAATTTATCTCTTCATTATATCTCCTACTTATTGCCTTCATTTCTTAAAATTTTTTTTGAACCTGCAAGTAATAGCATATCTGTATTGTTATTTCATTGTCCTTACACTTTTTATTGAAATAGTATTTTAGTATTCCTCTTCTTTCGGTATAGTCTTCTATCATTTAATAGGTTTTCCCTGTTAGCTCATTCATAGTGTATACCTAATTAACTGTCCTTCATTTGGGTTACATTAGTACAATTCTTAAGGCTCCATACTTCCTATACTTATCTGGATCTAGTAGATACTGACATATGATTGTTGCTCTAATATT
>CM052547.1:46120977-46152737 GCA_028533065.1 Trachops cirrhosus | reverse complement strand
GAAAAATAAAAGACCTAGGAATAAACCTAATCAAGGAGGTAAAAGACCTGTATTCAGAAAACTACCTAACACTGAAGAAAGAAATCAAGGAGGACATAAATAAATGGAAACATATACCATGTTCATGGATTGGAAGAATTAACATCATCAAAATGTCAATACTACCCAAAGCAGTCTACACATTCAATGCAATACCTATTAAAGTACCAATGGCATATTTCACAGACATAGAACAAACACTTCAAAAATTTATATGGAACCATAAACGACCTCGAATAGCTGCTGCAATTTTGAGAAAGAAGAATAAAGTAGGAGGGATCACAATACCTGATACTAAACTATATTACAAGGCCACTGTAATCAAATCAGCCTGGTATTGGCGTAAAAATAGGCACATAGACCAATGGAACAGAACAGAGAGCTCAGAAATGAAACCAAGTCTCTATGGTCAATTAGTATTTGACAAAGGGGGCAGCAACATAAAATGGAGTAACAATAGCCTCTTCAACAAATGGTGTTGGGGGAACTGTACAGCTACATGAAAAAAGTTGAAACTCGAGCACGAACTTACACCATACACAAAAATAAATTCAAGGTGGATAAAAGATTTAAATATAAACCGTGACACCATTAAAGTCCTAGAGGAGAACATAGGCAGGAAAATCTCAGATATTTCATGCAGTAATGTTTTTGCTGACATGTCCCCTAGAGCAAGGGACATAAAGGAAAGAATAAAGAAATAGGATCTCATCAAAATAAAAAGCTTCTGCATGGCTAAAGAAAACAGTATTAAAATCAAAAGAGAACCAACTGTATAGGAAAACTTATTTGCCAATGATACCTCAGACAAGGGTTTAATCTCCAAAATATATAAAGAAGTTACATGACTCCACTCAAAGAAGACAAGCAACCCAATTTAAAAATGGGCAAATGACTTGAACAGACACTTCTCCAAGGAGGACATATAGAGGATCCAGAGACACATGAAAAGATGGTCAATATTGCTAGCTATCAGAAAGATGCAAATTAAAATCACAATGAGATACCACTTCATACCAGTCAGAATGGCCATCATAAACAAAGCAACAAACAACAAGTGTTGGAGAGGTTGTGGAGAAAAGGGGACCCTAGTGCACTGTTGGTGGGATTGCAGACTGGTTCAACCACTATGGAAAACAGTATGGAATTTCCTCAGAAAACTAAAAATGGATCTGCCTTTTGACTCAGCAATTGTACTGCTGGGATCATATCCTAAGAGCCCTGAAACACCAATTCAAAAGAACCTCTGCACCCCAATGTTCATAGGAGCACAATTTACATAGGCAAGTGCTGGAAGCAACCTACGTTCCCATCAGTAAATGAATGGATCAAAAAACTATGGTACATTTACACAATGGAATTCTATGCAGCGTAAAGAAAGGAGCTCCTACCGTTTGCAACAGCATGGATGGAGCTGGAAAGCCTTATGCTAAGCAAAATAAGCCAGGCAGTGAAAGACAAATACCATATGATCTCACCTTTAACAGGAACCTAAACAACAAAACAAACAAACAAGCAAAATATAGCTAAAGTCACTGAAATGGAGAACAGGCTGACAGTGACCAGAGGGGAGAGGGGAGGGAATTTTAGGGGAATTTCAGGGGAGAATAGGAAGGGTTTCCAGAACAAATATAAATGACACATGGAGAAAAACTTAGGGGTTGGAAATGGGAGGGAGGGGTGAGTGGGCTGAGATGGTAGTAAAAGACAGAAAACTGTACTTGAACAATGATTAAAATAAAATTAGAATAAAATAAAATGGGAATAATAATACCTAAGCCTCATAAGGTTGTGTGTGTATTACATCAGATAACACCTGGCAGTAAAAGCAGAATATTTTTGCACGAGGTAAGCAGCCACTAGATGGAGTTGTTAATACTCTTGTCATTGCTATTATTTGAGTTAATCTAGGTCAGAAGGAACAAATAAAGCTTAATGATTCATTCAGAACAAATCATATCCTTCCCTGATTTGGAATCCAATTACCATTCAAGGGGATGTGAGGGTCTGGATTTTATTCTAAACACATTTATTCATTTAATCCACTATGTTGAGAACCCACAATGTGCTAGTTCTAAGAATGCAGTGGTAGATAAGGTGAGGTGATTTTCAGGATCTGAATCTAAGACATGGAGATTACCAGTTCTGTAGGGGCCATATTTTCAGAGTTTGTTTGGAGGTTCTAGCAGGGGAATGCAGCTACTTGTATACCCTTTACTGAAGACCAGTCCTCTCCTCTAGTTGGGAGGGTTCAGACCACACCCCAGACTAATTAAGTTAGAATCTTTGGGGTTAAGGCACAGTCATAACTAATTTTCCATGTTCTCAAGGTGTGCACTGGGTTTAAGGACCACTATCTCATGCTCCTGGAGAATTATGTCCATTGTCTTGCTTTGCCAGGAATTTGGAATCTGGGTTATTGGTCTCCATGGAAAATGATGAGGGAAGCTGTGGGGAAACTGTTACTTGGTGAAGGGGAGGAAAGGGAATGATCTCAGTTGTTCCTACTCACAATGCTAATGGTGTATAGTCAGATTCCCTCCTGTATGCCCTGAATGGTATACAAATCTGAGAAACTATTATCCCACCACCACTTTTCTGCATAACTGGTTATTTTCATGAGAACATTGGCATATTATTTTAGAACACTGAACTCCAGGACTAGGAAATGATTTTGCTATGCAAAACTTATACTAATATTGGACCTACAACCCCAGTCTAGTCCTCACTAGCTGCTCCCCATCTCTGTGAAAAGTGCCACTATCACATTGGTTATATAGTTCATGCTCCTGACCCTCAACCTTGACTCATAGGTCTCCGTTATCTCTGCATCCAATCACCAAATTCTCTTCATCCTGACAGTCATCACCCTAGTCCAATTGGGCAAAATAACATCCTCCTAACTGGTCATGGCTGGAGAGGTTCTTCAAAAATGCAAACTTATGTCATGTACCCAGCACCCCTTGGGCTGCAGGGCTTTCCATGGATCTGCTCCATTTGGATCCCACCTGTTTGTTGTCTTCTCATGTACGCACCTCTTGTCCTCAGCATTCAAACCTTCCTCATATTTTTTGTTTTCCTCCAACCTGCATGCCCCTTTCCACCTCAGGGATCTATCTCTTAGTCCTGTTCCTCATTTGTGGAGCAGAGATAGTAACGTTCTCCAAATAGTCTATGGGATTACTCCATTCCCCAGCCTTTTGCAGTTATATTGGGGCTGTGCTCCCAGCTCTAGCCTGTGTGTTGAGAGGGATATAATGTGTGACTTTGGGACTGAAGAGGCCTCTGCCAAGATGATGGCTACAGAGCAGGCACACCCTGGATTGAATCAAGAGCAAGTGTTGCCTGGACAGAATCACCTAGAGTTTCAAAGAATGACAATTAAATTCTATTCAAGTTTATTTTTTCATACTCCAAGTACAATGTGCTATGTTTCTGGCTGGTGGGCAACCTTTCATATGTTAGTCAAGAAGGCAGGTAGGTCCCTTTTCTTAGAGACCCACCTTCTCATAGTCCCTCAGAGCCCTCTTTGTTAGTAAACGAGGAAAGAGAGAGAGGACTGCAGGAGGGTGAGCTTTGTGGGCCAGGTACACACCACTTCTGTCTTCAACTAGTTGACCAAAGCTTTTCTTCTCAGATGAAGGGACCAGCTGTATGCCCCAGAGCCTGACATGCATTCTACTGCCATGTGACAGCCTCACTCCCCACCCCCAAATCTTCCACTTCCATAAGCACATGCCCACACATTTGCACTCCTCTCAGTCTCAGCTACAAAAATGTGAAAGTGAGGCCTGCTTATAAGCTCTCTTGTCTGAGAACATACACTGGGTGATTGACACTCAGAGCTGTCTTCAATTTTAGGTGAGTCTCTGCTTAGCTACTGGGGTGTGGCCTATCACACCACATCTCCACAGGATGCAAACATGTGCAGAGTTAGGGGAATGGAGAAACACCTAATACCTCACATCTTTGTTACTAAGTGTGCCTTCCCAGATCAGAATTATTAAAAAGTTCTACCATCTTTTACATAGAGGCCAGTGTTTCTTTTTTAGAAGGACTTACTGCTAATTATAATTAGGATCTGGCAACAATTTGTTTTGAAGACTAAATTTCTCCAAAGGATATCTCAAATGCAAGACTTTAGATTTTTTTCTACTAAACTAGTTGTATCCTAGGGCAGACTAGTATAACTCTAGGTGCTCTTGCTTTGAATAATTCAATGCCAACCACTTGTCTTTGTATTCAGTATCTTGTATCTATACTTATTTGGAACAAAGAATTGCTGTTATTGGTTTCATAGAATAGTTTGTAAGTGCTATAATCTTAAATGCTAAAATCCCTGTGTATTACATATTTAATAATTAATTTTAATGAGATGATAAGATTCTGTTCCTCCTTGAACTTCTGGTTCTGACTGCCATACTTTATAAGGAACGAAACATTGGTGGAATAACAGAAGGGAGTGTGACTGCTTTTGAGGCCTGTATTCAGTTAACACCTATAGTTAGTTATAAGAGATAGACTGAATTTTCAAATAGTATCAAAGGTGCAGCCCCCAGGTACACAAAAGAGTCCTATGAGGGTGTTTAAGGATCAATGGATGTGCACATACATAAAGTATTTTTGAACTCACATTCTAAAAGTTTATGCATGCTGTTTTCAAAAGGATGAATCAGTTAGGAGTTGCATTTGGCTGCCAGTAACAGAGGCCCAAGAGCCCAGAGGCTTAAACCAAATTCAGAATTTATTTTTTCTCATGTAATATCAATCTGTAGGTGATCTGTTTAGACCACAGGTGGCAAACAAAATGCCCATAGGCTGAATTTGGCCCTCCATCTTGTTTTATCGGGCCCGGCACCTTGTTTCTCCCCAGTGGCAGCACTGAGCTCCTTGCCACCAGTTAAGAAGTAGTTACATTTATACAGTCCTAAAATTACATTTGGCCCTTTGAAGGCAACCGTGAGGCTGATGTGGCCCCTGGTGAAAATGAGTTTGACACCCCTGGTCTAGACTGACATGAGGCTTTACAAATATCATTAGGGAATCATTAGGGATCCAGGTTTTTTGTTGCTTTCTCTTCTGCTGACTTTTGTATTCATGTTCTCTAGATGGCTACTGAAGAACCGTCATATTTTCATTTCAGCAAAGAAAGGAAAGGTCAAATGGTAAAAATGATATTAATCATCTAGCTTAGTCTCATGAGTGACTTTCATTTTTATCTTCTTGGCCAGAGCTGTGTCAAATTTCCACCCCTAGCTGCAAAGGAGGTAGGCAATGTACCTTTTAGTTGGTTGTATGGTATGTCTTCCAAATGCTGAATCCCTGTTGGCATGGAAGGAGGGGAGAAAGGGGTTTTTGGCAGGCAAATAATGGTATCCCCCACCAAGACTTCTCAGAAATCTTAATCTTGGTTTTGCTGATGTGTGCCGTTGCAACATGTTTCCAGCTGATTTAACTCTGCTGTCCTCCTTTTCCAGGGAGTATTGCATAGGATGAGTCTTCTCTTGGAACACAAGATAGGAAATTATATTTCAGTCATAGCTTCTTATTATAGAGGGAGGTGTAAAGTTCTACATTCCACATCAGGCATATATAGACAATTCACAATTCAGCCAGTATTTAACCTTTACAGCAGAACTGAAGCAACAAAAGTTGAAAGGTGAGACCCACAGTTTTATGCTTGGATGATTACTCTGATACTGAGCTCACATTAACCTTGATTGTCCCAAATCGTCAGCTCTCTTTCCTGGCTGTGCTGAGTAAGTGTGGATCCAGGGCTGGCCTTGTTCCCAGCAACCAATCTGACTCTCCCCAGTCACTGATTCAGACTATTGAGGTGGGAACTTGGGGATGGTGCAGCTGGAGTCTGCCAGAGGAGGGGGCTCCTTGCTTATTTAATGCCCCACATGAGCTCAGTGTTCTCCCCATGATCTCATTCCTGAAGCATTTAACCCAGCAATCACTTCTTACTCACACTTCATAGACAAAATTGGCTCATTTTTATTATATTTGTTGATGCGGTAGAAGAGTGCTTTTGTTATTGTGAAATGTCACTTTAGAGTTGGCAGATCCCAGCCACTGCAAACAACAGTAGTTTGCCATGAAGCTGTACATTCTGATTTTATCAGCTCCTTGTCTCAGTGAGTGGGAAACTCTCCCTCACACTACAGTCATGCCATGGATGAAAGGTTGAGTAGGGAGATCATCCAGCTACTGGGACAATGGACAATTCCAGGGAGACAGATGCCATGCTTGTGTAGCCACGAGATGGCAGTGTTGGTCAGAAGCAATGGGAATGACTGAATGTTTAAAATGGGAAACATCACACAGCAGTCTCAACTCAGCACAGTAGCAATTATAATTTTGCAAAGTGTTTAGTTGACACTACTGTTGTTGGAAATTACATATATCTTGAAGGTTATACAGGAATCATTTGTTTTTATTAAAATATCCTTCCAAATTGGTTACATTTTAGATAATGTGTTTATCTGAAAACTCTTCTCCAAGACCTGTAATTGGGATTTATTTGAAGAGACAAATAATAAATAGTATCATTTTAACTATTCAGTAGGTTGAAAACAGAATTTAATTTATTTATTGGTTTTGGCTTGTTAGGGTGGAAATGCTAATTTTATGTGCATGTAAAGGAGCACAGATTTCTAAAACTAGAATCTAAAATTGCATTTTCCTATACTTAATGAGATGAATTACTTCTTGATTCAACAAAAACAGATGTTTCTCCTAGCAGAACTCTTTTGAGAGTGGTCCTTGGCACACAAAGACAGTTACTGTCTGTAGAAGATCTCTTAGGGGCACTTAATATTAAAGTTTCTGAGGTCATGGTCAGTGCAAAACAATGGAAAATCTAAATGAAAATTATATTAGGTTCCTGAGGCTGCTGTAATAAATTACCACAAACTTGATGGCCTAAAAAAACAATTTTAGCAGTTCTGGAGGCCAGAAGGCCAAAATCAATATTACTGGGCACAGCTACACTTTCTCTGGAGGCTCTAGGGGAAAATCCATTCCTTGCTTCTTCCAGCTTCTGGTGGCTGCTGGTGTTTCTTGGCTTGTGGTCACATCAGTCCAATCCCTGACTCCTCCACATGCCTTTTTCTCTCCTGTCTATATCAAATCTTCTCCTGCTTCTCTATTAGAAGGACACGTGATTGCACTGAGAACCCATTTGGATGATCAAGGATAATCTCCCCATCTCAGGTTCTTTTTTTTTTTTTTAATATTTTATTTATTTACTTTTAGAGAGGGGAAGAGCGGGAGAAGGAGAGAGAGAGAAACATCAATGTGTGGTTGCCTCTCATGTGGTCCCCACTGGGGACCTGGCCTGCAACCCAGGCATGTGCCCTGACTGGGAATCGAACCTGCGATGCTTTGGTTCGCAGCCTGCGCTCAATCCACTGAGCTATGCCAGCCAGGGCCCATCTCAGGTTCTTAATGATCACATCCCTGAAGGGTTTTTTTTTCTGTTTAAGGTTCTTGGGATGAGGACATGAATATCTTTTTATGGGGGTGGGGAAGCATTTTCTGCCTTTTATAAAATCAAAGCCGGTAAAGTGTAACAAAAGCAAATAGAAAGGTGTGCCCAGATGAAAGCTAAGATCTTAGGAGCTCTGAAGCCTTGATGAAAGAGGATTTGACTTTGGGTGGTAGACACACATTGCAAGATACAGATGATGTATTATAGAAAATTGTAAACTAGAAACCTATGTAATCTTGTTGATCAGTCACCCAATAAATTAAATAAATAAATAAATATATTTTTAATTGATTTTAGAGAGAGAGAAGTGAGATAGAGAAAGAGAAAGAAACATTAATTTGTTATTCCATTTATTTATGCACTGATAGATTGATTCTAGTATGTGCTTTGACCAGGGATTGAACCCTCAACCTTGGTATATCAGGATAACACTCTAACCAACAGAGCTACCCTGACAGGGCCAATAAATATTTTCATGCTAAAAAAAGGAAACACTATAGAATCTCAAACTCAGATTAGAGCAGATCCACAGATAACCCACTCACACCTGGAGTTGGGGTCTTGCTTGTGTTGGGAGTGCATACATCTTTGGGAAGACTGATTCTGCTGCGATGTATTTAATGAGTGTCATTGAAGTGTCCCAGGGAGTTCTGATATACAACCCAGACACTCAAACCCTGAGTGAAATTTCCCTGGGTGGTTTTATGTTGGATCAGGTATTATGATTATTATTTTTAATGCAGGGATTGCTTGCAATTTTTTTTGAGAGTTCTTGAAGCCATTCCATGATTCATAGGTATGGCCTTGGGTGCCACACTATGTTATGGTGACCTGAAGGCTATTGAAACCAACTCATTTGTTCAAAAGTGAACATTAATCTTAAATGAGAAGAGATAAAATTATTTTGAAGGGATTTAGAAGAAAATAACAAATTGAAAATTTTTAATTTAGAATGAATTATCTCACTGACTCTTAAGAAAATGCTAATTTGCCTTAGATGGTTTGCTCAGTTTGTTGGAGTGTCCTCCTGTGCACCAAATGTTGTGGGTTGATTCCCAGTCAGGGTGAATATGGGAGGCAACTGATCAATGTTTTTTTTTCTCATATGGATGTTTCTCTCTCTCCCTTCCTCTTTCTTTCTCTCTAAAAATAATTATAAAAAGGCATATCCTTAGGCGAGTATTTAAAAAAATGCAAATTCACTTTCAGGACAGTAAATGCTTTTGGGCAGAGAAAATAATTTGAATTCTTTAAAGTAGTATTACTTTCTTTTTTGATTTTACACATAATCATTAAATATTGCTAAAAGTATTATTTTTTCCATATAAGTTATTTGTTCTGTTTTTATTTGCTGCACCAGATGGTTTAGTTTTGAAAATACTTATGGTGTTATGGGTATGTATTTAAGTGTATGTTTTTACCATGTTTGATAAAAATGTTATTTTATATCTACATGAAATATGAAATGTATAGGAAAGGATGATAACATACACTCCAATCATTACTATATGATGATGCATTTACAACAAAAGATGTGTTCTTTGGTCTTTTACTAACCTTTTGGAATGTCAAGAAATTGATGCTATGGCTGGTTCACAAGCTTCAATTCTATAGGCAGTATCATAGAATTTTCTATGTTGGTGGCTTAAACACATTTTGAAGATAGAATTGACTGTTGAATCCATAGTGGAAAAAAAAAGCCATACAATATATTTATGAAATTGTTCTTTTTTTTCTGCAACTATCTGTCTATTGGTATGAGTGTAACATCATTCAGAGACTACTGTGGGACTTAAGAACCATGGAACTTTAGAAGATTCCTAAGAGAGTATGTCTTTCAAATACCTCATTGATAGTGAGGACTGATTTTCCAAAGTCACACTGTTAATTAGTGGAAGGCTTCCATTCTAGAATTCAGATGTTCATGGTTCTCTGTTCTCATATCATTTTATTAGGGTAGAATATTGATTATCAACCACTGATTGTGCCATGGCAGTCTGATATCCCTGATCTTTCACATGATTATCTTCTAGTTTATTTTATTTATTTTTAAATTTATATTTATTATGCTATTATAGTTGTCCCCATTTTCCTCCCTTTGTCCCCCTCAACCCAGCACCCCTCACTCCCTCAGGCAATCACCACACCATTATTCATGTCCATGGGTCATTTGTGTAAGTTCTTTGGCTACTCCATTTCCTATAATGTGCTTTATATCCCCATGGCTATTCTGTAACTATCTATTTGTACTTTGAATCCCCTTATCTCTTTGTCCATTCCCCTACATTCCTCTCCCATATGGCAACCATCAAAATGCTCTCTGTATCCATGATTCTGTCTATGTTTTTGTTTGCTTAGTTTGTTTTTAGATTCAGTTGTTGGTAGATGTGTTTTTTGCCATTTTATTGTTCATAGTTTTGATCTTATTTTTCTTAAATAAGTCCCTTTGGCATTTCATATAATAATAGTTTGGTGATGATGAACTTCTTCAGTTTTTTTCTCATCTGGGAAGCGCTTTACCTGCCCTTTGATTCTAAATGATAGCTTTGCTGTGTAGAGCAATCTTGGCTGTAGGTCTCCACTTTGAATATATCTTGCCAATCCCTTCAGCCTACAAAGTTTCTTTTGAGAAACCAGCTGACATCTTATAGGAACTACCCTGCCTTTCTCTTGCTGCTTTTAAGATTCTCTCTTTATCTTTAACCTTTGGCATTTTAATTATGATGTCTCTTGGAGTGGGTCTCTTTGCATTCTTCTTAGGGACTCTGTGCTTTCTAGACATGCATATTTATTTCCTCCATCAAATTAAGGAAGTTTTCTTTCATTATGTTTTCAAACAGATTTCCAATTTCTTGTCCTTTCTCTTCTCCTTCTGGCCCCCCTATGATGCGAATGTTGGAATGTTTGAAGTTGTCTCAGAGGCTGCTTAATCTGTCTGTTTTTTCTGGATTTTTTTTCTTGTTTTCTGATTGTTTTATGCTTCCTTATGTTCCAAATCATTGATTTAATTCTTGGCTTCACCCACTCAACTATTGTTTCCCTGTAAATTGTTCTTTATTAAAATTAGTGTATCCTTCATTTAGGACTGGATCTTTTTTATGCTTTTGAGGTCCTCACTAAGTTCCTTGAGCACCATTATAACCAGCATTTTGAACTCTTTATCTAATATATTGCTTATCTCCATTTTATTAAGTTCTTTTTCTGGAGTGTTGATTTGTTCTTTTTTGGGTCATATTTCTTTGTCTCCTCACTTAGACAGCCTCCTTGTATTTGTTTCTGTGTATTAGGTAGAGCTTCTATGACTTCCTGTCTTGGTAGCATGGCCTAATGTAGTAGGTGTCCTGTAGGGTCCAGTGGCACAACCTCCCCTATCACCCAAGCTAGATAATCAAGGTGTACGCTTCATGTGAACTGAGTACACCCTCTTCTTATACTTGAGCCTCAGTTGGTGCTGGCAGGTCAATGGAAGGGATTTACCCAGGCCAGTCAGTTGCAAAGACTGGCTGTGACCACTGATCACCATCCTCCACCCTGTATGGAGGTTCAGCTGTGCAGGGGCAGAGTGGTGGTATTTTGACATGGTCTGTAGCTGTCCAATTGGTGTGCAGGTTCTGGGGTTTCCTGGTTGGTGCAGGCCAAGGTCAGTCCCCACATGTGTTCTTCCCTGGGTCATACTGCATGAGCTATAAAGCAATCTAAGATAGCTGCTACTTGTTCTGGGTTGGAGATTCCCAGGCAAAGCCAAGCTGTGAATGTAGGTAGGCTGATGCTATTGCTGTGTCTGGGGCCACTTAGCAAGAGGTATGGAGGCTGGGAACTCACCGAGGCTGGCTGTTGCTTGTTTGAGAGGACTTTGGAAATTATGAAGCAGCATGAGTCAAGATGAGCCATTCATATGGAAAAGTCACTGGGGTGGACCTGTGAGTTGGGCTGGAGGGAGTCTCAGGGGTTCTCCAGGGCAGGGCAAACAGTATTAGCCAGGATGATGGAGTCTCAGATATTGCATCTGTGGGGGCGGGTTCAGAAAAGGGACAATGGCCTCTGCCCACCTTCCTGTCTTGGAGAAAGCTGTCCCCCAGCTCTCATCTTGATGCCAGACACTTCAGTTCCTCCACATGTGTCATTGGTACCTTTCAAGCTACTATCCTGGTGCTGGAGTTCAGAGGGAGTGAGTCTGAGTCAGTCCATGTGCAGATTCTTTAAGAACTGCTTGGAACTCTAGATTTCTTCCACTGACTCAACCCCCACTGGTTTTTACAGCCAGAAGTCATGGGGACTTATCTTCTTGGCACTGGAACCCTTAGCTAGGAGGTCTTTTGTGAGGCTGGGACACTTCACTCCTGAAATATACCTCCCAAAGTTTTATCTAATGCACATGGATGTGGGATCAGCTCATTCTGCATGTTTACTCTTCCTACCAGTCTGGATGGATGTGGTTCCTTTACTTCATAGTTGTTGGACTTTCATTCAATTCGATTTCTGATGGTTCTGAGTGATGTCCTATATTTTAGTTGTATTTTGACATGGTTGTGTGATGCAGCAGGCTGTGTTTACCTATGCTGCTATATTGAATGGAGGTCTCTAGTTTAGATAGTATATAAACTGGTTTAGTCAGAAGATGCTCTTAAGTAATGTGTGTCAGGTAGACTTTGAGCTGAGCTGGTTGAAGGAAATTACATGGAGTGGGGATGACTTGCAGTGAATGAATATCATTGTTTCCAGCTGACACCAAGGAAAGCTTATGTCTTAGTTTGGTGAAGCTAGGATCAATCAGTGGCACAGCCCTGAAAGGCAATAGAATTAAAATTGTTGATGTGTATGATATTGTTGTGAGTTGTTTGAGCCTTTCAAGTGTGTCATCAGAGATCCTGGTATTTGAAAATGTGATTACAGGATAAGAACAGAGAGAATATTGAGTGAGTTTGTTATAATACAGTGACCACTCAGGCATCTTCCAACTCTGAAGTCTGTAATCAATCATTCTCAGGGGTGATGGTATGGACTATGAAAGATTTGATTATAATGTTTGATATAATTTTCTCAATATATTGAAAAAAAACTGTATATACTGTTTATAAAATTTCAGAGGACACTATTAGTGATAGTTAATATCTCCTTACACTATTTCAATAAGCTGGGTTAAGTTTATTGTTTCTTTTCTTAATGAGTAAGTTGAGGCCCAGAGAGTTTAGTGACTTGAAAAATGGTAGAATTGCATAGTAGATTCTACCTCCAGATTGGCCTTCTTAGGTCTTATCCACTGTCATGTTGTACTTGATAAAGTCATAGGAGAGAATATTTGGAACTCTCCTGTTTTCTTTGAATGTGGCCACTGCTTAGTTTCAGATACCCTTAGGTACAAGCAAAACATCAAAATCTATGATAAATTGGCAAGAATGCTTTGTGTCTGTTTTTAACCTATCCCCAGCAAAACTGCCTTCTGTGTGGAAAGTATAGTTTTGTTCTTTCCAAAATTAAAGATGCTCTTGATAGTAACAGTGATGAAACTGAACCCAAGAAAACATTGATAAAGGGCTCAATTACCCTGGTGGAGCTACTCTTAAGGGAGGCTCCAAAACTTGCAAAACTCAAGTAAAATAAATAATTTCAGAACCCAAATGCTGCTCTCAGAATACTCATAGCTGCCTATGAGGTTAGTTCAAGGACACTGAGGAAGAGATCTCAGGAGGTCTGATGAAAAAGGTCTGTGGGTGAGGAAACCTAAGGGAGACAAATCTTAAACTTGTTCAGGTGCTAGAACAACTCGATTTGGGAGTAAAGTAAAACAGATATTTCTGTAACATGATTCCAACATTTCTATAGGCCCTCTCTATCTCCAGATCCCTCTTTGCTTTCTTGAAATGCCCACCCAAACATACCAAAGGAGCTGTTCCTTTTGGGCTCAGGCTCTGTGTCTTTAGAAGGTTACCAAACTGGAGGCAGAAGGTTACCAAACTGGAGGGAGATGGTGAAGGGAAACTGACTCATTCCAAAGGTCTTCCGTCAAGAATGGTGTGATTGTATATTTCCTTGCAGTAGACATCATCTAGGACATACAATTTTCTGGAGGGTAGTATGGGTGGAGAGGTAGGTTGAGGTCATAGCCACAAGCCCTACACACACTCTATGCAGGGATGAGGAAGAAGAGCATTCCTGAGTGAGAGGTTGACTATTTCATAGATGGGTCTGGGCCACAGTGAAGCAACAGAGGCAGTGAGGATAGCAGAAATGCTGTACTTGCATTTATCTGGAAGCAATTGAGGGGGTTCATGTAACAAATATCATGTTTGGGAGGAAGATAAAGATGAAGAGTTACAGGAGAGGAAACTGGAAAAAAACTTTAAAAATCATTCTGTGCCTATGTTGTCATTTGCCCTTTCTCATTCTGAATGTTGCATCTTTATGTTTTCTCTTGGGGCCAGCTTTGACTGTTTTAGATTCTCCAATTTGATTTACTGGATTGGATTTTTTTGGGGTAAAATATTTTAAAATTCGGGGCTTCCTTTTTTTTTTTGTCTATGGTAGTCCCCACTAGTGAAAGTAACTCCAAAAGTTGGACTTGAATATTTATGACCTTGCATATTTCTGCATATACTGAGAGCCAGTTCAGGGTCTTGTCCTCTAGGACAGTAAGCCCAGAGTTGGGTAATGTGGTCACACAGACCTGAATGTTGTATTAGGTTCAGATGTTTAATCAGATTCTATATTTGGCATAATGCATTCACTGAGGTAGGATGTACAAAATGGTGTGTTGGAATGGTCTGACCTCACAGGAGTTAGTTAGCCAGCTGCTCTCTCTAGGATGAATGTCATTCCTCAGCAGCAATCATGTTAATGACTTACTGAAGAAACAGTGGGCTCATTGTAACAGGAGTCTCAGGAAAGCACTCACGAGAAAGGCTTATTCACCAACATATTGAGTTTATTCTGTCTGAGGGGGCTCTTCACTAATTAGCTAAGTGAAATTAGAAAAGTGCATCCAACTTTCCTCATTTGGAAAATGAGACTTTTGGCAGAGTTGCCTCCTAAGGTGACTTTTGGCTCCAATATTAAGTTGTTCTAAGAGATCATGGTGGCTTCACAGGAAATATTTTACCCAGACCTAGCAGACAATTCCTGAAAAGAAGAACATCAAATGGATAAGTTTTCCAGTTTTCGTTCTTGAAAAACCAATTCTGTCAACTTTACAACCTTAAAAAGTCAAATGATACCTGTGATAGAATGTTTTTATTTTAGCTAAAGTAGTATTTATTAAATTTAGACTAGAACACCAACAAAGTTATTAGTAGAGGTTGTATGTGCTTTAAAAAAAGCATCCTCTGCCTATATAGTCATTTGCCCTTTCTCATTCTGAATGTTGCTCATTTCTATTTTCTCTCTTTTCATGGTCCCACCTTAGAATCTCCAATGTGATTTACTAAAAGTTATCTCTTTGGCTGAGCTTGATGCTGAGGCACATTGTTCTGGATATGTCTCATGCCATTTCTCTGTGCTATTGGACTTACTGGTTAGAAGCCAGTTATTTGAGTATTAATTAGGAATAACTTCTCTAGTTTTAATTGCACACTCTAACCCACAGTCCAATTTGAGGATGAGGTCAATATCCTATTATAAGAAAAGAGAAGAAATGATGGGGACATATGTGTGAGGCCCCAGGAAGTGGACACTTGCACTCTAGCAGAGGCCTGGTGTGAATACTCACCAACACTTTTATGTGGAGAAGCACTCAGTATTCACAGTGTTGTTGTGAAAACTCTGCCTGTTACCTCAGTGGAACTATTAGCAGCAAAACAACACCAGAGGTTAGACTTCAGTTCAGCAATCTTGGTAACTGAATTCTGGCTAAGGAAGAATTTGGAGCCCAGACTCCAATTATGAGAGAAAGTTTATTGAGAAAGTCACAGAGATAGAAAAAGTGAGCCAGCTGGGCTGTGTGAGCTCAGGAAATAAGTTACAGAGTCAAAAGAAGCACCCTGGGAGGTATGGTAAAAGAACGCAAAGGTAGGCACATTGAGGGAAGAAAAAAAGAAGGCATAGGTATGCTCCAGAGACAGTGTGCTGGGTCCCCCGTTCTAAATATGGGCTTTTAAATATGGGGATCTTAGGGGAGGCCCCAAGGGAGAATCTCAATAGAATACTCATCAGCTTTTCAGATGTGTCCTTTTAGGGTCATGGTCTCCACTGATTGATTGGCTCCAGTGCAGAGAGCCATTAGTTAATGCAGCTGGTCCTGATATCAGCCATGGCATCACCACTCCTGGCCTTGCTGCATTTCTGGGCCTGGAAATGAAACACAACTGAAGCCTAGATGTATTTGATCCAGGTCAGAACCTCCTTGTCCTGAGGAATGGTTAAGGGAGTGGTCCTGTAAGTGCTTTTATGGGAGTCTTATAAAGCTATTCTCTGGACACCTTGTTCTTCCTCTAAAGGGGTGTCTTCCATGTGGATGGTGACATACCAGAGGAGGAAAGGTAGAGGGAGGGTCTGAACTGCATGACCAGTGATATATTAGGGGAGGAAAGGTCACTGTGGGGGTGAGTGCTTGTTTTCCCAGTTTTTCCTGTTGATAGGCACCTGGGACTTTCTGCCCTGTGACATTCTGTACCTGGCCTATTGTTCCTACTCTGCTTGGCCTACCTTCCTACTACAAAACCAAGTATGGAGAATGCAAAATGATAGTGAAGTCATGGGCCCAGCTGCTGCTGCAGGAGGGTTTGGTGTTGGGAAGAAAGAAATTTAAATCCTGGTTTCTCCACCTCCTGGCTGTATGACCTTGGCAAGTCATTTAATTTTTGTGAGCTTCAGTTTCTTCCTCTGTTAAATGGGTTTAATGATATTTATACCAATTCTTATGTGTGGAGTGTTTTTCACACCATGAAGCAAGAATTTTCTGATACCAGTTGCATGTCCTACAATCGATTCTGACACTATCTACCTGGAGATAGCATCAAATCCCAGAGGTTAAGGGCTCAGTCTCCCAAGACTGCTCTCCCTGCATCTCCTTCAGATGACAATTGCAACTCATGATTGTCACCTGTGCTTCTGATCCATTGGCTATCGATCAGAGGTTCCAACCACCCCCTCCTTGGGTTCCATTAATTTTAGTGTTGTAGATGGAGATGGGGTCCGGGCTCTTGGTGGTTGTGAACAAAGAATTGAACAGACTACCCAAATAAAGATAAACAAAGAAGGGAAGCAAGTGAGAATTATTAAGGCCAGGATACAAGAGCAGGTCATTTTTGACTAGATAGTGGCCCCCTTCCATCAAAAGGGTATAGGCTCTATTTTCCTTGATTGTTCACATGGGGAGGAAACCACTGGGAGTTTTGAAGTACTGCAGGGGGATTCATAGGGCACTAGCAGCCCAAGTGTTACAAATTTCTCTGTGATGGGCTATAGCCTCTCTAGAGCCTCCTGTTTGATAGTATACTGTTTCCTATGGGAATAGGCTGTCCCAGGCTTTAAGCAAATTTGAACTATTTAGGAAGTCTTGGTTTTTCAAGGAACTCCAGAGTCCCAAACTATGGGACCTAATTTTTGTAAAATTTCTTCTGGGATGCCATTTTCTAGTTTACTTCCACTGGCTGACATAATTTAAAAGACCTTAACTGGGGCCTCCTGAAACTTCAAAATGGCCCCTCATTTGGCCAAGAATTCTCATCCTAACAATGGTATAGTTTATTGTAGAATAATTAAGAAAGAATGTTTAAAAATTGGCTTTCAAATTGACAGATAATGGGGTATATAAAAACAAGTTTGAGATTTTCCTTCAACCCTGATAATATTAACTGACTTAGATGAGAGAAGTCCAGTGTAAGAACTGAGGACAGAGTAAGTGGCCCCTTACCTGCCACAGTAAGGTTTACCCAGGGTTTCTTGGCAGAGATTGAGATCCTGGTGTAGGCTGGGGCCAATCTCTTCCCCAGACACCCTCAGTTCTCAAGTGCTGCCATAACCTTAGGAGATTCTGGGAATGGGTGCAGTCTACCTTCCAGTGCCAGGGATCAGAGTTTGTACCTTTGCACATGGGTGATGGCCCTGGGGGTGGCCTAGTGCAATCTCTTGCCCAGTGTTCAGGGCATTTGTACTTACTGCATGTTAAATCTTTTTTTCCCTTGGTGTTTTGTGGCTTCCCTGGTTACCTTGAGGTGACTGGATATTGCCCGTGGCACTGTAAACAGCTAGCACTATTAGTCTGGCCTGCTTTCTCCCCTCTTTTTCTTATACCCATTCTGCTTTTTCTTCTCCTTTAAGTCACAATTATAAAGACTGAGAAGGCAATATCTATCAGCTGGACCACAGGAGTTTGTGGGTTCTAAACCCACAATTTGTAAGTTCTAAAGCCTTCTATGAATATTAGGGCCTGACTGGCTGACAAAGTATTGTCCAGAGATGTTGGGTCCAGATTAGTATATATCTGGAATGCCTCCACCAGTCAGTTGTGGAAGAGAACAGGGTTCTCCTCCTTTCCCTGTGTTACTTCTCTAATTTTATCATAGTTCACTGCCTTTTTGATACAATTTTCATTCTACCCAGTAAGCACTGTATCATGGTGTTTTTATTTCTGTTCCCTCCTGCTATATTATAGTTCCATTTGGGATCCTGAAGAGTCTGGGTAAGTTGGACCCATGCAAGGAGTTGTAGAGAGGGGACTGTACCAGTTATTTAAAACATTTCCCAAAAAAATGGAGACAAAAAGAGAAACTGCTCAATCCAGACAGATTATTCTTGAGTACAAGAAAAAATTCTCCAATTAGGTGGGCCAGAGTCTGTCCTGTCCCAAAGATCTACTAAAATATCTAAAGAAGAGAGGTATGCCTTTCTCTGTAAAGTACCAGAGGGGAAGTTGATTAACCCAAACTAGTTTCCTCTGGTCTTCATGAGTGCAGCGGGGCAGGAGCATTCTAGTTTTTTACGAATAAACCTCACCTGCTCTAGGGTAGTACTGATTGAAGAGGTGCACCAACCTTAAACTTCATTAGTCAGTAGAGCAAATGTAGCATGTTTTGGTTGCAACAGAGACAGACAGGGAAGAGATGCAAATAGGCCAAAATTCAGCAAGTGAAGCAAATCTTAGGAGGAATGTGATTGGCTTATGTATGAAGCTGAAGCTGATAGCACAAAAAGACATAGCATGGAGAAGAGAGGCGCACCTGGCAACCCTTCCTGAGAGTTACAATTGTTCTAAATGGAGAGCTGCGGGGATTTTACAGTGTTCCTCATTGTGTGGATATTGTCATATGCCTGGTGGGGGAACTAGTGTCTTCTTTCCCTGATCCATGACCAGGTAATTCCTGCAAAGGAGACTTTTAAGTGATGGGCTCCTTTTCGCTCCTAATTGCCTAACCCATGCCTGCACAAAAGTGCAAAACTCTCTTCAAGGAGTTGGGGCATCCTAAGGCATCAGAAAATGAAACAGAAAGGAGACAGAGAGAACAAAAGTCACCTCCAACCTTTGTGGTGATGAGGAGTTATCTTACTGCTCTGGCATTTCCACAGAAGACTTTTGTCTCACCAAATTGTTGCAGATAGAGATGGGGTCCAGGCTCTTGGTGGTCATGAACAAAGAATTGAACAGACTATACAAAGATATGTGAAGAAGCAGAAGAAATACTTATTAAGCCCAAGAGATGGGAGTGGGCCATCTCTGACCAGAGAATGGCCCCTTTCCTCTGAAAGGGTGCAGGCTTTATTGGGTCCTATTATTCTCCTTGATTGCTCGTGGGAGGAAGACATTGCAATGCTAATTAGGATAATGAGGCAAAGGTGTAACTGAAGCTCTGGTGTGCTAGTGTGATTCCTTGCCAGGTATCAAAAAGTGATTCTTAGAAATCAGGATGCTGGCTGATGACAACTGCAGTGTTTCAGGACTCCCTCATTCCTATTCTATCTCCTATCTCACTAGGACAGCTCACAGAACTCAGAGAAATGTTTTACTTACAATTTATTGGTTTATTACAGAAGGATATATCTCAGAAACAGCCAGATGGAAGAGATGCAGACAGCGAGGTATGGGGAAAGGGCACCAAGCTTTCATGCTCTCTCCGGGTATGTCACTGTCCCCAAATCTCCACATGTTCACCAACCTAGAAGGTCTCTGAACCCCATCCATTAGGGTTTTCATGGAAGTTCATTATAAAGGCATAATTGAATAAATCATTGGCCTTTGGAAACTGAACTCAGTCTTCAGCCCCACTTTCCTGTCCAGATGCTGAAGGTAGGATGGGTAGTTGGTTGGGTGGTGGGACTGAAAGTTCTGGACCTCTAATCACAAAATTGGTTCCCCTGGCAACCAGCCCCAATCTTTAGGGGCAAATGTCACCTTGTTAACATAAACTCTGGTGTGTTCAAAAGGGGCTTCTTATGAATAATAAAAGACACCTTTATGACTCAGATAACAGGAAATTTCAAGGGTTTTGGGAGCTCCATGACCAAATATACATTTAGTCACAATATCACAGAGTAATATTTCATATCTCAGAGAACTGTTATGAGAATGAAATAATGAAATGAGATAAAATGTATCAAATGTATAACCTGGGGCCTAGAATATGAGAAGCACACAAGTGCTAACCATTGTTATCAGGAAAATTTTTTCATTTGAGATTTTAAAACCCTACAGATGAAATTAATTTGACCCTGCCTTCCTCTGGGCCCCCATACACCAACCTCTGCAGTACTGAGCACCTTGCAGGGCAATGGGTGACCAAATATAAAACCTCAGCTGTAAGTCTGTCACATTTTCTGTTGATGTGATCATTTTTAGATATTTAAATATTCATGCATTTAGCAAATGCATTAGGGCCAGAGTGATAAATCTGAAACATATAGATGGTTATCCAAGATATTAAACAGAGACAGATGGTCCTTTGGGCAACAGAGATTGACCAAGTTCACAAAAGTTCAGACTGTTACATGTCATTAAGTCTCAAGCCACTTTTCTTTCCCTTCTTTATATGCTGTGACACTAGGTATGTGTCTCTCATTGATACAGTATCAATGAAAACAGAATATAATGCAGATCAATATAATCAGATTTAAAGGGAACTGGAAGTACAGAGAATGTATGCCTCTAAACATCTGATTTTCCTTTTAATGGGAAATAACTTTATTATTTAGATGTAGGTCAGCAGATATTTCTATTTTCTTAAATCATATTTAAAATTATGTAAACAATTTATTTTTTTGGAAAAAGAATCTTGGGATATAGTGAAGAAAAATTATTTTCCAATGTCTACTCCAACATATCACTTTAAATATTTTTCTGCATTTTCTCCAATATAAAATTTATTTCATGCACACATTGTTTTCTGTTCTTTGTCATGATGATATTTTATACATTAATTTTTATCTTTTTTAGCCTGTCATGATGTCATAAACATCTGAAATCCATTTTAATGATAATAATAATTATTATAGCTACTGTTTATTGAGTGCTTACTACCCATCAAGCCCTATTTAACCAATTACATGAATTAATACATTTGCTCCTCACAACAATCTTATCAGGCATATACTATTATTAGTCCCATGCTACAGACAGTAAAATAGAGTCCAGAGAGTTTCCACTCACTTGCCAGAATCATTGACATCAGCAAACCACAGAGCTCAGGTTTGTATGCAGACAGTTTGGATGCAGAGCCTGACTCACCACAACTCCTCTAAATCACTCTCAGTCCAATTATTATTAAGTCAGGAGGCAATATTTATTTTAAGCAGAGGCATCGACGGTTTTCATATGTTTCATTATGTCATATTAGTATTTATGTACCCATCACCTTGTAAAGGAGCTCAACACATGTTTTTCTGAATGAACGAACAAATGAATTTCTAATCTGGGTATAAGGCATTAGCAAAATTCCATAAGATAAATATGTTTGCATGGACTCAATGAAATC
Source organism: Trachops cirrhosus (assembly GCA_028533065.1). Classification (NCBI taxonomy): domain Eukaryota; kingdom Metazoa; phylum Chordata; class Mammalia; order Chiroptera; family Phyllostomidae; genus Trachops; species Trachops cirrhosus. Next base: position 46,131,305 of record CM052547.1, on the reverse strand, counting down.
CAGGTGTGGTAGATAGTATTTTCCACAAACAGTTTTAAAATATTTTTCCATCCTGCTTTCTCTACCATAATCTTGCAAGTCCAATAGGATGTACTGTACATCCCTAGACCAAGTTAGTGGGATACATCCTGGTGACAGGAATGAGCAGTCCACTGGGGCAATGCATGCACCATGGACTGAGAAGTTGGAAAGCACAGCTCTGAAGCAGGCTTAATTATCTGCAATAGCAACCAGAGGACATATACACAAGGATAAAGATTTGTTGAATGGAAATTTTTGAAAGACTCCAAGGTTGGAATAACAGAGAATCAGGACCTAGGGACCAGTCAGTCTTGATTGGCTCTGGAGAAATACCTCTTTCCTCTTGCAGCGAGGTTAACCCCTTTTGAAACCTCTCAAGCACAGGGTGAGAATTCCAAGTCCCTCCTGTGAGGAGCACTGTGACGAAGCACTTCCAGGTTACAGTATGTGACTTTAGGTATATTTTGACTAAATAGTCATTTATAGACTAGCTTGAAAAAACAAATCTCATTGTTTTTCTATGTGATAATGTAATTGAAGTTCTAAATAATCCATTAAAAATAAATTTTTGAAATAAGCTATATGTATCAAGTTAGAAACAGTTTGTGCTCTATGTCTTGAGGTAGGGAAGTAGAGTAATTCTATAAAGATTTCTAGCTGTAGGGACTGACTGAAGCAATGACAGACTTCTGGCCACCTAGGGGCTCAGCCAAACATAACAATATAACAATGTAACTTTGTTCCATATTGTTATATCCATAACAGTATAACTAGGGAAAGAAAATTAAAGGTCATAGGTTGGAAAAACATGTATTTACTCTCTTGTGAGACATGATATTTGGAGAAAGTCCCAGCAGAGTAACTATTTAAAAAGAGTGACAGAAATGTGAGTATATGCCCCAAGTCAGGAGAGTTAGAAAAGTTGTAAAATGAGGGATATCATACCATGCATGTGTGCATATATATGTGTATATATACACACATATACATATACACATGTATACATACACACATGTACACACATATACATATACACATGTACATATATACATATATGTACACACATATATTCCTTCTTCACTTGAGAATATGTTTATGAATTTTAGAGAGGGAGGAAGAGGGAGAGAGAAAGAAAGAGAAATATGGATGGGAGAAGGAAACATCGATTAGTTGCTTTCTGCATGTGCTCCAACTAGGGATTGAATCTGCAACCTGGGTATGTGCCCTGACCAAGAATTGAACCTGAGACCTTTCAGTCTATAGGATGACACTCCAACTAAATGAGCCACACAAGCCAGGGATTGACTTAGTCTTTTTGTATCTGGTCCTATAATGAGAACAAATTGCCAAGTTAGCAGTCTAGAAAAGCAGGTTTTCTTTGGATTTTTAGATAAGTTAAAGAGTTTTAAAAACTAGTGATCCCAGGAAGCAAATTTCTAAGAAACATTTATAATCCTATGTTTAATTTATAGGTCCTATTTACATCAGAGGGCAAAGACAGTTTGCAAAAACAATAGTAGCTCAAGATGAGACTACTAGGGCTTTGTCGGGGAGGCAAAGGGTCTACTTAAGTTGTTTCACTGAGGCTTATGAAGGAGTCTTATCTTCTCATGATAGATACTCGTAGAAAACACAGTTAGGGAATAAAACATTTAGATGATCAAAATCAGTCTTCTATAGAGTCTGATTAGCAGTATGAGATAAAAACTTCTATATAATTTGCCACAATTTGGGCCAACTCTTGCATTGGATTGAGTACTGAAAGTGGAGTCAGATGATCTAATCAAGTGTCAGATGTGAGCTTTGCCATTTAACTGGCCAGGTTATTTCATCAGCTCAAAAACTTTCTGAGCTTCTTTGTCATCACTAGCTGAACAAAGAGAGTTTCTATCCCAAGGGGTTGTTGTGACAATTCTGTGGTAACATGATAAAAATGCGTAGTGTCCCTGCTGGGAATCCTAATCAATGCCCAAAATGTGAGTATATATTCTGAATTTATTCAATGGGATAATGCCTGTTGCACATAGCATAATATCTATAATGCTGGGCATTTAGTTTAGAATCAATACTTATTTTTTGAAAATTAGAATAATTTTTCTCTTTGTAGTGTATGTTAGATGATATGGCACATTTATGGAAGGAGAAGTTAATGACACCATCTCCTTATCTGTCATTCATTAGCAAAGTGACTTTTTTCATGAGTTCTACATTTTCTTAATACAAAATATCTTTTCAACATATATTAATCATGTAACCACTATGTTCTAGAACCTGTGTTAGATGGTAAGCATGCAATGATGAGCAAAACAGACTTGTTCCCTCATCATAAGACATTCAGTTGAATAGAGGAAAAAGGGATCACTCAACTAGGTAGGTCAGTTTCTCAGTTCATATTTACCAAATGTGACTGGTTCCATGGCAGAGAAGTAGTAGGGTGATGTCAGAGTCTGTGAGGGTCAAGGGAAGGATATGTATGTATAGGGAATGATTCTTGAGCTGAGATCTGGCAGATGAATAGCAGCCAGTGAGGGAAACCAAGTGGGAAGAAGGAAGGACCTGGGAGAGAAAGAAAAAGAGGAGGCACTGATGGGGACGTGGTGGATTGGAAGTGGGAAGAGAGTGAATGAGGCGATGTAAGGTGTCCAGATTCTGGGAGGGATTTTACCTTAAAAGCATTTGGCTTTAAATGGACATAATAATACAACATGCTGGTTCAGCAACATCAATAGGTTTTGGAAGGTGAGAGTGGATTTGGGCAGATGTAAAGGGTTGTTTCAGCAACCCCAAGTGTATAATAATTGAAGCTTAGCATAGGGAGATGGCAGTGGAGATGAAGAAAATGCAAGGATTCTGTAGACGTTTAAGGTTTTAAACTCACAGATCAGGTGGTGAATTGACTATGTCAAGTAGAGGAAAAGGAATTTCTAATTATTACTTTCAAGTTCCTGGATTGTACATCTGTAAGGATATTTGTGACATTCATTGGTGCAGGAGCCATATGTGACCCTGTGAAGACTTGAGTTTCTTTTGGGCTGGTAGACTTGGAGGTACTTTTGAGACATCCAAATAATGCACATATGGTCTGAAACTCTGTGTAAAGCTCTGTTTCCATATGGGTTATAGATGAGAAGTGAGGAGAGAAGAGGGCCTGGAGGAATTCCACTGTTTGTGGTCAATTTGGGCAAAAGCCTAAAGCGTGGTCAGAAATATCCTGAACAATTGATATTGAAGTGAATGGATATCACTTAATGACTGGTTATTGCTTATCTAGAGTCAAGAAGGAAATCAGAGGTGGAATGGAAAGCCAAAATCAGAATAAAATACAATATAAATGAATTTATTTTGAGTTTTTAAAAATATATTTTATTAATTATTCTATTAAAATTGTCCCAACTTTTCCCTCTTTGTCCCCCTCCAACTAGTACCCCCTGTTCTTCCCAGTAATGTCCCTCTTAGTTCATCTCCATGGGTCATGCATGTAAGTTCTTTGGCTACTCCATTTCCTGTATGGTTCTTAACATTCCCTTGTCTATTCTCTACCTACCAATATGTACTTAATCCCTGAATCTTTACCCCAATCTCCCCCTTTCCCCTTCCAACTGATAAACCTCCAAATGACCTCCATATCTATGATTCTGTTTCTGTTATGCATGTTTGCTTAGTTGGTTTTTAGATTCAATTGTTGATACTTGTCAATTTATTACAATGTTAATATTCATAGTATTTATCTTCTTTTTTTTTCTTAAGTCCTTTTAACATTTCATATAATAATTGCTTGGTTATGATGAACTCCTTTAGCTTTACCTTGTTTGGGAAGCACCTTATCTGTCCTTCTATTCTAAATGATAGTTTTGCTGGATAGAGTAATCTAGGTTTTAGGTCCTTGCTTTTCATCACTTTGAATACTTCTTGGCAGACTCTGCTAGCATGCAGTTTCTTTGGAGAAATCAGCTGACAGTCTTATGGTAACTAACTGCTTTTAACATTTTTTTCTTTAACTTTGGCATTTTAATTATGGATGTTTCTTGGAGTGGGCCTCTTTGCATCCATCTTCTTTGGGACTCTCTGTGCTTCCTGGACTTGTATGTCTATTTCCTTCACCAAATTAAGGAAGTTCTCCTTCATTATTTTTTTCAAATAAGCTTTAATTTCTTTTTCTTTATCTTCTACTTTTGGCACTCCTATGAATCACATGTTGGTACATGTGAAGTTGTCCCAGAGGTTTCTTAGCCTATCCTTGTTTTTTCTGTTTTTCAGGAGAAAAAAGAATGATTCTGATTGAAAATTTTTTCTTCTTTATGTTCCAAATCATTGACTTGATTCTCAGCTTCATCCACTCCATTGTTAATACCCTGTAGATTTTTCTTTATTTCACAGTGTAATCTTCATTCCTGCCTGAATCTTTTTTATGCTGTTGAAGTACCCAGTGTGTTCCTTAAGCATCCTCATAACCAGTGTTTTGAACTCTGCATCGGATAGATTGCTTATCTCCATTTTGTTTAATTCTTTTTCTGTACTTTTGTTCTGTTATCACATTTGGGCCATATTTCTTTGTCTCCTCATTTGGCAGACTCCCTGTGTTCATTTCTATGTACTAGGTAGTGCTACTTTGACTCTCTGTCATAGTATGTTGGGAACCGCCCTGCCCAGTTTCAGAAGTTGTAACCCCCCATGGCTAAGACTGAGGAAAAAGACCTTGGGACCATAAGCCACTAAGGAGACAAAGCTTATCCTCCTGGCAAGGGTGCAGTCTCTGCCCCTTTACTTCACCCTGCTTGGCCCCAGGCGTATGACTGGTTTTCCAATGATGGGTAAGATTCCACTAGGTAGGGACAACCTAAGAGAGTCATGGTCATGAAGAGGCCATCAGGAAAGGACTTAGGGGACTATAAGGACTTAAGGAAAAGGGGTAATAGACCCTTACCCCTTGGCTTTGACATAGCCTGAATCCTTATTCTGTCTCTGTAAGAAGTCTCCTAATCTCTTGGTTGCCCGAATCCCCCACCTGACCTAAGCCTAAAACAATGCCAGAGGTGGGTGTGATCCTGTGCTGGAATGAATGGTTTCCTGGGGCAATCAGGCCTAAGAAAAGAATGTATAAAATCCTATGAAACCTGCTTTGCTAAGAATACCCTCAAGTTAAATGATAAGGGTCCAAGAATAAAATGAGTTTGTTTCCCAAAGTTTTATGGTCCTTTGGCTATCTGTCCCTGACTCAGAATAAGCCCTCATAGTTCTTTGACTATTATCTATTGTTTGATCATTACTGCCTGATAGTGATTGATGAACTCTATGTATATGCCTTGTATTCCTATGCAAATTAAACTCAATAAAAGCCCATTGAGGAACAGGCTCAAGGCCCTTCTCCTTTGAGAGATTGGCTATCTTTCCTCCCCAAGCAGATCATGTCTTAATAGAATTATTGTCATCTGTGGTGGATGGGGGGGGTCTGCCCACATCAGAAAATTGAGCTGTATGGAACTCTGACAATATATTAGTTTATATGTTTTGAAAGGTGGGCAAAGCTCCCCTCACAGCTGTAGCAATGCCTATTGTAGAAAAGTGGACCAGTAAGTTGGATGGGGCAGAGCCTTATGTAATTGCCAGCGTTCGACAACCTGTGTGAACCAGGTTGATGGAGTCTCAGATATGGTGTCACTGCTCTGTGACTCTGTGTGAGGGAGGACTCAAAAAGGGGACACTGTGGCTCTCTGGCCTTTAGAGTTTTCTCAGGGAGGAAGCTGTCCCCTGGCACTCACCTTGATGTCTGACACTTCCATTTCTCCCCATATGTCACTGGTGTCCTTCCAGCAGCTGCCCTGGTGCTGATGCCCAGTGGGAGTTAGTCTGTGTATGTCTTAAGTCCATTGTGGGTCCTTTAAGTGGAGACTTTTGAGAACCCTGCAGTTTCTTCCACTGCCCCAAACCCTACTGGTTTTTACAGCCAGAACTTATGGGGACATATGGTCCTGGTGTTGGAACCCTGGACTGGATGGTCTGGTGTGGGCTGGGATCCCTAGCTTCTGAGGTATCCCTACTGTGTTTTATTCACTGTACAGAACCACTTGTTCTGTGTCTCTGGGTCTTCTCACCTCTCCTTGGTCTCCAGGTATGTGTCCTTCCTATCTGTCTGGATGAATATGACTTCTTTAATTCTTTAGTTGTCAGAGTTCCATATAGCTTGATTTTCTGATGCTTCTAGGTGATATTTATTTTGTGGTCTAGTTGTAATTTTTGCTCTGGTTGTGTAAAGAGGCGAGCCATGTTTACCTATGCCTCCATCTGCTGGTCTTTGTGTTCATTGCTAGTAATGAAGTTTAATGTCTAGGGAAACAATTTACACACAATCTTTGTTGTATATAGAATTGAAGTAAAGAAAAAGCATTGATTTAAGCATATGATAAGTTTCTTTTTCAGAAATCCTCAATTAAAACTGCAAGTGCCCTCCTGCAATTATGTACATAATACATATACACAGAACTAGAAGGACACCCACATTAGTTTATATATTTTGAAAGGTAGGTCAGTAATAAAGAAAAATGGCTCTACTTATTTTCTTGTTAACTAACAAAATATAAGGATGTCAAGCTGCTTGCTTATGAGTCTCCTTATTTAGTAAAGAAAAAAACAAAACATTCTCTATCAAGAATTGTGGTCATGCATATATAATGATTGCTAGAAATGTTGGCAACCTCAAAATGTTTGTTCAAAATGAAACTGGGGGGTAAAGTGTTAGGACTGGAAAAACACCATCTAGCAGTAGGCATTCAGATGGGGCCATCTTGACCTTATCTCAAAAGAACATCTTCTGAGTTTATCTTTTAAAAGAAAATTACTTGAGGAGGAGGCAAGATTGCAGAGGAGTAAATGAAAGCCACCCTAACCTCCTTCCAGGACCAATCTGGAATTACAACTAAATTGTGGAGAAATCACCCAGAACAAATGACTGAACAATAGCAGCAGAGAAGCCTTATAACATTGGACAGACAGAAGAATCATCTTCAGCACTAACTGGTAAGGAGTGTGGTGGAGACTAGAGAAGGCAGGCTGGGTACCCTTAGGTGGCAGTGCTGGAGGGATAATTAAGCAATTGATTGGATCCCCCTGAGAAGAATGGGGTCTAAACACTAAGCTGGGATTTAAACCTGTGAGTTTCAGTGGTGTAGTCTGCTTGATCGCTTGAACTTGATGCTCTTGGGATGCCCTTTATGCTGTTTATGTTGGCTCTCTGGATATAATTGGGTTTTTATTGTAGATGGGTCATTCTTCGGTGGGTCCTTTCCTCCAGCTGGTTGACTGAGTGTCACTCCACCCACCACATCTTGTATGCTTTTGTGCAGGTACTATCAGAACAAAACCACAAAGCACAGGGAACAAACCCACATCCGCAAAAATACCTCCCCCACCCCCTGCAATCTCAGTATCAACAGCAAGTGAACCAGTGTTAATAAGGGTGTAAAGAGACTAAGACTATTACAAGAAAGGAGAAATAAACTGTAGTATAAATTCTAGTGACTTAATGTGCACAAATTTGCTGGACAAGAAATGAATGTTAAAAAGCTATGCAGGAAAGAAATATTGATAATCATGGAGAAGACCACAGTGGATTTTGTCTCAGTTGCCTCTAGTATTTACCACTGTTTTTTCCTTCTGGATCTGCCTCTGGTGATGTCAGATGTTGACTCCATCTGACCTTAGGCAAACTGCTCGGAGACTGCCAGAGATCTGCTCGCTATTGTTTTCTCCCTTAGTTGTTAATCTAGTCACTCTGCACTCAGCAGTCAGGCTTAAGCCCCATAGGGTGGGGCAGAATTCCTCCTGGGGTTGGGGCTAATGTTTCCCCTCAGACTGCTGCTGCTCAGAGGGGAGTGGTCTGCCTGAGCACTATGGCTGCCCCATTTGGGGGATGGCTCAGCACTGGGATCCCTGTGGCTCTCTCTCTCTGCTCTCCCCAAAGCTTCCATCCCCAGTCTTTCATCAGGTGTCACCATCACATGCTGTTCCTGCCTTTGCGGGAACCCCGGGTAAGTGACAGCACATGAAAATTTTTGTGTTGGCCCTTTAAATGGCTCTTTGAATCTCCAAATGTCCATCTCTGGCAGAGAGCAACCCTGCCACTTTTCGCCACTGGTTATCATCTGTGTACTTTTTGGGGCTCAGGTTTTCTAGGCTGGGGATCCCAGCTTAGGATTCAGACCCTTTTCTTCTCAGGGAGATCCAACCTGCCGCTTCATTATCCCTCTAGCACTGCTGCCTGTGGGCGCCCAGCCAGTGCTCTCCAGTCTTCACCACTCTCCTTACCAGTCAAGTTGTGCCAAAGGTGATTCTTCTGTTTGAGGTTATAAGGCTTCTCTCTCACTATTATTCAGTCATTTGTTCTGGGTGATTTGTTCTCCACAGTTTAGTTGTAATTCCAGATTGGTCCTGGGAGGAGGTTAATATGGCTTCCACTCACTCCTCTGCCATCTTGCTGAATGGTTGAAAATATTTTAAAGAACAAAGAATGCATTGCTGCCAGGTATTTATATTTTTATTATTATTTAATTTTTTAAAAAAATTATTTTTCAATTACATTTATACTTAATATTATTTTGCATTAGTTTCAGGTGTACAAAATAGTGGTTAGACAGTCATATACTTTACAAACTGTTTCCCCTGATATTTCCAGTACCCACCTGACACCATAAATAGTTGTTACAATATTATTGTCTATATCCCTTATGTTGTACTTTATATCCCCATGACTATTTTGTAACTACTATATTGTACTTCTTAATCCCTTCTTTTTCACCCAGTTTCCCCAAACCCTTCCCCTCTGGCAACCATCAGTCTGTTCTTTGTATCTATGAGTCCCTTTCAATTTTGCTTGTTGATTTTGTACTTTAGATTTCACATGTAAGTGAAATCATATGGAATTTGTTTTACTCTGAGGTATTTCACTTAACATAATACTCTGTAGGTCCATCCATGCTGTCACAAATGGTAAGATTTCATTTTTTATGGCTGAGTAATATTCCTTGTATGTATGTACAACCACTTTTTTTATTCACTCATCTATTGATGGGCACTTGGGTTGCTTCTGTATCTTGGCTACTGTGAACAACACTGCAATGAACATAGGCATGTATATATTGTTTCAAATTAGTGTTTTGGGTTTGTTTAGATATATTCCCAGAACTAAAATCATGGTTAATAAGGTTAATAAGGTAGTTTTATTTTTTTTATCTTTTGAAGGAACTCCATTCCTTTTGCTTCAGTGGCTGTACCAGTGTGCATTCCCATCAACAGGGCATGAGGGCTCCCATGTCTCTACATCCTGGACAATACCTATTTGTTGATTTATTCAACAAATCACTATTTGTTGACTATCACTATTGATGATAGTCATTCTGACAGGTGTGAGGTGATATCTCATTGTAGTTTCAATTTGCCTCTCTCTGATGATTAGTGATGTTGAGGAGGCTTTTATATATCCACTGGGCATCTTTATGTCCTCTTTGGAGAAGTGTCTATGCAGGTCATTTGCCCATTTTTTAACTGGATAGTTTGTTGTTTTGGTGTTGAGTTGTATAAATTTTTTTAAAATATATTTTATTGACTATGCTCTTACAGTTGTCCTGTTCCCCCCTTCACTCGCCTCCACACTGCACACCCTCTTCACTCCCCTCCACCCTGCACACCCCCTTCCAACCACATTTCTCCTGCTTTAGTTTATCTCCGTGTCTCAAACATATAAGTTCTTTGGCTTCTACTTTTCCCATACTATACTTACCCTCCCCCTGTATGTTTTCTACCTACCATCTATGCTACTTATTTTCTGTACCTTTCCCCCGTCTCTCCCCCTTCAATTCCATTGTCAATAACCCTCCATGTGATCTTCATTTCTGTGGTTCTATTCCTATTCTAGTTGTTTGCTTAGTTCATTTTTGTTTTTGTTTTAGGTGTGGTTGTTAATAATTGTGAATTTGATGTCATTTTACTATACATGTTTTTTTATCTTCTTTTTCTTAGATAAGTCCCTTTAACATTTCATATAATAAGGGCTTGGTGACAATGAACTCCTTTAACTTGACCTTATCTGAGAAGCACTTTATCTGTCCTTCCATTGTAAATGAAAGCTTTGCTGGATAGAGCAATCTTGGATGTAGGTCCTTGCCTTTCATGACTTGGAATGCTTCTTTCTAGCCCCTTCTTGCCTGCAAGGTCTCTTTTGAGAAATCAGCTGACAGTCTGATGGGAACTCCTTTGTAGGTGACTGTGTCCTTATCTCTTGCTGCTTCTAGGATTCTCTCCTTCATTTTTACCTT
>CM052547.1:46053586-46120477 GCA_028533065.1 Trachops cirrhosus | reverse complement strand
AAAAAAATTATATGAAACCACAAAAGATCTTGAACAACCACAGTAATCTTGAGAAAGAATAAGTTGAAGGTATCACACTACCTGATATCAAACTATACTACAGGGCTATTGTAATCAAAACATCATGCAACTGACATAAAAACATCAATGCCATTTACTAAAATGAAAGACATTTTTTATTCTGTAAATGTGTTGTTTCTTCTGAGAGTTGAGATGATTTTAGCCACTTTGAAATTTGTGTTTATTATTTCCATGAGCAGTAATACTTGTATAATTTTCATATTCAGTGTCATTTAAACTATTCTTTTGTCCAATGACCAGATTACTTGCCTGTTTCACCAGGAATAGGGAAGGGTTTGTAATCCTGTGTGTGTGTGTGTGTGTGTGTTTCCCACGAACTTGCTTCTAGATCAGTCCTTCTATTGATTGTGTTTGCACATTTTCAGTAATATTTTCTGTGCCTCTTTCAGTAGTGCATCTTTTGGGGAGAGTGATCCGTAGCTTTCATATTCTTAATGGGGTGTGGAATATTGCCAAAATGTTAAGGACTGAATTAGTTTTCATAAAATGCCACTGGAGGACGCACATCAGCCAGCAGCAGCAGCAGCAACAGCAGCAAGAGTTCTTGTCTAGCAATGCCAAAGGCCTGAACCCTCCTCTGCAGGGGGAGAGCATAACAGACCCTTGAAACAGTTTAAATACACACAACTTAAAATCCCTTAATATATTCTTTTACATAATGTGCTTTTAGGTATTAACAACAGTAGTTTGTAAAGGTGGCAGAGCTCATTTTTATTTGATGCTTTATGTTGATTCCTATAATCTTTACAATTATGAATTGGGAAACATTAATTGGAAGAATAAAAATAAGTTGTGTCTAAATATTTTATTGACTTTTGAACATTACATTTATGAATTTCTTAATGTTTAGATTTTGTAGAATCTATTTTGAATCATTGTAATTTAATGGGAAGTCTACTTAGTAGTATATGAGCTTGGTCAGATTTAATGAGACTTTGTTTCCTCATCTTTGAAATGAGCTCATAAGCATATTTCACAAGGGTTCTGTAATGGTTAGGTGAGGATGTTTGTGAAGAAAACTGGTCATAAGAATTATTAAAGAGTTTATTAAATCAGAATTGAAAACTTTATAATTTAATGATTTCCCTATTTTTAGGTATTTTATATTATGTATGTCTTGGTTAAATCGTTTATGTAAAAAACTTATAAACACAAAGAAATTTTTTTCTGAAAAGTTTTATAATTTTCTGCTCATCAATAACCAAGAAGTTCTTATTTAACCTTCTATCGCCAATGAAATCAAATGCAAGGCAGGAAGCAGAATATAATTTCTGACATGTGGTGTTTATACCTTTGATTTTAAGGCCAATAATTGATGGGAAAGTGTTTTTGATGTCTGACAGATAAATTATGAATTTCTGTCCAGAGGATCAACCTCAGCAGTTCCAGAAAAAAATTGCATTGTTGTGATCATTTTAAATATTAAACTCACACCTTTATTAGCAAGGAAAAAAAATAACTTTGTTTTTTGGTAGGAAATCAAGTGTTCATCTTTAGCTATTAAGCACAAGAGAAAGATCTGGCCAAGCATCTAGTAGTGACCTGAAAATCACTTTGAAATAGTTGAATTCTTTTTATGAGTGTAAGATTTAAATCCACCTACCTCTGTGTTAGGCTTTGATGATTTGATTGATGACTAATTAGGGGACTTCCATCTTGCTCTAGGGGAAAAAAAACAGATTGACACATTTGAGTGTGCCTACTATACAAAGTTAGAATATCTGCATGTGATTCTTTTAAGACTGAAAAATTGGGAGAAGTAGTCTTAATGACAGGCAGAGTAAGACAGCATGCAAAGCAACCTCTATGTCCCTTCCCATGTGGTGGTCATACTATTTAGTGCAAGGGAAAATTCTTTGGGTCAGACAGAACCAGTGATCCTGGCATAGCAAGGTCAGCTTAGGGCCTGTGAAAATTCTTCACTACTGGCCACTGAGATGCTTTTTCTGGAACGGACAGCCACTTCTGAACTTCTCATTTAAAATTTCTCTCCCCCTCGGCCCTCACCAATTATTATTGGTCCAACTATTATTGTTTATTTATGAATCTGACCCCACCAATGCTGGAATGCTAATATCAAAAGCGCTTGTTTCTTTCTTTCTTTCTCATTGCAGCAAGAACACCTCATGGCCCTACCAATGTGTTCATGTAAGGGTGGCCATGTGAATCAGTCTGTCTAGGGACCAGCACATCTAAAGCATCTTTGCTACATTCTCATTTTATTCCAAACCATGGGGATCAGATTGGTCTTTAACAGCAAAATATAGTCCTGTCCATGTGGTGGACAGGTTAGAGGGAACTGGCCACTTTCTAAGTGACAGGATCACAATTGGGATTTCTTCCCAACAGGCTGTACCTTGACTCCTTTGCTTCCTGAGGGATAGCCACCTCTGTTCCATGAAACTTGAGGCAGAAGTTGTGACAAGTGGGAGTGGGATTTGATGAACTAGAAATATAACAGTCTTGCCACTGGCCTCTAACCTAGAGGTCGGCAAACATTTTCTGTAAAGGGACAGAGAATCAGTGTCTGAACTTTGGCAGGCTATATGGTCCTGTCATAATTCAACTCAGTCATTGCATTGTGAAAGCAGTCCTAGACAATATGTAAATGAAGGAGAAGTCTGTGTTCCCAGTAAAACTTTATACAGATATATGGTAGATGCTGTGGGTTGAAGTTTGCTTCTCCTGCTTTAAACCATCACACCCCCATTCACCCCCATTAGTTCCACATAAATATGGCCAATAAAGCTCCCTTTTGAGCCAGACTGAGGAATAAAGAGAACAGACATCTGTTTAACTTGCTCAAATCCTTATTTGGACTCTTGTTGCCTCTAAAAGCTTCTGGAGTGCTAATAGATAGCAGGGCTGGATGTCTTATGCAGATGGCTCTCTCACAGAGACAGGGAAACAAAGCCACCATCTGGAATGAATTAACAACTCATTGCTCATGTACACTTGTAGACTATCATTTGGTCCATTGTAGTGAGCCCGTGGCCGGTGAGCTTCTTCGTATAACAGGTATTTTCCACATAGAATATTTGCAAAAGAGACATTGTTTTTTTTTTTCTTCCCTCATCAACTGTACTGCAAAATGTATGCTCAGTGGAAAATTCTCCAATTAACACTTAATTATGTGGGCTAATAGGCCAATTTTCCTCTTAGCTGGTCACCTGCTTTGAAGAAAATCACTGGCACAGAGCTGGGAGTCCTTGTCACAGGTGTGGTTTGGGGCTTCTCCTGTAATGCTCCAGTAACAGCCCCAAAAGTCCTGGGACATCTGCTGTCTGACTACCAACATCACCCCATAATATACTGAACAATTTTATTTGGATGTTAAAATTGTGGGCCATATATTATAAAAGTGTGGTCACATGATGGGATCTTTGTTGTGATGTCCACAGTGGGGATGGCACATTGGAGCATTTGCCACAGGATTGACAGACACATTGGCACTTGGTGATTTGTTGAATGATTCTACATCTTATTCTTCTGTGAATTTTTTTAGGATTGTTTAGATGGATGGAGGATTGTGTTAAAGAATAGTGATTTCTGCTTAAAATCCTGAAATCCTGAATGATAACTTACATGCGCATATATTTTTTTTTCCAAAAAGTAAAGTCTACTTTGTAGATATTATTTTGATAATCTCCATTTTTTTCTGCTTTGAATTTTAAATAATGTGGCCTATGAAACTGAAAAAGCAAAAAAAATTGTTTGATGATAATCCTGATATTATTGTTTCCCTTTTTCTGAGGATTTTTTTTGATAATTACAGCAAGCCATAATGTAAGATCATGGACATTTTGTCTATATTAAAATAAAAGAACTTATTTCTTTTCAACACCCCTACTCAACCCAAAGTTTGCTTTCTTTTGCCCCATTCATCACATTTCTAGTTCATTTCTAGAGCTTTCTGATCCAACCTATTAGTTGATTTACCAATCTGCCACATTTCTGATGAAATAGAAGAGGAAAACAAGTAGCTTATTGCTTCAATTCTAGACTCCAGTACCTAGTTTTGTCCTCTCACTTTGTTTTTCCCCTATTCCTTTTCTCCCTTGCTCCCTTCCTCTGTTCACTCAAATAGTTAATAAATGCAGACAGTAAAGCATAAATTTCCTGCTCCCACCCCAGCTTCCCAGCCCCACCCCCTCTGAGGCAACCACAATTAATAGTTTGCTTTGTATTGTTCAGAAATTCCCCTGCACGTGCAATCACACAGGCTCATGTCACTTGTTAAAGAAGCAATGCATTGTGTATAGTCAATATTTTGCATTTTGTGCTTTTCACTTGACCCTATGTCTTGAGGATTATTCCATATCAACACATGTGGGTCAGCCCCAAACTTGTTCAAGGCAAAGGGGTGGTTCCCAGGGTCTTCCACCATTAGCTCCACCTGATGCAGACTCCAGCTCTTCAGATTCTGTGTGTTGTGTATACGGTACACAAATTCACAAGGACTACCGAGTCCTGTAGAGAAAAAGGGATGGCATGGCCACTCTCTCAAGGGGAGAACTCCCTGACTCTTGCCTGGACAGGCTTTTATTGCTTTCCAGTCACATTACATCGGAGAAGGTTCTCATTATTTCTAGATTTAGTTAGGTGATTACTTCTTACTGATAACAAAAAAGGAGAATAATTTGCAAATGTAAGGGAATGATAAAAATGATTGATTTGGTTACATTTCGTCTTTGGGACATCTTAGCACAGACTTTAGGGAGTTGCTTCAGGATATACATTAAACATCTGCAGTCTTAACTCAGGGTGAGGGAGTTTTAGCAAAAGCAAGTCTCATAGCAGCCTAGGTACAATGCCAGCCTGGTTCCCCATGGGAAAGCCAATCTGCACACCTGGCTCCTGTGTGCTGCCTCGCATTGATCAGTTTTTCGTATCAATACTGGGCTACATTTGCCATTGCCATGCTGATTGGTTCCCTATACCATCTTTTCCTACTATGGCTTCTCTCATTTCTTCTTCCTCAAAAGGCAGAAACATTTACAATTTATCTGTAACCCATAACCTACATTTGATTAGGCATAACTGAATCCATTGGTGAGATGTTGGAGGCTTCTTCTGTAAGGCAAAAATATTGCTTGGAAATTCTTTAGTTGTTATTTGAAAGGTCTGTCTGTTGAAACAATTTTCTTGATGTCATTTTTCTTTAGTGAGTCTTTTATTCTTTCGGAAACAACTGTTGGAAGGCAATAGCTTAGCCAAGTGGTAAAGAACTAGCATGTTTTAATTAAATTAATTTGCCATCT
Source organism: Trachops cirrhosus (assembly GCA_028533065.1). Lineage (NCBI taxonomy): Eukaryota > Metazoa > Chordata > Mammalia > Chiroptera > Phyllostomidae > Trachops > Trachops cirrhosus. Next base: position 46,115,135 of record CM052547.1, on the reverse strand, counting down.
CCATTTAAGGTAAGTTCTTTCCAGTCTCCTTTACCCTCTCATTAGGTGCTGAAGGCTTTGTAATTATTTTCATATTAAGAAAGAACAGTTTTTCCATGCCACTTTATTTTTCAACTTTTAAAGCCAGGCAGTGAAAGACAAATACCATATGATCTCACCTTTAACAGGAACCTAAACAACAAAATAAACAAACAAGCAAAATATAGCCGAAGACACTGAAATAGAGGACAGGCTGACAGTGACCAGAGAGGAGAGGGTAGGGGATTTCAGGTGAATTTCAGGGGAGTAGGGAAGGGTTTCCGGGAACAAATATAAAGGACACATGGACAAAAACTAGGGGGGTTGGAAATGGGAGGGAGGAAGGGAGGGATGGGTGGGTGGGCTGGAATGGGAATAAAGGATAGAAACTGTACTTGAATAATAATTAAAATTTAAAAAAATTTAAAAAGACTGAAAAACTCTTTGAAAAAGTGATAGCATAATATTTTTGGCAGAAAAGGCATTGAGGTGGAAATTTATTAGGATTAAGAAAAGATTACAACTATAGTTTAGGAAGTCACAACAGGGAAAAAGTACATGGCAGGTGTGATATAGGAAAAAAGAATGAAAGAAAGTGAAAAATGTACCTGGAAAGATATAGGTAATAAACATACTTTTTTATTTACTCATCAATATTTGTGAAAGAAAAGAAAAACAAGTTGAGTGCAACAAATATCATAACTTAGTTTCAGAGCTGTTCCTGAAGGACAGTAACAATTCATTTGTACCTTCTAAGTACATAGTAGGAGTTTAATAAATGTGTGCTGGTCCTGTTATAGATGAGGTACAACAAACTTTCCCTAGATGTAAAATGTCAGATGTCTCATTATTAAAATCTCTCTGGTTTTTAACTCACCTTTTATGATCTCTTATGGACTATAAAATGTACATGTAAGCATAAACTCAAAGATACAAATAATAAATATAATAATATCATCGCTTTTATAGCTTAAAAGATTATCCTAATTATCCATTAAAAATCTAATGAATTGGAAAAAAGAGGCATCTTGAGGTATAAAGGGACAGATAGTCTACAGAGGGTTGAAGAAAGAATACTTATTTATTTTCTTGTTTAGAAATGCAAATTGTAAGCAACTTGTGTTCAAATTGTCTGCTGACATTTAAGGTGCCTCAAATCAATATTAGTGGTATCAAGTTTAGGGGAGGCTATATAACTAAGAAGGATGCAGTTTCCATTAATGAAGCCATTTGCTTTTGTTCTTTGATGAAATTTGACTTCTTAACAGGCCATATACATATAATGAAGGTCTAATATTCTAAGTGTTGCTTTCAGAGGATGGATTTAGCTAGAATTAATGCTGTATATTGGGGCTGCTGTTGCCCCCTAATTGGATTATCTTGCTATAACGACATGGTTAGATCTCAGATGAACATTGATATCCACCAATAAATCATGAAAAATGGGAAATCCTTGCCTTACAGATTCCAGAACCTCACCTTTCCTCTTCTCTTTTCCAGTCTTTCCCTCTCTTTTGCTTTTTACCTATCTTGTTCAATGAGGTAGAGAAACTATATCTTTTCCACAAGATGAAGAAACTTATCCTTCCTACACCCTTTAGGGACTAGGCCAAATGCAATTCAGGAGTGAGCTTGGCACAGACTTGGGACATTAAACAAAGATTTTGGATTGCTGTCTTTCATACCTGCACACCTTATTTCCACCTGGTAGCAGCTGAATGATGGGAGCAGATGAGAATTGAATGCACATCAACAGGAAAGGAAGTAGGTATCCTTGAAATTTAGAAGGTGTTGCGAAAGTCATGTATGTACCCTGGTTTAGAACAATTTTATCATGATTAAAAGGGGTTTTGTTCTGCTACATTTTTCATGGAGGACCTGTCTGGAATTGTACGAGTGTGATATATTATCTTCTCATTCCCTTTAGACAAAATGGGCAGCTAGAAAGGGAGGATGCACTGTGCCAAGAATTACTTAAGTGAAATCAAATGCAACTGTGAGGAACAGTTGGATTTGGTTGTTTCCAAAACCTGTTCTTCCTTTGTGGAATGAAACCAGCCCACATTGCTGTCTGGAACATAATAAGGATTGGGAGGGTGTTCTTCTTTTAATGGTGTGTTACAAGAAAGTGTTTCTATGTCAACCCTTGTGAGGTTATGCCATATACTGAGTTTTATAAGACTGGTTTATTTCTTGGTAAAAGAAAACCAATAAAAGAAAACTTTTGCCATGGACTGATGACAGAGCATATTTGGCATGTGTCTGCTCTCATAACCTGGCTAAGGATTGGCTGTGATAGCCTTGGGCTTTGGTCATTCCACCCCCAATCCACTCCTGTGTTTGTTTCAATGTGATATGCAGGCCCAGAAAAATGGGGATGCAAGCCTTGCATTCTGCAGTCTAATTAGAGAAGTCTTCCTAACAGAAGTGGAGACTTGAGATCAGGAGAAATATTATCATATTTTTAAAAAATAGTTTTATGAAAATAGAAAATTTAGAATAAACAAAAATACAAAAGTAGATTTTAAAATACCATTTCACTTTTCTTGTTTTGAAGGATATAAATTAAAAAGTGAAACTCTCCCTTCCCCTTGTACTGACCCCAGTAGTAACCACAGCTAACAGTTTAGTAACCATCATTCCAGACTGTTCCCTGTGCCTCTCTATCTAACTACACACATAAGCACATACATAGTTTTATGGTATTTTTACTGTATTGGATCATATCATGTACATCATTTTACAGTATCTCTTTATGATTAATTTTGATATGGATATTTTTTCAAGTCAGTTGATATAAATCACCTTCATTTTAAAAAAGTTACTGCATAGTACATGTATATACTATAATAAGTAATCCCAATTCTGATGGATCTGTAGGTTATTTTTTAGAAAGATATATAATAAATATTTAGATCTTAGAAATCACCTATTTAAAATTTCTCTTTATTTTATAAATGAGGGAATTGAAACCCAGAAAACAATGTTATAGTTATAGAGAACTGTGAATCAAACTCATATTTCCTGAATTCTTTCTATTTTTTTTGGCATGAGGAGTTATTCTATGTTAGAAAGGAGAATCTGAGAGAGCTCATGGAGGGCAGAGAGACAAAGAAACAAGGCTTCCTTCCTTCCTTCCTACCTTCCTTCCTTCCTTCCTTCCTTCCTTCCTTCCTTCCTTCCTTCCTTCCTTTTTTCCTTCCTTCCTTCTTTCCTCCTCTCCTTTCTCTCCTCATATCTAGTTGCTAGGGGCACATCACTAAAGAGCAACAGTGCCCTCAGGAATCTTACAGTTGAGTGAGATGGGTGGGAAGAGACAATATAAACAAAATCAGTATACAAATTATGTTATATAGAATCTGTGGAGAAAAATTAAGGAGGAGAGGGGTGGGGTCTGGGGGGACATATTGCAGTTTTAAGTGAGAAGGTCAGAGTCAAAGAAAATATCACTGATAAGGTGATTTTTTTATAAGAAAAACAGCTTTATTGAGATACAATAAACCACACATATTTAAAGTGGACAACTTGAAAAGTTTTGATATACATAGTATACACCCAAGAAACAATCACCACAATCAGAGTAATGAATATATCCACAACTCTCAAGTTTCCTCACACCCTCTTTCAATCTGTCCCTCCTGCACCTCCCTGCCACCCCACCAAATGATTGCTGTGTTTCTTGTCCCCATACATTATTTGGACTTTTTTATATATTGATGTAAATGAAGTCATATGGCATGTACTTTTTTTTCTTTTGGTATGGCTTTTAACACTCAGCACTTGAGTCACTTGACTTGTTGAGTGTATCATAATTCACTCCTTTTTATTGGGGAGTATTATTCCATTGTTTATCCATGACTATTTGAAGGACATGTAGGTAGCTTCCAAATTTTGGCTATTATAAATAAAGTTACTATGAGCATTTTTCATGTTTTTTCATGTCTTTGTGAGGACATAAGTTTTATTTCTCTTGGATGACTATCTAGGAGTGAAGTAGCTGTGAGATATGACTGGTACCAGTTTAGCTTTAAGGAACTGCCAGACTTTTTTCTAAATTAGTGCAAGAATATAGATCCCCCCAGAAGTTCACAAATGTCTTAATTCCATGAAATTCTCATCAACACATGTGATGGTCAGTCTTTTTAATTTTAGACATTCTCTAAAGTGTTTTGTAGTATCTCACTGAGAGTTTAATTTGCATTTCCCTAATGAGTATTGATGTTGATCATCTTTTCATGTGCTTATTTGCCTTCTGTATATCTTTGGTGAGCTATTAAAATATTTTGCCATTTAGGAAAACTGTTTTTTTTACAGTTTTGAGAGTTAAGTATTTTGAATACAGATCCTTTATAAGATATATAATTTGCAAGTATTCTCATTCTCTTAGTGCATTTTGAAGAGCAGAAGTTCTTAATTTGATCATTTTTTTTTAAATCTTTTGCTTTGGTGTTGTATTTAAGGTATCTTTGCCAAGCTCCCAAACACAAAGGTTTTCTGCTATGTTTTCTTCTGGAAGCATTATAGTTTATGTTCACACTTAAATTTATGATATCTTTTGAGTTAATTTTTGTATGTGGTGTGGTATGAATTGAAGTTCTATTAAAGACTCATAAATAATGTCCAATTGTCCCATCACTTGTTGAAAACACCATTTTTCTCCATTGATTTGACTTTGTAACTCTGTTGAAAATAAATTGACCAGATATGAATTGGGACTCTCCATTATCTTCCATTTATGTATATATTCATCAATACCCAATGCAAGATTATCTTGATCATTAGAGCCTGCTAATGCCTGTTTTTTATGTTTCAGGTATACAACATTACAATTTAACATCTGTATAGACTACAAAGTTATCACCCCCAAAAGTCACCATACAATGACCCCATTCACCTCTTTTACTCACCTCCCAACCTCCTTCCTCTCTGGTAACCATTGATCTGTTCTTTGTATCTAAGCATTTATTTTTATTTTGTTTTGTTTGCTTGTTTAGAGGCCACATAGTGAAATTATACAGTATGTCTTTCTTTTTCTGACATTTTACTTAATGCTATATCTTCAAGGTTCATCCACATTGCAAATGGCAAAACTTTATTTTTTTAAGAGCTGAGTAGTATTCCTCTGTAAGTATACATATACATGTATGTATGTGTATATATACATACGCATTATATACAAGTATATATGTATATACATACATGTATACATACACAAGTATATATCATATATTCTTTATTCATCCATTGATAAACACAAGTTGTTTCCATATCTTGGTTATTATAAATAGTGTTGCAATAATCATGGGAGTGCATATATCATTTCAAATTAGTGTTTTTGTACCCTTTGGATAAATGCCCAGAAGTGGAATTGCTGGATCATATCATAGTTCTGTTATCAATTTTCTGAGGAATCTTCATACTGTTTTTCATAGAGGCTGCATCAATTTACGACTCCACTGGCAGTGTATGAGGGTTCCCTTTTCTCCACATCCTCTCCAACACTTGCTAATGATAAAATCTTTTAGCTTTTATATGTTGAAGCAGTATTTATTTTAATTTTTTTGGGAAGATATTTTCACTTCTTTTAGGATTTTACATTGATTTTTTTTCTTTCAGTATTTTAAAGATCTTGCTCCACTGTTTCTGGCTTTAGTTGTTTCCAAGACATTTTTTTAAATTTTTATCTTTGTTCCTTTGTCTGTAATGTGCCCTTTAATATGTCCATAAAGTAAAAGAGTAAAATCTTTTATTTTGTCCTGGCTGGTGTAGCTCAGTGGTTTGAGCATGAGCCTGCAAACCAAAGGATTACCAGTTCAGTTCTCAGTCTAGAACACATGCCTGGGTTGCCAGCCAGATACCCAGTGGGGGACATGTGAGAGGCAACCACACACTGATATTTCTTTCCCTCTCTTTCTCCTTCTCTTCCCCTCTCTAATATCTAACTAACGAACTAAATAAATAAAATCTCTTAAAAAATAAATAAAATAAAATCTTTTAAGATTTTTTCACTAGTTTTAGGCAATTTCATTATGATATCCCTTGGAGTACTTATCTTTTTTATTTTTCTTTTAAAAATATCTTCCATGTCTCTGCTTAACATGTTTAATCTTCCTCTAACTCCTTGACCATATGGAATTCTGTTATAAAAACTGTTCATCACCTGTTGTCTGGTGGTCATATGTTGCTTTATATATTGCTGTTGTTGTTGTTTTAAGACGGAGGGTAAATCAAGTTCCTACTGCTCTATCTTTTCATAGAAAGTCGTGGCTTATCTTGCTTTTCTAGAAGGTATCTTTGTTGTTAGTATATGGAGGCTTTTATAAGGCTACTTTTGAGAAAAGACCTGTTACAGGCAGAAGGAATAGCAGTGGAAGGCCCTGGAGCAGCAGTGTGTTTGTCATGCTTGAAGAACATTCAGGAAGCCAGACTGGCTGCAGTAGAGGGAATAAGGAAGAAAAATAGAGGATGATTTCAGGGGACTAAAGGGGAGGGAAGGTTAGACCGTGTATACCATGATGTGACTTTGAGAGGAAATTGGGTGTTTTGAGTGTGAGTTTAGAGAGTTTGAACAGAGCAGTGACATGATAAGACATTATCTGACATAATGATTTAAAACTGTTGTTTTGACTTTTGTGTGCGGATTTGGATTTGGGGTCAAGACGACTGTGGAAACAAGTTGATGAGTGAGGAGGTCATTTTAATTATCCTTGGATTCATCCAACCATCCACTCATCTATTAAATACTAATAGAATTTTTACAATTTTTAATATGTTTTAAAATTTTTTAATTACCCATTTATCAAATAACTGTTGAGTACTTACTGGCTACTGGCAATCCAACAGTAAAAATACAAATATATCTCTGCCCCTGTGGAGTTTTTATTCTCCTGGAGTGTGTAGACAATAAACAAACAGTTTCACAATTAATTACTTGACAGCAGTTGTAAAATGTGCTCCAGAGGAGGTAACAGCTGCTCTTAGAACATACAGGGCCTGGCAGAAGTAAGGCCTGCTTGAGTGTGGTTGGTAGGGTAATAATATGGACGTAATAATTCATAGTTTTAATTTGAACATTTCACCTAAAATGTCATATGGTGTGCTTGAGTGTGATATTATTATGTTATAGAATTACATGCTTATGATTTTGTAATAACAGACTGTGTAATAAAAAAGGGGCATTATTTGTGCCGGACCCTGTATAATGGGGGATCTGCTCTAGTTGATGAAGGGTTGGAGTGCAAGGTCAGAGAAGCCTTCTTGGAGGGAAAGCACCTTACTCTAGCTTAAGGGGTGAACTGCAATTATCTACTGTAGGAAGGACACATGGAAAGACATTTCAGACAGCTTAGGTATTTTGGAAGTAGCTGAAGTCAGTGTAACATAAGATCAAGTGAAAGGATAAGCCAAGTCTGAGATGATGCAGGGTTTTACAATCTATCCTCAAGGTTCTAGACTATGTTATAAGGGCAATGAGAAGCCACTCAAGGATTTCTAAGCATAGCAGCTGTCATCAGATTTTCATTTTAAGAAGACTACTCTGGTGACAGTATAAACAATAGATTAGAGGGAGCAGGCAAATGAGAGGAGGGTTCCTTTAGGAATTCATTGCATAATTCAGGAGAAAGTATTAATTTGGACCAGGGTCATCCCAGTGGGTATTTGGGGAATACAGAGGTTGAAGAAGGTGAAGTTGTTGCCCTTATGGAGCTTACAGTCCAGTGGAGGAAATAGGCACACACACCAGTAGTTCCTCTACAGTGTAGTCAACTTTATTTTCTGTGTGAAGAGGCAGCACAGGAGGAAAGCATACAAGTTAGACTGGGTTCAGAGGAGGCTTTCCAGAGAAGGAGACCCAGGGGCTGTCTTGAAGGGTGAGTACATCAGTTGAAGATGTAGGCAGAAGCATTTCAAGCAAAGAGAATCTTTATTCTTTTGGTGAATACATTAGTACTGCTTCCTTTTTAGTTACATAAGGTAATGTACACACCACCACTGGCACTTGGGACTTTCTCTAATGGAGAATTAAGTAAGTGAAGTCTTGGAGTTTTCATAACAACTCTGAAAGTAACGTAGAACATATCATCATGAAAGTCACAGAAGAGGGCATTGAAATTCAGGGAGGTTAGCTGATTTGCCCAGTCCCACACAGACAGTAAGGGTGCTCTGACCACCCATACCTTCTGCCTCTTCTCACAGCAATGCAGGGCTCACCGAGTTGTCTCATGTCTTATAGGCCAGATCAAACACTGCTCTTCTCAGTTTCCCTGAAGATCCCTAGAAGTTATTCCCTTTTTTCACTTAGGATACACTCCTACAGCTCCTGTTTTTAAGGTAACACTTCAAAAATTTTGTCTGATTAAGGTGAGATGTTATTTGTCAGAGTACAAACTTCCAGAGAGAAGATGAGTATAGTTAACAATACTGTACTATATACTTGAAAGCTGCTAAGAGAATAAATCTTAAATGTTCTCACCACAAAAGAGAAATGGTTAATTATGTGATAAGATGGAGGTGTTAGCTAATACGTTGGGGGTAATCATATTGTAGTTTACAGGTTTATCAATCAAAAGGTACACATTAAACTTAGAATGCGATATGTCAATTATATCCCAGTAAAGCTGGAAAAAGAGGGAAAAAATCCAAAAGTCACTTTTTGTCTTACTGCAGATGAACTGAAGTGAGAACATTACACTTTTCATGCACTAAGGATGGATCACACCTGGGTCACCACTTCAGCCTTCATGAATGTAACTGTGGCATAATTAACACGTTCTATCATGGTATTGAATTTTTCAACTCTCTATTATTTGTGTGCAGTGTTTTCTTTCTGAAGATTCTCCATGGAGAACATTTAGTCCCAGCTGTCTCCTTTGCCTTCAGCCAGCATGCATGGGGCCATTTCAACCTGCTCAGATTGTCCAGAACCAGCTCCAGGAAAAATCGTAAAGTGATTTCCCATCCCAATTTTTCCCTTTTCTGATGAGGCTATCCCATCTGACTCCTACTATTCTCTTGTTACCCAGGTTCCTCCAGTCAGGAGGAAAATATCTGAAAAAATAACTATAATCTTGGTGTGATTTACTTATGTATTTAGGCTCACTGGAGTGTTTTAAATGAGAACCATGGAGATAGGAACCCAGGGAAAGGAAAGGTCAGAGAACACTGCAGTGTGGCACCAGAAAGGGGAGATATTGTCAGTGGTGTTGGCCAGGAGGACAGTCTCACATGTAGGCAGTCATGAAGTTGACCCTGTGTACACATTCAGGAATGCAAACTCATTTTAAAATTAGCAGTAGCAAAGCAAAGTAGAACCAGCTGCCAGAAGTTCATTTGCTAGATCATAAGGTGAAGTAGAAACAAATGGTTTTCCTATTAATAATTTTTGTTTCATTTAAGCCATAGTACCACACCAACAGTACTGCTTCTATTACTATAAGTACACATCCAGTGACAGTAAAGCCACATTACTGAAACCTTGGTTAGGTGTCTCCATCACTGGAGCATTTGTGAGAAAAAAATGTCTCACTTTCCTCTTCAGAGTTGGATTTGCCTCTTTTGAATAAGAGGGAGAAGGGCTCTTTGGTGTGGTGGAAGCAGTAGGGAGTGGGGGCCCGCTTTTGGTGTGAGCTTCACTTAAACCATTTAACCCCTTGGGTTAAGTTTTAGCCACTCTGGGTTAAGTTGGGTTCAGTTTTTGAACCTTTAAAACAATGAGCTCACTGAAAGGATTGCTAAGAACTTCATTGCCTTAACCTCCTTCCATTTTATGGATGAAATGCCCCTAGCACTGACCTTCTGAACACTACCACACATCAAACCAGGGGATTTGAAGTGGTCTTGAACCTCTTCTAACCTGGATAAGAGACTGAGAGAACAGCTTGGAGCTGATGCTCCCTGGTGGAGATGTTCAATGCCTGGCCTCATACCCACCATGATCCCCATATACGTGGGTCCTGATGTAAGTCAGCTGACCTTTTTGAGTAGTGTGTTGTAGTTGGTTATTAGTGGTACCAAAGCTGTAGTATGAAAGATATTTTGAGTTTAAAATGGACACCCCTTAATTGATACCTAAAGTGTTTTTTAAAAGGAGACTAAAATGGCATTAGGTGTTTCTATAACTCTTTCTCAACTCACGTAACTGCAAATGCTTACGAGTGATTTTAATTTTCTCCTTGGAATATTGGTGCTGCCTCTGTCCCTGCCCTCACTGTCATACATGTGAGTGGGTCTCATGTAATTGTTCCTTAAAACAAGTGCTTTATCTGTGCTGTGAAACCTTAACTCTCTCAGTGGATACTGTATTTTTCAGACTATAAGACATACTTTTTACCACATTTTTTGCTTCAAATTTTTTTTTCCTATTTTTCTCCTCTGAAACCTAGGTGTGTCTTATGGTCTGCAAAATAGATGTACCTAGGTTTTAGAGGAGGAAAATAGGGAAAAAATTTTTTGAAGCAAAAAATGTGGTAAAAAATTGTGTCTTATAGTCCATAAAATACAGTACTTGTGATTATCCAGGAAACATGGAGGTGGACAGAGACTTAGACCTCTCTGTGATATGGCTCATTTAGTCTTGGAGGATGGATTCTGATGTCTGTCTCTTTGTCCCTTTTCTTCTGTGGAGATCCCACCTCCAACTCTTTGGCACAACACATCAAGACAGGCTGGTGCACAGGAGGTTCTGGTAATATATATGATGTTGCTACATTTTTAGTTCTGCCTCAAATTGTGGAATAAGTCTTTTCCCTTCAAATTGTTTCTGGCACGAATAAACAGGGTGAAAAAGAGCAAGGTGGCAAAGTCCTTCATATTGCCCGCCCCCAAATAGTGTAGTCTTCCATTTCCCCCTTTATAAATGGGGCTATATGAGTACCTATGTCAGGGTTATGGGCAGATTGAAAATGCAGGTGTCTGTCCAGCATCTGAACAGAGCCTGGAATGTGCAGTTAGCAGAGATCTCTACAACTGCTGGTGCCACTGCTGAGACTTCTGCTCTTATCACTTTCAGTTGCACAGCGAAGGATAACCCCCATTAGAATGCTCCTAATAACCCCCAGCCCAGATGGGTTGCCTCCCTGTGTAGCTATGAGAACCAAAGAGGCGTGGGTGAAGTCTCTTTCCAGTTTTCTCAACTTTTTAAAAAAAATTCTCATCCTAGGACATTTTTTCATTGCTTTTAGAGAGAGGGGAGGGGAGAGAAAGAAACATAAATATGAAAGAGAAGCATCAATTGGTGGTCTCCCATTCATGCCCAGACTGGGGATCATACATGTCCGAACCAGGGATTGAACCTGCAACCTAGGTATGCGCCCTGACTGTGAACCTAACTCACAACCTTTTGATTGCAGGATGATGCTCTAAGCAACTGAACCACACTACCCAGGACCAGTTTTCTCATCTTTTAATGGTAATAATCACACTTAACTCATATGTGAAGATTAGATACTCCATGTAAACTATTCTGCAAATATCATATATAATTATTTAACCAGTGCAGAACTAGTTAGCACAAGTGAGAGCCAGGCTGAGAAGCTAGGTTTGATTATTGTTGTGTTTTTGATTATTCTCCTAAATATCTTAAAGACTCAGCTTCCTGGATTGCATGCATTATTTCCTATGCAGTGAGTGACCAGTTAACCCAGAGGCAGAAATGTCTATTGTTTGTAGATTTGGGCTTTGTATCATAAAATTGTAAACAGATGACCTTTTATCATAACATAAACTTTCTGCTCACATAAGACATTTTGAAAATTGGTCTTGTGTCTGGAAACAGCAGATTGAAGTTTGCCATCAACCTCATCGTTTCCATTCTCTGGATCATCCCTGCTGGCATATGGGTTTGCCTACTAGGACCTGATTAACACCAGAGCATAGAGGTAGTGGTAGAATGAGTGGTCTGAACCCTCTGCTAAAGAGTTTCATTCACCCAGACCCATGCTGCTTTTCAGCTTTACCCATACTAGTCTCCTTTGCATTTCTAAAGTCCCAGTTATGGTATTTGATGTTGTAGATTACTCTTAGTCACAGATGGAAAATTCTTGAAAAAGAGGAGATATCAACCGCTGAAGAGAAAAGAAGGGTTCAGCAGGTGAGAGCACCTGCATGGGATAGGTTGGAAACCGTAAAGATTCCAGATATACTGCTTAAACAATTGGTTTGACGTGATTCATTGTAGGTGGACAGGTGAATTGTAATTTGCTGCAAAGTAGCAATAATTTTAGTGAGCATGAAGTGCCAGACACTGCTGGAGGTGGGAGTCTGTTGTGTTCCACTTATGACCTTGTTGGTTCTTGGGGGCACAGGCCAGGCCTGTGTCCCACCTGAGGTGCACTTTGTGAGTTGTGGTTCTTAGGCCATTGACCAGGAGGTATCACTAACCAGTCTCCATGATTTTCCTGCTAGCATCCCCTCCTCTTCCCTAGGGAACATCTACATTTTGGCTAAACATTAGGAATTTAATATTTAATGTTAAAAGAGAAGCTGTTTAGAAAGTCTAGAAATCTTTCATGTGCCTCATGGCAATTATGAGATCCCTAGGTCCCCCTTAAACAAAGAGCTTTGTTCTTTTAAAGCAATTACCAGAAGTAAAAAAGCAATAATGCCAGTAAAACTTTTAAAAGGCACATCTGCAGAAAGATGATTTGAGTTCAGGCTGTCTGTGGGTAGCTAGATAGCTAGCCATGACCTGGGAATACCCTGTGGTCAGAAGTGTCCCTACAGCCCTGTTCCTTTGAAAGCCCATCTGTGGTTGGTGGAGATGTTAGCACTTAGCTGACACTTTTGCCTGTGTGGGGTAGGAGACATTGCACCAGCAACATAGTTCTGTGAGAGAATAACTGCACTGTGAAGCTATTTGTTGAGTGTAGTTTGTTAGTATCTTTAGTAGCAAGTTGTAATTAGAGTAGTCAAGTGATTGAATTGACTACAACTGACAAAGCACTACAAAATAATTTTTCTTGTGAATCAACCCTTGTTTACTAGAAAGAAAGTTCAGCATCTAGCATTCACACTGTCATCTGGCCCCATTCTGCTTTTCAGCTTCACCCATGCCATGTGCCACCAGTGAGCGTGCTCACCAGAAGTTCCACCCCTCCTCACTCACCTGTCTCTGAGGGTCCTACAGTTTGGAGTGCCTTTCTTACTGTGGCAGCTGGGTCTTTACTGCATGTGAGTGTCTGCCGGCCACTCTTCCCCTGCATTGCACAAATTCACTGTGGGGAAAATGTTGCAAAGATGGCAGCAAAGTCAAGGGCAAGCAGCTGATCCCTGTCTCCAGAGACTGTCTGTTCATCTGACTTTCTCCTCCCAGAGACAGCTGCTTCCCAGTACCTAGTTTCCTCCTTGCAAGCTCTGTTCTCTGTGTACTTGGCTTGCTGTTTCCTTCCTTCCCATGTCCCATGCTAACTTCAAATCACCCTTCTTCAAAGTTTCTTTTTCTCCCTTCATCTAAGACAGGTTCCAATCCTTTCCATATCCAATAGGCTAGACCCATACAGTCTTTGCCAAAAATACATTTTGGATAACAGCAGGAAGTCTCTCTTTCTCTCTTTATTTTTACTGTATGATCAGGTTTGTGTGTGTGTGCACATGTGTAGCTGTTTTAAAAACTGTTAAAATTATACAGGTCCTCTGCAGATTAATTTTCATCCATCTGAATGTATGATCCATTTAGTTAAAAAATGAGATAATTTAGAATAATCTGACAGTAACCAGAGGGGAGGTGGGAGGGGATAATGAGAGGGAAGAGTTTTCAGGAACAACTATAAAGGACACATGGACAAAAACAAGGGGGTGGAAGCAAGGGAGGGAGGGGGGATGGCTGGGGTGGGGGGTAAATGCAGACAACTGTAATTGAACAACAATATAATAATTAAAAAATAAAAATAAAGTATAAAAAAATGAGATAATATCCTCCTTGTATTTCCACACTTTACTATCTTTGGATAACATTAAAGAGTTTTTCATGTTAGTGCATATAGATTAAATATTCTTTTCAACTTTTGCATATAATGTTATACTATGAATTAATTTTTATATATAACCAATTCCATACTAATGGAAACATTTGAGGATAAAGTGCATATTTCTACAAAATATGTTAACTACTTAACATTTCTACAGTTAAATTTTAAAAAGTACTTTCTGTAGAAAGTCAAAATCTTATTTTCTAAGAACACTGCCCTGTGAAGCATATTATAATTCTAGGACATTATGGTGAAGTTTGTTTTGTAAAATTACAAAGTCTCATTTCTAGTGTGTTTTTATTAAGTTTCAACTGAATGAAAACTCTGTACTGTTCCTGACAGTGGGGACATGCAGAGATGAATGGGTCCCTACCCTGAGGAGCATCATCCAATTTGGATCACTAGTTCATACAAGGCAAGGGAAACAAGTATTACTATTTTCTAAGAAAGGAATTGGTTTTGATGAGGGGGCCAGGTATAGGGCCCAGCCTGTGTCTAAGGACAGGTTGTGGGATGGGTGATGACCAAGACCTGGAGGATCCGGTCCCAGGTTGGGGGAGGCGTTTGGGCACAGCTCTTCCCAGCTGCAATAGACATCTACTAGTAAGAGGAGGAAAGAGCAGCAAGTTCTTAGTATTACTGAAAGCTGGGTCAAAAGTAAGAAATTTAAAGTTGCCTTTAAAAGGCATGGAAACAATGCCCTGAAATCACATGGTAATATAGTTACTGGCCATGACACTTACGAGGTTTCTGGGTTTCAATGTTCTCATCTGTAAACTGGGGATAATAATGTCTACTTTATGCTGTTATTGTGAGCATTGGAAATAATCTGTTCATTGGGTTTAGCAATATCCTTCACCCAGAGTAGGCACTCAGCAATATTATCCATCACTATATGGCTATATTATATAATTAGTCCATTGTCAGTAACACTGACAATATGAAACTCAGGCTCAGAGAGATTTACTCTGTTCACTAATAAGTGGTAAATCCAGTCTGGTAACTGGGTTTTCTGACACCAAATCACTGCTTGTGCTAACACACTGTGTTTTCTCTAGGCAAATGCTACTCAAAAGGGTCTTGTACCACATTTTACTGTTCTAAAAAGAAATACTTCAGTCTAAAAAGTAAGTTTCTTCCAAAGTGTCAACTCAAATGTTTATTGTTAATGTGAAAAATCCAATATATATTATTAAACTGTATAACTGGATGGTTTTGAAAATACTGAATATTTTTATTTTTATGTATGTATATATGTATGTATATATTCTTCCATTACAGTTGTTCTGCCTTTGTCCTCATTGCTCATCCCAACCCTGCACCCCCACTCCCACAGTCAATGCTGCCATTGTCCTTGCCCCTGAGTCCTCTATTCATGTTCTTTTGCTTGCCCCTTCCCCCTCTTTCCCCTGTTATGCCTCTCCCCTATTTCCTCTAGTCACTATCAGTTTGTTTTTTATTTCCAAGTCTCTGGTTCTATTTTGCTCATTTGTTTGTTTTTTTTGATTAGGTTCCACTTATAGGTCAGATTATATAGTATTTGTCTTTCACTGTCTGGCTCATTTCACTTAGCATAATGCTCTCCAGTTCTATCCAGGCTGTTGTGAAGGGTAGGAGCTTCTTCTTTCTTTCTGTTGTATAGAATTCCATTGTGTAAATGTACCACAGTTTTTGATCCATTCATTTACTGATGGGCACTTAGGTTGCTTCCAGTACTTGGCTATTGTGCATAAGGCTGCTATGAACATTGGGGTGCAATAGGTTCTTTTCATTTGGTGTTTCAGGATTCTTAGGGTATAATCTCAGAAGTAGAATTTGCAGTTCAAAAGGCCATTTTTAGTTTTTTGAGGAAATTCCATACAGTTTACCACAGGGGCTGAACCAGATTTCATTCCCACCAACAGTGTACTAGGTTCCCTTTTCTCCACAACCTCTCCAGCACTTGTTTGTTGATTTGTTCATGATGGCCATTCTGACTGGTGTGAAGTGGTATCTCATTGTGGTTTTAATTTGCATCTCTCTGATGGCTAGTGACATTGAGCATCCTTTCATATGTCTATGGGCCCTCTGTATGTCCTCCTTGGAGAAGTTTCTATTCAGATCCTTTGCCCATTTTTTCATTGGATTATTTGTCTTCCTGGTGTGGAGTTGTGTGAGTTCTTTATATGTTTTGGAGATCAAACTCTTGTCTCCTTGTCCAAGGTATCAGTGGCAAATGTATTTTCCCATTCAGTTGGTTCACTTTTCACTTTGCTGATGTTCTATTTAGTTGTGCAGAAACTTTTTATTTTGTTGAAGTCCCATTTGTTTTTTCTTTCTTTTATGTCTCTTGCTCTAAGGGGCATATTGGTGAAAAATTGCTGTGTGGAATATCTGAGATTTTACTGCCTATGTTCTTCTCTAGGACTTTAATGGTGTCATGACTTATATTTAAGTCTTTTATCTATCTTGAGTTTATTTTTGTGTATGGTGTAAGCTGGTGGTTGAGTTCCATTTTTTTTGCATGTAGCTGTACAGATCTCCCAACATTTTGTGGAAGATGCTATTTTTACTCCATTTTATGTTCCTGTCCACTTTGTCAAATATCAGTTGGCTATATGGACATGGATTTATTTCTGGGCTCTTTATTCTGTTCCATTGATCGGTGTGTCTGTTCTTATGCTAGTACCATACTGTTTTGATTACTGTGGCCCTATAATATAGTTTGATATCAGGTATTATGATCCCTCCTACTTTGTTCTTCTTTCTCAAAATGGCTGAGGCTATTCAGGGTCATTTATGGTATATATGGTTCCATATAAATTTTTGTAAGTTTGTTTTATATCTGTAAAATATGTCATTGGTATTTTAATAGGGATTGTGTTGAATCTATAAATTGCTTTGAGCAATATGGAGATTTTGATGATGTTAATTTTTCCAATTCATGCATATGGTATATGCTTCAAGAAATTAAGGAAGACACAAATAAATGGTTTATTTATTTTTATGTACTGGTGCCTTTGTTTCCATTGTACAGACACATAAATACAGGCTAAAGTTTATATTTATATTTTTTTCCTGCAAGTCATACTCCAACCAATAGCTTAAGAACACAGTTATGGTCTCCTATGATAATAATTGTTCAAGTTTCATGGTTTAACATTGTTTTAATTAAGAACTACATACATTTTCTTATTCTACTTTTTTTTTTACTTTGTTATGCCTTGTATAACCTTGTTTAAGTATGAACCTAAACTTCATACTTATGACTTTTTAATGATGGATATTCTTTCATATATGGTTGTTTAGTAAAGGCTGATGATTCCTCAAATGTTAGAAGAATATTCATTTATCTTTCACTGCCTGGCTTATTTCGCTTAGCATAATGCTTTTCGACTCCATCCATGCTGTTGCAAAGGGTATGAGTTCCTTCTTTCTTTCAGCTGCATAGAATTCCATTGTGTAAATGTACCATAGTTTTTTTATCCATTCATTTACTGATGAGCATCTAGGTTATTACTACTTTTCTTTTGCTTGCCCATACATGAGATGGCTCAGTTTACTGAAGTGATAGAGAAAAAAACCCACAATGCTGTTTTCATAATATAAAGTACTTGAGCACATTCTGTTTTCTTTGAGCAGGAGATTGTGAACATTTAGGGGTATGTTTTATTGAGAGAAAAGAGTGCTGTTCTTTCAATATATAAATAGAACTGAATTTACTTCACATTAGAGAAAGGACTAATAAATTTTGATTTTCTAGTTATCACAACTGCAGCACATATGAGAGCTAGATTCTGTTCTGACATCTTCCATGGTGTGTGTTTGTTTCCAAATTGAGCCACTGAGAGCTTCAAAGAGCCCCATTCAAAGTGAATATCTAACTTTCAATATGGAATAACTCTATTGATTTTTTCCTGTTGTCAGATCACTTGGTCATTCAAAAAAATAACTACATACACTAAAACTAGGGAAAAACATTTTTTTGCTTTGTAGCTCTTGTTTGTTTCTTAGAACATACATATTACACTGACTTCATCATTCCTGGAGGGCAGCTGAAGTCCTGACCAAATGTGATTTCACTGCCCAGATAGTTGAAGACAATGATGGATTGGAATTTGAGTGTTTACTTTTGGTTTCTGAGATTCATTTCCCAAAAACAATATGGTGAAAATAAAGTTACATACTTTATTTTTCCCAGAAATCACTGAGTATATATTATATAAAATATAGTCCTTGGTTTAAGATCCTCATGTTTCTGGAATTGACTCAGTTGTCTCTTTGTAATAAAATGTAAAAATTTCACAAACCAGATTTATGATATGTGGAGTTCAAAGGTCTTCTGGTTTGTGGGTGAAAACAAGAAAAACCAGTTGCAGTTGCCCTCTAAATATAGCTGTTCCCCAAGATGTTTTGGCTTTGTCTCATAACACAGAAGACTGAGTTTTAGTTTAGAAAGGACAAAGGTCAAGTCCTTGATACTAATGAATGACGGTTATGATGGCCCATCATGACAGATGCATGGGATACTAAAAGATCAGTATCATGAAAAATGTTGTGTCTTAGGAGAGCTTCTAAGAGATAAAAAAGTGAAATTCTTTTAAGTCAATGTAGATGAGATAATATTTAGGTGCTAGCATAAAGTAACACTTAGCACCTTTGGAAAATCATAGGAATACCAAGTAGAGTTTTCTATTCATTGCAGCATTGTTCACAATAGCCAGGACACAGAAACCACGTAAGTGTTGATTGACAGATGAGTGGATAAAGAAAATGTAATCTATATTTATATCTATATCTACACACACATATAATATTATTCAGCCATAAAACAGAAGGAAATTCTGCCATTTGCAACAACATGGATAGACCTTGAGGGAATTATTCTAAGTAAAATAAGTCAGCCAGAGGAAGACAAATACTGTATAGCATGCCTTCTGAGATAGCTCCTATGCTGAGTGATCTCATTGTGGCTTAGAAAATCTGGATCCCTTCCCATTTAAAAATTTCTGTTTTCTTTTCCTTTTTTAAAAATGTTTTTTTCTCCTTTAAAAATTTTTTAGCCTGATAAAGATGAAATGTCTTTTTCTTGAGGTCAGGTATTTAAGGTCATCCAGTTTAAACACAAGCATCTGTTTAACCCATAATAAATGAATCATCATCCCTTTGTCTGTAGTGAGGAACATTGACTAGTGACCTACCCCTCTTTGGAAAATACGTGTCGCTTATGGGCCTTTCCTTACTGACTTGGCAAAGATTGTTTGCCTGGAGTCTGGTGTCCTGACTTTTCCATTTTCAGAGGATAAAGAAAATTATTTGTTTTTAAAATTAAAATCTTTTTTAAAAAAGTCGACTAAGTGTCCTATTTAATTTAAGAGCAGGAACTTAATTCAAAAGTACACTTACAAATTTATTGCCTGTTGCTGAGGCTTATTATGAATATGACTTTTTATTCTTTTCTTAGTTACTTAGCTGAAGAATTTGAATTCCTGTAAAAGCTGTTCTTTCCAGCACCAAAGGGTATCTCATGTGAGGTTGAGAGCTGGTATCTTGGGTGCCCTGGGGCACAGATGCAGTGTATTATTTTAGGTTAGTTGTCTGTGTACTTTCACTTATCCATTCTTATGAACCATTAGGATGATGTGAATTCATTAAATCCACAAACTCATTTTTGTTAGGGGTTTTAATATCTTCTCTGGAAAAATGTTTCTAGCATGACCAGTAAGTAGCCAAAATAAGTGGCCCCTCTTGCCTGTTTCTGGAAGACAAGTTTCTTGTGCTTGGGGAAATATTGGGTGACAATGGTGAAGTCAGGCTGGTTGAAGGAGGAGGGAATTGGGGAAAGACTCTACTAGAATGATGATGACTTAAGAACAAACTACCCACTTCTGAATAATTTAATTCCCATCATGAAGTCTTCAGGAAAAGGGTAAGAACACTGACATTTTTCAAAAAATATTTATCAAGCACCTACTATGTGCCATGCCCTGGACCAGGCTTTGTGGATTCAGTAAAGGAAACAGTAAAACCAGAAGCTTAGAGTCTATGGACATATGATCAAATAACCACAGAGATGAATATGAAAGAACATCTGTGGCAGCAGCTGCAAAGGAAAAGCAGGTGGAGCTGTGAAAGCACAGAGTGAACAGGCCTGACCTAGATGGGGGTTCAGGAAAGACTTTCTTGAGGAAGTCATGTTTCAGCTGAGATCTAAAGGAGAAATAGGATTTCACTTGTCAAAGGGGCCCTGTGGTGATGGCAGGGGTGGGGAGAGGAATGTGGTACCTTTGAAGAACTGAAAGTGCATAGGGTAGCTGGTGCTTGAACATCCTGAGGTGGCGCTGTGCTGATGAAGCTAATGACTTTGGTAGGCTCAGAGAAGAGCTACTGAAGGGATTTAGGCAGAGGGTGATATCATCAGATTTGCATTTGGTAAATAAATTTCTATGCATCATGTTGAGAACAAATGTAGTGAATTGGTAAGCTAGTTGTATGGAGACAAGCTGAGAGGTGATGGCACAGGCAGGCAGTAAGCCTATGATGGGGTGAAGGCAGATCACCCCAGAATGTGCTACACTGGCCTGTGGATTATTATGAGCTGAAGACAATGAAGGCCCAACAGATTCAAGAACAGCTTTTCAACTCCCCCTTATCTACTTAAAAGAATTTAGATAGCAGGCTTACTCCAGGAAAAAAGCTATTATCAGAGATAACAATTTATATCAGAAAAACTTGTTCGTATAGCATGGCAAAATATTTGTTTACCAAACATTTTATCTTCCCATCTTCCTGTGAATTGTCTTCCTCCATTTTGAAGTTCCAGACCCCTTAGTTTAGGATGGCATATAAACCTCAATTACCTGGCTGCCAAAGAGCCTCTAATGTCTTTGTGGGGCCCCCATATGTACGAAGTTAAATTTGTGTTTATCCTATTACTCTGTCTTATCTTAATTTAATTATTAGGCCAGCCAAAGAACCTAGAGAGGAAGAAGGAAAAAACTTTCCTTCCACATTCATGGTTTCTAATATTAGGATGGTGGTGGTAATGGAGATCTAGAAGATACTCAGGAAGGAAATGCTTCTTGGATTGGAGATGGATCATTTATGTGGAGTAAGAGAGAGAAAAGCTATAGATGGACTCCTAGGAACTGGACTTCACTAAATGGTTGCATGGTAGTTTTATTCTCTCATTTAGGGACCACTGGAGGATGAGTTATTTTGGGGGAAATATTATGAATTTAGATATGTATAATATTTAATTTGCAGTATATACTTCTGATATTTTAATGGAGACATTTGAAGGTAATTGACTATATAGATATGGATTGCAGAAGAGCAAATGAGATTGGATTTAGGAATTTGGGAGTCATTGTATGGCCATGGGTACCAAAAGAGTATGAAATGAATAAACTATAAATAAACTTTGAGAATTCAGCATTTAATAACTGGGCAACAGAAGATGAGCCAGCAA
The DNA here is from genome assembly GCA_028533065.1 of Trachops cirrhosus. Classification (NCBI taxonomy): domain Eukaryota; kingdom Metazoa; phylum Chordata; class Mammalia; order Chiroptera; family Phyllostomidae; genus Trachops; species Trachops cirrhosus. Next base: position 46,093,703 of record CM052547.1, on the reverse strand, counting down.
AGAAGACTGAGAGGAACATGTAGAAGAAAAACCCATAGACTATAGTTTTCCTGGAAACTGAAAGAAGTTGGTATTTCAGGAAGAAGAGGATAATACTCAATGGTGCCAAATGCTACAAATGGTCAAATAAGATGAGCACTGATCAGATTCCACTGGATTTAGCAACATGGAGGTTGTTGGTAACCTCAGGAAAATTAACTTTGGATATTAAAGTGAAATCCAAGTACAGGGAAATTTTACAAAATATAACAATATCTTTTGAGCAATAAATATAAATTGAAATTGCAAATAAATATTAATCTCTGGCCTAGTTGAGTTCACAAAGAGATATGCCATATGAGTATTGCTATAAAGGTTTGTAGCTTTCTGGACAAACAGTGGTGTAGGGAAGAAAGGTAACAAGTCTAAGCATAGAGAGAAAAAAGTAACCGGAAGACCTGAATGTTAATCTTTGGTCATCCTTTGGCTGACTTACCTAACTTCCCTTCAGCAGGTCCACTTGCCTGTCTAAACTGTAGCTCTTGACTGTCAAAGGCTTCACATTAGGAAATAATTCCTCGAGTTCCTTGTGTACCAGAGTGGAGGGTTCTCCTCATGGGGCCAGAAGGACATGAGCAAAAGTTCCATTCTATGACCAGCTCTACAATATAATAGGAGTGATATGCACAACTTCTCTGAGTTTCACTTTTTTTTTACTTGAAAACATAGGGGCTCCAGGTTTTTCCCCCTAAGGCCATTTGCAGTTTCGAAATGAAAATAATTAGGTTCATCAAAGTGAACAACTAGTTTTGTCTGCTTAATTAAGCTGACTAGGCATTGTACTAATATCTTCATCACTGGGCGAATAAATTATTTTAACATTTTTTAAAAAATCAGAATAATTTGTCTTCCCACTTGTCTTTTAATCCTCTGTGTATGTGTTCAAGGGAGCTGTTGCTAACCCTTGCCAGTGGGCAAGATCATCTTTACTCTCCTGAGACCTTTTTTTGTGTAATCGCGGTCTCTCCCTAACACCAAGGCCCACATTTTCAGGGATAAACATAGCTGGGAATGGATGATGGCCTGGTTTCATAAAACCTCTAAAAAACATTAGATAATGTTCATTGTAGAAGTAAAACTTAGTTATCTTCTGTGCCAGCAATTTTTATGTCTCATAAGAAATTCTATTGGAGGGATCACTGAGTATTTCAAAGATGTTTAGAAACAATGCAATGATGGAATTGTCTTCAACAGAAAGTCATTCAATGTTTATGATTTTTGGTGGGTCTATCAAAACCACTTAGCTACCATTGTTTCATTTTTGGACTCAATTAAAAAAAACTATTGAAAGGAGCTAACTTTACATCAGAGGGGTAGATATACTTGAGTACTGAAAACTTGCTGAATTTTGGAAGAATAGGAACTTAGAGAATTTTGCCTAATTGGGAGAAATAATTGGAAAGGCAATTTTAGTCACTTTCTCTTCTATAGGGCCTTTGAAATAATTAAAAGCATAGTGATTTAAGCTGACTGTGGATATATTGGAATAAATATTAACTTTAGTTTGAGTAAGGTATTCAAGTTTTAAAAACGTTATATTAAAACCTTAGGCAAAAAAGGAACTATTAAAAGTTAATCTGCTGATTAAATGGCTTTTGCTCAGCAAATAAAATCATCAACAAAAGAAAAGGCAACCTATTGAATGGGAGAAAATATTTGCAAATCATTTATCTGATAAGGGGTTAATATCCAAAATATATAAATAACACACAATTTAATAGCAAAAGATCACACAATCTGATTAAAAGGTGGGCAGAAGACCTGAATAGACATTTTTTCCAAAGAAAATGAACAGATGGCCAATGGTACATGAAAAAATGGTATATGTAGTGAAATGTTACTTAGACATAAAAAGGAATGAACTCTTGCTGTTTGTGACAACATGGGTAGGCATTATGCTAAGTGATATAAGTCAGACAGAAAAAAAACAAATATTCTATGATCTTACTTATATTTGGAATCTTAAAAAAAACAAACAAACAGCCAACCAACCAACCAACCAAACAAACAAACCAAACTCATAGATACAGAGAACAGATTGGTGTGTGTCAGAGGCAAGGGGTGAAGGATGAGTGAAATGAGTGAAGGGGGTCAAAAGGTACAAACTTCCAGTTTTAAATAAATAATTCCTGTTGATATAATATACAGCCTGATCACTATAGTTAATAATACTGTATCACATATTTGAATATTGTTAGAGTAGATCTTGGAAGTTCTCACTACAAGAAAAAAACTGTAACTGTGTATGGTGACAGATGTTAAGTAGCGTACAATAAGTGATAATTTTGAAATATGTAAAATATGTAAAAATAAGTTTCAGGTTATGTTCTATACCTGAAACTTATATAATGTTATATGTAAACATTCCTCAATTTTAAAAAGTCAATGCACTGCAATATGTTTATTACATGTATTATAAACATGTAGGAAACAATGTAATAGAGCACTGCTCGTTACTTTTCTGCATGTCATGGTTACTTTTGAGATCTGATGAAAGCTGAGTGTCTTCTGTGAAGACAAAGGCTCATGCCCACAAAGCCAGGTACACTGCCCCAAATCCCTTGGGCAGGTTTGGGCCATTAACCAACAGTGACCCACATAATAAGATATAGGGTGGCTCATGCAGTGTTTCAGCATAAGGGTGGTGACTGTTTGTGACACTTCTTATTGGGTAGTTACCTGCTGACACATTCTTGTATTCTTTTAATGCAAAACAGAAAGGCAGACTAGTAAGCATAATAAGAGGCAGGGGTGAGAGACTTATAGGAGAAAAGAGCTTAAGCAGAGAAACTGTATAATGGGAATGATGGAGTCAGTTGAGAGGAACTGTGGGTGTCTGCTTCTATTATTCAAGATGACTTTGTTTTGCTGCATTTAGACAATGAGGGGCATATTCCATTTCCCCATTAGGCCTAGCTGTGTAGCTTTTGAGGTGTTTTTGGAGCTCCCTTTAATCATTATCCTAAATCTCTAACAGCAGTGCTCCTCAAAACTTCCAACCAAAGTACCCCCAATAATCTGAGAGTCAGGAAGAGGAGACCTGAAGGTCTGGAGACCTGGGCCAAAGCTGCCGATAGCAAGTGGGACATTTGTTCATTTTTCTTATTATCTCAAAAACATACCAGATTTTCATATTTCAATCTATCATGTCCTTATTTTAATATAGGAAGATGATTGTCCAGAAAACTGATCCAATAAGAAAATATGTTGCTGTTTGTCTATCACATTTGAAAAATTGATTCAAGCATCATGGCACATCTCTGTTCTTTACAAACTAAATAGCCAGAAACAAGATGACCTTACCTCTTCCCAGAAAGCAGAGATAGTCAGTTGCAGTCTCTTGCAAGATTGCAACAGGGTCTATAAGCCAAGCGGTAAAGTTCTACTGGTTCAGCTGGCTCTGGGATCCTAGTAAATAGTCATCACTTCTTTGTTTTACCACCCATTCAAGATTTTCTCACTAATACTTCAGCTGATCTGGGTGGTTTGACTGGTGTGGTAACCTAGGCCTTTAACCCTGAGAGGTCTGAAATCTTAGTGCCTTGCTCTGATAGGGGTGTGGGTGCAGACCTTGCCATTTACAGCTATTGTGGAAACACTTGAGGGGCTGTAGGGAAAGCTGCAGATACAGAGAGATGCATAAACTAGACCTGACACGGTACCCTCTGTGTACAGTGGCTCATATATTTTGCTTTTTTTTCACTTAATGTTTCATAGCTGCATTTCTAAGTAGCAATAGAATTGACACTTGAAACAGACCATTTTTGGCTTCTGTACAGTGTTTAACAATACTAATAAGTCAAAATGTCTTTAGTTAGTATTCAACTGCAAGAGATTTGTCTCCACAGTGTTTTGTGGCTCACAGCTTTTGGAGTACCCATCTTACTTGGGTATAACTTCTGCATGATCTTTCCAGACATTTGAAAGTACAGGGTAAATGATTACATCTTAGATTAAAAAAATACATTCAATGTTATATCAGTTTATAAAATAGAGAACATAAAATTATAAAATTTCAAAACCAGAGATCTTAATAATTATCTAAACTTACTTAGTAGATTAAAAATAATTCCAGAGATTTAAAATTATATGCTTTACCATGATCATAAGATGTGCTAACAAATAAATGTAAGTCCCTGATGTATGTTATGTACCATGGTAAGCATTATATATGTATGGCTTTTCAAAATAATATCTATTGCTATCCACAATTCACAGATAAGAAAACATATCTAACCGGTAGTAAAGCTGAAACTCAAAATCAAGATTGTGTGATGGCAAAGCCCATGCTCACAATACTATACACACCTGCACCCAGAGCAGTTAAGAGGCATGCAGAAGCACCCTGAGATGAAAGGGTGGAAGAGCTGTGCCAGTCCATTATTATGCTGAACCCAATGAAATATCAAATATCAAAATTCCTGAGTCTAAGAACAAGAACTAGATTTTACCACACAGCCCATATAGTTGCAGCTTTCCAATTTTATGAAAGCGTTTTGAAAGTACTTTCTCTCCAAACCATTTAAACAGATTAACCAGCAACTCAATGACATAAACTATAGGTTGGCTTAGTTAAAATATTTACATCACAGTTAGGTATTTAGATGTTATTTCTCTATTGAAACATTTTCCAAAAGGATATTTTTGTCAAGTAAATGGGTAAAGGTAAAATATCTGTTACATAGATTTATTCATTGGACAGAATTTTTTACATTTCCTATGGATAAGCAGAGTTCTTGTGGGATAATGACAAGAAATGGAAATATCCATTCACTTGATGATTATTTACTCATTTTTCAAGGGTTTATTGAGCTCCTACTATATGTCAGACTGCCTGTCTGTTCCTGTGAACACAAATAGGCACACACCAGTACATTGCATATTGCTTTAAAATGTTATTGAGAAAGCATATGCACAGTACATCTGTACAAGTAGTGTTTTTAGAAATTTTCCATTATCTGCTATAGTTATTTAAGATTGCCTAAACTCTGAAAAATTACATCAAAGACCTGGGGATGTTATCCTACAATTACAGAGTGTTAGATTTGGAAGTACATCATAGATACTTTCTTTGTCCTTCAAAAAAGGAAACAGGACAGGGAGTAACATGAGTTGGAAGAGGTCACAGAACTAGTTAGGGATGTAGGCAGGAGTGGAAACTAAGTCTCCCAATTTCCATCATGTTTTTATTTTACTGCACTACTGAAAAAAAGCCACACCTTCAAGGTGATACTCCTACTTAATACATTTCAGATATATAATAAGTTACTAACATTTTCCTACATATGAACATTTCCTACGAAGCTCACAATCCTTCAAATAACTTCAAAGGGTTGACATACATTGTCAAGAAATTCTTCATTAAAAATAAACTAAATATCTTATTACTATACCAAATGAAACTAAATATGTAGTTTATTTTAATTCAGCATTTGCTTTGTGTTTTTTCAATGAAAAAGTGAAACAATTGATGTTTAGACTAATTTTGATAAATGTTCATGATGATAACAATAAATTACCTCAACTTTTGGAAAATTTTGGGATGTATTTTGAAGCTACTTGAAGCAACAAGTAATTGTTCAATTTTAAATATATATATATTTATATACATGTAAAAATATATATGGTCAAATCTTGATTGACTTCAACTTTGGATGTCTTCCTTCTTCTATATTATGTATATTGTGGTATAGCACTTTGGTTTCCCAGGAAAAAGACTCTGAGATTTACATGTAGATGGTTCAATGGGAAAGGATGTTAGGGAACTACAGCTGTAAGAGGTGAGGGAACCATGATTGGGCTGAAAAGAATTTGAATTGTGATGTGGCTGCATTGAGGCCTCAGCCCATCCAGTGAGGAGTGCTGGGGCCAGCTTGCTCTTCAGAGCTCTCTGACCCTGAGACCAGGAGTCTAGGTCTCTTTGTGCACCACTCCCTCATTATTGGAAGGGAGCTGCCCCTGGGAAAAGATGAACTTGGGTGAAGTGGGTTTTTTAGCTGAGGGCAATTCTCGAAGGACTCAGCTGCCAGCACTTGCAGCAGCTGGGGGAGATTGAAAGCTTCAGTCTTAACCGGGCACGCTGGGCAGGTGCTAAAAGGAATAAAATGATTTTGGAAGACAGAGATATGAGTTATAATTTGAATATGTTTTCTCTTTCACTTTCACAAGGCAATTATATAGTCTTTTGCCAGAAGGTAGATGTGTAAATGGCATATAACAGCCACCTGCTTCTTTTTGATTATTTAGAGTTCTGCTTGGGAAGCCCAGACAATGAGTGCAGATCAATTGCTGCACTGAAACATTTTTTTATTAAAGATCAACTTTACAGCAGGATTTTGGAAATGGGCCCAGTTCTCCACTGATTTACAAAATGTCTGGAAGATGAGACCAAAAACAGTAACATAAATCAAAGGACTTGGGCACTGAGGTGTGGGTGTGTGGGAGGACAGCTGCGGGTCCTTTAAGATTAAGCATTTCCTGTGTGCTCTGGTACAGTGATGAGAAATGCTTTTGGGAGGCGGATCCAGTTTGAGTGTAAAATAGAGAAATTAGGAAAGAAAATAGGAGTTTTAAAGAGAATATTTATAGGTTTAGGAAGGTAAACACTCCCAAGTATTGACTTTAAAAATTAAAAAAATCTCAAATGTCCATTTTTATGGAAAGAGTATTTATTTTCTATGCTAGTCATAATCATCAAGTGTGGTTAAAGACATTTGTAACATATTTGAAGTCCTCTTGGGCCCTAGGATGTTGACGGTCAGAACACACTGTCAACTATGGACTAACTGAAAAAGGGAGGGCGTTTAGTCTGGATCACTCCTAATAAGAGAGCTGCTGATAGCCTTTGAAGACAAAATTGTGACCTGTAGGTAAGGCATGAACTGATATTATGTCATTCCAGAAAAAAGTCCAGGAAGCAATGAGCAGACACAGGGAGACAGATTTTGAACTAAGACAGAAGTTTTTCACATTTGGATATACCCACCCCCAAGTGGACTTGGTCAAGCAGAGGCCGAGGGACATCGCCGGGACTTGCAGAGTCTTTTCCTCTATTTATCTGCTAGAGACCTTGCTTATCCTAAGATTTTATTACCCTGAGTCCTCAAAGATACATTTTCCTGCATTCTTCCCTTGATCATTTCTCAGTTTCAATTATCACCATCAGGACCACAGCTAGTACAGAATATAAGGCTGGCTCAAATTTGGCTTGGCCTCTGCCATTCAACCTTGTTGTAGGTGCAGCACTGGGCATAAAGCAGGGCATGTAGTGAAGAGTCTGATTTGGAATAGGGCATTTAGTTTGAATCCTGCTGTTATACCTTGGGTAAGTTATTTCCCTTTTCCAAATGTTAGATTTCTTTCATTAAATGGCCACAATAATAGGTAGCCTTAGAATGTCTCTGTGAGAGTTAGGTGAGGAATTATTTCACACTGCCTAGTTTGGTACTTACCCAAAAGTAGGCAACCACAAATGTTTACTTCTTTCTCCAGGACCCCTCATATTTCCTATCTAATTCCAGTTACTGTAGGATCAACATAATGCTCTGTAACTTCAACTTCACTCTGGTACCACCTTTTGTCAAAGTTAGATATCAGAGATTTGCTGCCAAAATAAGTCAGGAAGGAAAACAAAGAGTCCAAGAGGTTAAGCCTGCATGGCTGGATATTTCTCATCATAACTGAAACCAAATGCATCATCTTTCTCAGTAAGTTGCCTCCTTTGTTCTTTACTTCTCTTGTGATACTCTCATATCTACATCCACTGTCTTTGACCCCATCCCTAATCCAAGTCTTCTAAGGTGGCTGGAGAGGTGAGCCAGTGCCCCTGGAGACACTATGAGGCTTCAAGTAGGCAGGGTAGAGGCCTGGGACCTGGAAGGGTAGAGAGCAGGATGGGACAGGGTACAAGGAATGGGGTCAGGTGAGGGATTAGGTCCTAGCAACACCCTTTCAGACTGCATTGTCCTCTCAAGAAAAGCCTCAGTACCTGTGGTCTCCCCTTAACTTCCTATGCTCTGAACATGTCTAGGCATGTTGGCTGGGAAAATGGACACAGAAACCTGTAATTTCAGTGCACTTTGGGAAATACTCTTCTAAAAACTCAAGAGATCATAAAAACCTGATATGACAATTTAAATGAGAGAGAAAAACATAAATATTTGCAAGGAACTCAATATAATTCCTGTTTGATGATTTTATTAAAAACTCCAGTGACTCCATTCATTGCTGAGTTTTTGTTTGCATAAATCTGATTATAATCTAAAGACATGTCCCTGTGAGGGAGGATGCCTTTCATTGGTTTCATGTGCCCATCACCCCATACTGGGGGTGCTCCTACTAATAGCTCATCTGACACTCTCCTCTCTGGTAGCCTATTGGAGCTGCCATTGGAGCTGCCTCCTCCTGGAGGGACCAGGGAGTAATTTGTACCCTTTAATTAGCCAAAAACCATTAAATATGCATTGGCAGCTCTCCATCACAAAGCAATAGACTTCTTCCTGCACCCAATCCACCTTGACTCAACAGTCCTACATTTTCTTGGCAACCCCATTCCAAATACCAGTTTCGTTATTAATTTCAATGGGTTATCAACAAGTGATAGAAATCCTTGAAACCTAAGGAGGGCTAAAACAGAATACAGTAGAAACTCATAGAAATCTAGGATAGGAATAAAGCTAGATCTCTGTTTAATTTAATATTGCTGGGAAACCAATAACTACAAACTTATGACATAAAACAACCATTTCCCTTTTTTAAATTTATTTTTTATTGTATTTTCTCCATTACTATTTATCACCCTTATACCCTATCCCACCTCCACCCATTCCCTCCTCCACCCCTGCAATCACCACATTGTTGTCCATGTTCATGTGTTCTTTTTCTTTTATGCTCGATTCCACCACCACCACTCCCCCCTACTTACCTGCCCAGAGCTATCATCTGCTCTTTATCTCTGAGTTTGTCTCTATTTTGCTTGTTAGTTCAGTCTGTTCATTAAATTCCACATATAAATAAAATCATATGGTATTTGTCGTACTCTGACTGGCTTATTTCACTTAGCATAATGCTCTCTAGGTCCATCCATGCTGTTGCAAAGGGTAAAATTTTCTTCTTTTTTATGGCCGAGTAATATTCCATTGTGTAAATATATAATTGTTTTATCCACTCATGTACTGCTAGACACTTAATCTGCTTCCAAATCTTGGTTATGGTAAATAAGGCTATTATGAACATAGGGGTGCTTATATTTTTTCAAATTAGTGTTTCAAGTTTCTTTGGATATATTTCCAGAAGTGGAATTGCTGAGTTAAAATGGAGTTCCTCTTTTAATTTTTTGAGGAAACTCCATGCCATTTTCCCCAGTGGCTGCACCAATCTGGGTTCCCTCCAGCAGAGCACAATGGTTTCCCTTTCTCCACATCCTCACCAATATTTGTTTGTTGATTTATTGATGGTAACCATTCTGACAGGAATGAGGTGATATCTTATTGTAGTTTTAATTTGCATTTCTCTGATGATTTATGGGGGGGGGTCTGCCCGCAGGGCCCCCCTGGCCACCATGGATGAGAATAAGTCTACCAAGACATAATCTGCTTGGGGAGGAAAGGTGGCCCATCTCTCAAAGAAGAAGGGCCAGGAACCTGTTCCTCAATGGGTTTTTACTGGGTTTAATTTTCATAAGAATACAGGGTGTATATGTAAAGCTCATCAGTCATTGTCAGGCAGAAATGATTAAACAGTAGATAACACTCAAAGAACTCTGAGGGTTTATTTGGAGTCAGGGTCAGATAGTTAAAGGGCATAAAACTTTGGGGAACAAACTCACTTCATGCTTGGACCCTTATCATTTAAATTGAGGGTATTAGCAAACTAGGTTTCATAGGATTTTATTAGGCCTGATTGCCCTAGGGAACCCACCCTCTCCAGCACAGGACCTCACCTACCTCCAGCATTGTTTCAGGCTTAAGTCCAGCAAGGGAAATAAGGCAGCCAAGAGATTAGGAGACTTCTTGCAGACAGAATGAGGACTCAGGCTATGTCAAAGCCGAGGGGGGTGTCCATCACCCCCTTTGTCCATAGCCCCTACGTCCTTCACCGAGGGCCCCCTCGTGACTGTGCCTGTCTTAGGTTGTCCCTCCCTTGAGGAATCTTACCCATCATTGGCTAACTGGTCATGCACTGGGGGCCAGGCAGGGTGAAGTAAAGTGGACAGAGGTGGTGCTCCTGCCAAGGAGATAAGCTTTGTCTCCTAAGTGGCTTATGGTCCCAAGGTCTTTTTACTCAGCCTTAGCCACCAGGGGTTACAGTTTCTGAAACCAGGCAGGGCGGTTCCCAACAATGATTAATGGCATTGAGCACTTTTTTTACATGTTTATTGGCCATCTGTATGTCTTCTTTGGAGAAGTGTCTGTTCAATTCCTTTGCCCACTTTTAATCAGGTTTTTTTTTATTGTGTTCATGTTGAGTTTTATAGTTCTTTATAAATTTTGGATATTAACATCTAACCAGATCATTGGCAAATATGTTCTTGCATGCATTGGGTTGTCTTTCAATTCTGTTGATGGTTTCCTTTGTTGTGCAAAAAATTTTTCATTTGATATAGTCCTATTTGTTTATTGTTTTCTTTTGTTTTCCTTGCCCAAGGCAATATATCAGAAAAACTATTGCTACAAGAAATGTCCAAGATTTTACTGCCTAGGTTTTCTTCTAGGATTTTTATGGTTTCAAGTCAAACATTTAAGTCCTTAATCCATTTGAATTCATTATTGTGTGTGGTGTAGGAAGGTGGTCTAGTTTCATTTTTGGCATGCATCTGTCCAATTTTCCCAACACCATTTACTGAATAACTCTCTTTAGCCCATTGTATGTTTTTGCCTCCTCTGTCAAATATTAATCCACTCTAAAGGTGTGGTGTCATTTCTGAGCTTTCTATTCTGTTCCATTGATATGTGTATCTGTTTTTATGTCAGTTCAATCCTATTTTGATTACTATAGCCTCATAGTATAGTTTGATATTAGGTAGTGTGATTTCTCCAACTTTGTTCTTCTTTGTCAAGATTCCTGTTGCTACTTGGGGGTCTTCTTTTGGTTTCACATAAATTTTGGAATGTTTGTTCTAGTTTTGTGGAATATGTCATTGGTAGCTTGATAAGAATTGGTTGAAACTACATATTGCTTTGGGTAGTACGGACATTTTAGTAATGTTAATTCTTCCTACCATGAACGCAGTATATGCTCCCATTTATTTACATCTTCTTCCATTTTTTTCCTCAGTGTCTTATTATTTTTCAAGTACAAGCCTTTTACATTCTTGGTTAAATTTGTTCCCAGATATTTTATTTTTTTAAGCAATCGTGAATGGATATTAATTTTGTATCATGCTACTTTACTTACTTCATTTATCAGTTCTAGTAGTTTATTGATTGAATAAACTACTCTATGTACAGTATCATGTCATCTGCAAATAGTGACAGTTTTACTGCCCTCTTTACAATTTGGATGCCTTTTATTTCTTCTCCTTGTATGATTGCTGTGGCTAGGAATTCCAGTACTAGGTTGAATAAGAGAGGTAGAAGCAGACATTCCTGTCTTGTTCCCAATCTTAAGGGGACTGCTTGTAGTTTTGCCCATTGAGTATGATGTTGGCAGTGGGTTTGTCATATACGGACTTTATTACATTGATGTATTTGCCCTCTGTTCCCATTTTGCTCAGAGTTTTTAGCATAAATGTATTCTGGGTTTTATCATATACCTTTTCTGTATGTATTGATATAATCATGTGGCTTTTATCCTTCATTTTGTTTATATGGTGTATCACATTTATTGAGTTGTGAATATTGTACCAGCCTTGCATTCCTGGAATAAATCCCAGTTGATCATGGTATATGATCTTTTTGATGTATTACTTTATTCAATTTGCAAGTATTTTGTTGAGGATTTTAGCATTTATGTTCATCAGGGGTATTAGTCTATAATTTTCTTTCTTTGTATTTATCTGCTTTGGAAATAGGACAATGCTAGCCTTGTAAAATGAGCTTGGGAGACCTCCTTTATCTTAAATTTTTTGTAGTGTTTGAGAAGGATATATATTAGGGTTTTTTTTAAATGTTTGGTAAAATTAACCAATGAAGCCAGTTAGTCCAGGAATTTTGTTTATTGGGAGTTTTTTTTTTTATTATTACTTCAATTTCACTAGTTGTTATCTGTCCAGATTCTCTTATGCTTCCTAACATAGTTTGAAGATTATATGTTTCTAGGGCTTTCTCAGTTTTGTTCAGGTTATCCAATTTGTTGGTGTATAGTTCATAATATTTTCTTACAATCATTTGTATTTCTTTAGTGTCAGTTGTTACCTCTTCTCTTTCATTTCTGAGTCTGGCTAAAGGTTTGTTAATCTTGTTTATCTTTTCAAAGAACCAGCTTTTGAATTCATTGATCTTTTGTATTTTTTAGACTCTATTTTGTTTATATCTGCTCTGATCTTTATTATTTCCTTTTTTCTACTCACTTTGGGCTTTATTTATATTCTTTTTCTTGTTCCTTTAAGTATAAAAGTTAGATTGTTTATTTGAGTTTTTTCTTGTTTCTTGAGATAGGCCTGTAATGCTGTGAATTTTCCTCTTAGGATTGTTTTCCCAGTGTCCCACAGATTTTGGGTTGTTGTGTTCTCATTTGTTTCAAGGTATCTTGATTTCTTCCTTGATCTCATTGTTGACCCATTCATTGTTTAATAACATGTTATTTAGCTTCCATATCTTTGTGTATTTTTCCGTTTTCTTCTTGTGATTGATTTCTAGTTTCATAACATATGGTCAGAGATGATGCTTGATATAATTTCAATCTTCTTAAATTTACTGAGACTTGTTTTGTGTCCTAATATGTGGTCTATCCTAGAAAATGTTCCATACGCACTTGAAAGGTATGCATATTCTGCTGCTTTGGGGCAAAAACCTCTGAAGATATCAATTAGATCCATTTGATCTAGTGTTTTGTTTAAGGTTGCCATGCCCTTGTTGATTTTCTTTCTGGAAAGTCTGTCCATTGAAGTTAATGAGGTGTTAAAATCTCCTACTATGCCTGTATTTCTGTCAATCTCTCCTTTTATGTCCATCAAGATTTGCTTTACATATTTGTGTGCTCTTATGTTGGGTACAGAAATGTTTACTAGGATTATGTCCCCTTGTGGAATGTTCCCTTTACCATTATATACTTTCTCTTTTTCTTACTGTAGCATTTGTTTTAAAGTCTATGTTTTTGGATATAAGTGTTACTACCACAGCTTTTTTTATTTCTTTCCATTTGCATGAAATATCTTTTCCCATCAATTAACTTTCAGTCTGTGTGTATCTTTCATTATGATGTGGATGTCTTGAAGACAGAATATATGAATAGGTCTGTCCAGAAAGTATCAATCCACATAGTATGAAAAATAAAGACATTTATTGAAGAAAATACAAGAAATTTACAAGAACCATTGTAAATAAGATAGTGACACATCAAAATCTTGGACACAGTAGTTTTTAGAATCCCCAGATCAGTTTCTAGAACTCTCTCTCACTGTCAGTTGTCAGTCTTTGTTGATTGCAACCTGTACACGTTCAACATTCTCAGGTATTCTCTTATTGAAGGTCTTCCAGAACATGGAACACTTTCAAAAGATTCTCAACCATCTTTGAAGTGTTTGTGCCACACTTTGATTTGAAGTACTTTCATTGCATCATCCTCAAAAGCCCTCTGAATCATGCAAATAGTTTCTGCAGAGAAATGTTCAAGCTTAATGCAAAAATTGGATGCAGATTCATTGCTCTACTCAGTCATTTTGAATGTGATGGCTACACAGTTCACATGCTCACTCAACAGTGTCTGCCACCCTCACTGACTAGTACAGTGATATCATCATTGTTCAAGCATGTGAATTCCTATCCACTCTTCTTGGCTGCTAGTTCATATTGTGTCATGCAAACTATTTTTATTATATCAACAATGGCTGGATTTTGTCCAGATAGACCTCATATATGGGTGTTGTTTTCTTATCTATTCAACTACCCTATGTATTTTGATTATACTGTTTAAGCCATTTACATTTACAGTGATTATTGATAGATACATATTTGTTGTGACTTTATTTTTTAACTATGTTCCTCTGTTTTTATTGTCTTTTTCTTCTTCTTCTTCTTCTTAAAGCAAACCCTTAAACATTTGTTGTAATACTGGTTTAGTATTCTAAAGCTCTTTTAGCTTTTTCTTGATTGGGAAACCCTTTCTTTCTCCTTCAATTTTAAATAATAACCTTACTAGGTAAAGTAGATTTTGTTGTAAGTCTTTGCTTTTCATCACTTTAACATTTAAGGCTAAGCCCTTCTGGCCTGAAATATTTCTGTTGAAAAATCAGATGTGGGTAACTAACTGCTTTTAAGATTCTCTCTTTGTATTTAAGTTTTGCCATTTTAATTATGATGTGTCTTGGTGTGGACCTCTTTGGGTCCATCTTATTTACAACTCTCTGAGCTTCCTGGATTTTGTGTCTTTTTCCTTCACCAGGTTATAAAAGTTTTTGGTGATTATTTCTTCAAATAGGTTCACAATCCCTTGCTCTCTCTTTCTTTTTCTTTTGGTATATCTATGATGTGGGTGTTGTATGTTTCATGTTGTCCCAAAATTCCCTTAAACTATCCTCATTTTTTAAAAAAAGTCTTTCTGCTTTTTGCTGCTCTGATTGGGTATTTTTTCTATCTTGTCTTCCAAATTTCTGGTTTGATCCTCTGCTTCATCTAAACTATTGTTTATTCTTTCCAGTGTATTATTTATTTCAGATATTGCATTCTTTATTTCTGACTGGTTCTTTTTTATAGTTTCTATGTCTTTTTTAATGCTGTTGAGCACCCTTATAATTATTACTTTGAACTCTATAGCTGATAAATTGCTTGCCTCAATTTCTTTAGCTCTTCTTCTAGAAAATTTTTTTGTTCTTTCATTTGGGGTCTGTTTTTTTTTGCTTTCAATTTTGGCCACCCCTTTGTGTTTGTTTCTATGTATTAGTAGATGTGCAAAGACTCTGGTGCACATTTATGTTGGATGCTGCCTGTGACTGGCTCTGGTAAAACCCATTTGGAGCTATCAGTTAGCCACAGCTTGCTATTCCTTTTCCTGGGCCTGGGTGCATGCTGAAAGAACCAAGCTGTGCACCAGTGCTGGCTTTTACCAGCACCAGGCCTGGGGATGGGTCAGCTAAAGACTAAAAGCACCTAGAGATCTGACTCTGCCTGCAGCATGTCTGTTATGCTTGCTCACTGAAAGAGCCTTCAGCTGCACTCAGAAGGCTTAAGCTCCACAGGTTGGGAAAAGAAGGATTCCTGAAGGTGGAGCCATTGCTTCCCCTCAGGCTGATGCTGTATGCAGGGAAGTGCTCTGCCTGAGAATGTTAGCTTTTTCAATCTGGGGAATGACTCAGCACAGGGATCCTGGTGGCTGACCCTTCAGCTCTCTCCCCAGAGCCACCAACTTCAGACTTGACTCATGCAGTCCTAGTCCACTCTGCCCTCCCCTTGCTGGAGCCTAGGGTAAGTGACTGCAAATGTAATATGTACATTTGCTCTTTAAAAGGATGTCTGTGTCTATAGACTTCTCTGCCTGGTAGACAGAAATCCAACTGATTTTCACGACCAGATGTTCTGTGGGTTCCTTTTCTGATTATGCTGCTCTAGTTTGGGGAGCCCACTTTGGATTTAGACCCCACACTGGTCAGGTGGAACACCACTGAAATATCCCTCTGGAACTTCAGCTGAAACCCATGGGAGCCCAGCCAGCCCTCTCACACCTCTGTACTTCCTACCAGTCTTGATGTGGTAGTATGGTTTGTTCTATAAGTCCTTGGCTACAAGGCTTCTTTCCCGTTAGTGTTCAGTTGCTTATTCAGAATGATTTTATATAATTATAAATATATAATTTATATATTTATGTAATTCCATTTTGGTCCTGGGAGGAGGTTAGTGTAGATTCTCCCTACTTTGCCATCATCTTTGATCTTGCAAAAGACAGAGTCTTTTTAACTTTGATCATAAAACAACCATTTTCTATGTTCATGGATTCTGTGGGTGAGGAGTTCAGACAGGACATGGCAGGAATGGCTCATTTCTGCTCCATGATGTCTGAGGCCCCAGGTGGAAGATTCAGATTCTGTCAGGGATGTATTGGTATCTTGGGCCTTCAGTCCTGGAATAGTTGTTACTTGCATGTTATATGGTTGAGGCTGGTTGTCAGCAGAGCTTCATTCAGGAAAGTTTCTGGCATGTATAGGTACCTCTTCAAGTGGCTTGGGCTTCCTCACAACATGGTTTTCCCAGAGTAACCAGACCTCTTATATAGTGGCTCAGGACTCCAAAGGAGAAGGTCCCAGCTTGGCAGACAGAAGCTGTACTACCTTTTGTAACTTGCCTCCAGAAGGCACATGGCACTAATTCTGCTGGCTTCTATTGGTTACAAGAAAGTCACAACCCCTAGACTTAAGAAGGAGTAAGGAATTGGATTCTACACCTTGATGGGGAAGTGAATGATAAGGTTTCAGAAAAGCATGTGGAATGGGAAACACTGTTTTGGCTATCTTTGGAAACACAATCTGCAGCCTCTCAATGGTACTAAGAGCAGTACTAGCAAAACCATCAGGTAACCAAGCAGCTTCTGTCTTTATATCTATTTCATTCTTCTCTTTTTTGAAAAATATTTTTGACTCTGCCTTTCAGTCTACATGTGGGATGGGGAGAAGAATATGTTATTCCTTGGTACTTGATTTCATGTCACTAAGGTAGGGACAACAATCCCTAATAACTTTTTTGAGAGACTAACACAGACTAAATTAGAATTATATAGGTCCAGTTATAAATTGCTGAAAGAGATAATCTGATTTTCCAAACTTGGGTCTGGTGTCTTCTTCGTTCAGTTGTCTGTGGCTGGGACCAGTGTCATGGACTGGTCCAGGAGCTCAGGGGCTGTTGTTTAAACCAAGCATATAGTTTGAAAGGACCTTCTATATTTCCTACATTATTTTACCTTCATTAATTTATTTTAAAATTGCATTGTCAGACTAGAATTTTTATTTACTTATTAAAAGTATGAACCCTCTTAGTATTCCCCAAATGCCCTTTGCAACTAGCAAAAGATATGTAAATAATTAATGAAACTCATCAGACTTACCTTAAAGATGACGATGTTGCCTTAGCAAAATATTTGCAACCATTAACTTATTTTCATTTTCTCAGAGCATTTTTATTTCAGCCAGGCCTAGGATGAATCTTGAGGTTGGCAAACTTGCCTCAATTTTCTTTGCATGAATGCTCTGACTATCCATTCCAAACAGGTATGTGCATATATGCATGTTCAGAAACATTCTTTGCCTCCAAACACACACCATGGGTTCAGTGCCCAGGAATGTCAGGTTTCATGCTTTCCTTACAGTCATAAGACTCTGTCTTGACTTGCTCTACTGGGGCAATATTCATCATCTTCTGAATGCATTTAATTCTAGTGTAACAAAGCTCTAAGTGGATGTAATGTCAAACTAATGTCCAAAGCTTTGTAGTTATTCATAATCACAATAGAATACAAACTATATGGGGCAGGGATTACTATTTTGTTTGTTTATTGCTGTAACACCAGCATCTAGAACAGTGCCTTGTGTATGTAATGCACACTCAATGAATATTTGCTCAAATTCAGATCCATAGGTAGTTTAATGTATTAAGCCTTCAAGAAATATTGACGTTTTTGTTCAGAACTTAAAAACAAGCTGAAGTATGTTGCTAATCATAAACTTTAAGATATTACAGGTCAATGTTCGCACCCCCCCCTCCCCAGTATCTCTTAAATAACAGAGATCCATTTTAAGCTGAGCCCATTTTCTCCTGTTCATATTCCTGAATCCTATCTGTTCAAATTCAGCAAGTAGAAGTGGGATTCAGAGTTTGGCAGTTTGTACAATTTGTAGACCTGAGTGACTCACCTGGGTACTTGCATGATTCAGTTGTCTTGGGCTTTGTTGGAACTATAAGATGAGATAGTTTCTGTGATCAAAGGTAACCTAGCATTCTTTCTCCATTTTGCCCCTTTGACTCCACCCTGCCACCGCAGTGGAGACAGAAGCAGAATGTGAAAGATATACTTTCATTAGATTTTTATAATGTTGGTTTGGATTTTAGGTGACAAAATTCTGTACATAACTGGGAGAATTTGTTCATTTCTTCCCAGACCAACACTGCTCTGGCCTACACCAGTGGTTTCTTCTAGATGTATGAACCCTGTTTTTATGAGTGGATTGATGAAGTGCTGAACTGATGATATCATCAAGCTACAAAGCAGTGCTAGCCATGGTTTCTGAGACAAGAACTGGTCTGACCCCTGGCTCCCTCAGAACCATGGATGTTTAAATTTTTGGTGCATGCTTAGATTATACAAATAAAACGTCAGAAAGAGATTTGAAGAGTTGCTGATGTTATAAATACAATCATCAAGGAAGAATTCTATTGTGTTTCATGTTAACACTTATTGTATTATTTTTATTTACATTGTCAAATAAATTTTGTGTATCTTTAGATACTTGTATTACTTTGTCTTTAGAGCAGCAATTTCCAATTTTCCCATAAATCACTACTCCTATATGATGCTCCCTCAAAATAATTTTGCCACTGAATACATTTTTTTTGGGTGCACTTCATACTATATTACCTTCTTGGAGAGTTTCAATGCATATTAGCATATTAAATAAAAAATATTTAGCAAGGAAATCTTTTTTTGTTAATCTACAATATCCAGAACTTACATGACCAGATGAACTTTCCAAGAATATTATTTTTCTTTCTGAAGAAACTATTAATACCTGGGGGAACTAATACAGTAAGAGCACTTTGGGGGACACCCTGTCCTAAGAAGTCAGCAGTTCTCTAAGACCTCTGTTATTGTGGGTAGAAGGCCTCCTAAGAAAGTGTTGCTCTTTCTATGTTCATTGCTGCTGCTGCTGTTCATTTATTAAGTACCTACTGTCAGTCAGGCCCTGGGTCAAGCCTTTACATATATTCTCTCAAATCTTTACAATATCCCAACCTGGAGAGTATGAAATAACTATTTTCAATGAGAAAACTGAGGTCCATAGGGGTTAAATAATTTTCCCAAAGTCTAAGTGACCCCAAGTCTGTTTGCCTATGCACACTTTGACTATGCCTTTCAAATGATGTTATTTTTTTGCAGACCAAAGTAACCCTTAGATATTCAACCAATATAATACACAAAGTTCATTTTCCATGTTTAAGATAAATAACTTTTTCTTCTCCTTGTCCCTGAATGTAATTCCCTGTTTAGTACTGCTTGCATGTGCAGTACTATGGAACTAATGTGAGCAGGAAGGTACCTGCTGTGATGGATTATGCCCAGGCTCCTTAAATAATGTATTACAGACAGGACACTAAAAGGTTATGTGTTCAGTTGCTGATGTAGCACTAGAAAAGTGGATATGTTACATCAGGAAGGGAGAGGAACTAACAAATGCTTCTTTCTGTGAACTTGCCAAGCAGCAAGGCTCACAAAATTGCCTCCTTAGTTCTCTCAACTGTTTTCTTTTCACCTCTCCCCTCTCTAGCCCCAAATTTGCTTTTCCAACCATCTGATGGTATCTGAAAGTCACTCTGATAGTCACTATTGTTGACTTTGGGAGGGCTACTTCTTTTAATGCTGCACTATAACCCAAGGTTGGGCTGCTGGAGCCTATTAGTGACCTTATATCAGTTTTCTAGGTGCCAGAGTATTGGAAAATCCAGCTTAAACAATACTTTACAAATCTAAGTACCAAATACTCTGTCAATTAATTCTAAAATACTTTTCTATGTGCTTTAGGAAGAGAAGTTATTACATTCTTTTCAGAATAATTGTATATAATCTGGACAATTTTCTTTTTATTTGAAAAAATTGGGCCCTGATTTATTTGGGGCATTAGCTGGATGGTGTTTACTATCTCTTATTGAGTAACAGTCTTATTATTCTATGGTTTTTGTGATAGTTTATGACTGGTGAGAGAAACTCATACATGTATAGAGACTTTCTTCTTTCCTTGAACATGGTACTATGAGTTGCAATTGCAATTATTATATAGATCTGTTGGTAAAGCTCAAAGAACAAGGTGATATCCAATCTATCAACTTATAGAATGTATACATAGAATGTGTTCTTCATAGTAACCTTTAACTAATGTCACCACAATTCACTCAGCAACAAAGATTCTGAAGTTAAAAAATATGCCCCCAAAAGTATTTAAAATGCATCATAAGATAAATTTGAGGTGCTATCTCTAGTGTTTATCAGGTTAAAAAATGCCAAATAATGGTCTAATTACTCAGACTTCTTACAGATAGTCAACTTTAGTTAGAACTCATAACAAACAGAAAAATGAGAACAAAAATAAAATCACCTTAAAATATATTTTAACCTTCAAATTAATTTGTTTAGTTATTGGCTTTTATCATACTTTCAAGTTACCTAATTCCTAATTTAAGAATATCACTAATTTTAGTCTTAGAAGGAGTACCAAATGAAGAAGTAAAGACCTTCATTTATAAAAGACTTTCAGGAGTCTAAAGCAATTATCAACTTAAATAATAGGAAAGAAAGTCAATAAAACTATGAGTCTCTCTTTTATTTTGATAAACTTCTGAACCTCTTCTCTGAAGTCTCCATATTACTATCTACTCATAAGTTCTATTTTAGAAAAATAAATAGTCTAATTGGGGTATATGGTTTTCTATAAGTGTTGAAAGTGGTGGGGGCAACAGGAACTTCTTCAGTTAGTTCAGCTACTTTTTCTCAGAAGGTGAGAATCTTCTGGAGGCCATGGTTAACCATAAAGCAGCCATGCTGTTTTCCTGGAGAACCTAGACATTTTCCTTCTACCTTTTCTGGTACAGGTTATTGTTTTAGGAAGTAGGGATGTCATGTGACTGTGGACCTTAAAGTAATTTTATATCATGATGTGAAAAAACTCAGCAAAATGGGAATAGAGGGAGTATCCCTTAACATAATAAAGGCCATATACAAGAAACCTACAGCCGACATCATGTTCAATGGGCAAAAGCTCAAAGCTTTCCCCGTAAGATCAGGCACAAAACAAGGGTGTCCACTTTCACTTTCTATTCAACATATTATTGGAAGTTCTAGCCACAGTGATCAGACAAGAAAAAGAAATAAAAGGCATCTAAATTGGAAAGGAGGAAGTAAAGTTGTCACTGTTTTCAGATGACATGATAGTGTACATAGAAAATCCTATAGACTCGGCCAAAAAACTGCTGGACCTAATAAATGAATTTGGCAAAGTGGTAGGATAGCATTTTTGTACACCAACAATGAAATATTAGAAATATAAGTTAAGGCAAAATCTCATTTATTATAACAACAAGAAAAATAAAGTACCTAGGCATTAACTTAACCAAGGAGGTTAACAACATGTACTCAGAAAACTAAACAATGAAGAAGAACGAAATTAAGGAGACACAAATAAATGGAAGAATATAGTGTGTTCATGGTTTGGAAGTGTTAATATCATTAAAATGTCTATACTACCCAAAGCAATCTATAGATTCAATGCAATCCCTATCAAAATACCAATGACATGGATGGATCTTGAGAGCATTATGCTAAGTGAAATAAGCCAGGTGGTGAAAGACAAATACCATATTATCTCACCTGTAAGTGGAACCTAATCAACAAAACAAATAAGGAAGTGAAATATAACCCAAGATTTTGATATGAAGAACAAACTGACAGTAACCAGAGGGGAGAGTAGAGGGGCATAATGGAGAAAAGAAGGGGAAGTGTTGTCAAGGGACATATATAAAGAACACATAGACAAAGCCACAGAGGGGTAGGGTCAAAGGTGGGAGGTTGTGAGGGGTGGGGTGGGGGGAGTGGTGAGGGGAAAATGGACAACTATACTTGAACAATAATAAAAAATTTTAAAATAAAACAAAAGTTAAATAATGTTCAATTTATAATTGCTCAGATGTCCTTGTTTAAGCTATATAAGCTATGTTGATCTTAATCAAAATAATAGTTAATGGATAAAAAAATAAAAAATACAAATGACATATTTCACAGATATAGAACAAATATTTCAAAAATTTATATGGAACCATAAATGACCCTGAATACCCTCAGCAATTTTGAGAAAGATGAACAAAGTAGGAGTGATCACCATACCTGATATCAAACTATATTACAAGGCCATGGTAGTCAAAACAGTCTGATATTGGGATAAGAACAGACACATAGACCAATGGAACAGAACAGAGAGCCCAGAAATAAACCCAAATCTCTATGGTCAATTAATATTTGACAAAGGGGGCAGGAACATAAAATGGAGTAAAAATAGCCTCTTCCACAAAAGGTGTTGGGAGATCTATACAGTTACATGCAAAAATATGAAACTAGATCACCAGCTTACACCATATACCAAAATAAACTCGAGATGGATAAAAGACTTAAATATAAGTCATGACAGCATAAAGTCCTAGAGGAGAACATAGGCAGGAAAATCTCAGGTATTCCATTCAGCAATATTTTCACCAATATATATTCCCCTAGAGCAAGAGACATAAAGGAAAGAATAAACAAATGAGACCTCATCAAAATGTGTTTTACTATCTTTAGTAATAGAATAGAGCCAGATTAATATCTGCTTCTGCATTTTATCTCATGCTATGTTGTTTTGATTGAAGTGTATGAAGAAAATCTGGCTTAACAGACACATAATTGGAAAAGGGAGAAGTGTTTTAGTAATATTTTCAGGTAAGTATAGATATTGTATGGTACAACACTCAGTCTCAACAGAGGTAGTTTCTTAAGGGCTAACTGCAATGTATAATCTCAAAGTGAAATCCATTTGTCTGTCTTGCACTTCAAGTGTATCTTTTATCCTCAGTGGTTTTGTAACATTATGCATATATTCACTAAGCCACATAGATCTTTCAAATTTTGATGTATTTTATTAGATGATAACATGAAATCCTACATTTGTTACCTTACTTGTTTCATCTAAAAATTATTTAAGTGTTTGGTTGAGATCAAGTTCACCATGATAGAAGTAGTTTTTCAATTTTTGCTTGAAAGTTCTAATGTTTTCATTGGAAACAAATACTCTCAGTTGATTTCTTTGAGATTACGTGGTTACTTTGTTCATTTTAAGAAATTGTTTGCCAGATATCCATTGGAATAATCATAGCTGATTTGTCAGTCATTCTTTCAAGTACTATAAAAATGACATTCCAAGAAAATAGCAACTGGTTAGTCCATGACTCAGACAACTGTACACATTTTTTTTTCTTCAAGACAACCATCATCTCTGTGTAACAGAAGAGCTTTATGACAACATCTTGCTGGTATCTCAAGGGTTAAGATTTAATAAAATCAAAATCAGAACTGCTCACTCCTCTATCAAAACCATTTTAAAGTAAAACTGGCCTTTTTAAAAACTTTGTGTTTGCTAGTGAAGAATGGCTACTCATCCAGTTTGGTGCCACTGAACTGGTTTGTGCTCAGGTGCCAGCAGTTTCACTACTTATTGCTTTTGTGTCATCAGGGCACATGTCAACATAGTGAAAAAATAATGTCTTAGTAGTATTATAAAAATTGCTATAAAATTATAAAAATAAAATGAAAAGTAGTATGTGAATATAAAATATTATTAAAATTTTATAAAATATTAAAGTAAAAATATGGAAGTGCCTTGAGGAATCCCCCAGGGATCCATGCACTACACTTTTAGATCCTCTTCTCTAAGGGTTAACTTAAAGGGTTGAATTAGTTAATACACACAATACATGTAGAACAATGTGTATAAAAGACACAAGGAGTAATAGATTACTGTGAGTAATAGATTACTGTTAGTAATTTTCCTAATGCTGATGCTGCAGCAAAAATGCCTCAAGCTCATAGATGTGTCTGGATCCCCTCTAGGGGATTTGGCACTTACTTTAGATTTCTTTGGGGAGAGCACAAAATAAGAATTAGTATTGAAAAGTAAAGGTATAATTCATTAGATATGAGCCCTGGGTTTTAAGTATCCAGTTCACTGAATCCTAGTATTTATTATCACAATGAAAACTTGTTAACCCAGAGCATATCTTAAGAGTGTCTTACAGTTCTTAATACCATATGGTCCTGGTTCTGACCACTAGTTTTTCCACTTATCCAGAGGCAGTCAGAACTTGATAAACCAGCCAAGCATACCCTAAAAATTGATTTGTAACAAAAAGCCAACTTTCACTTCGTAATAGGTGGTAATTCATTTTTTCCCCCTGTAAGACGATGATGATCACATTTCTACTAAGGACACTAAAATTTGCTTTTTCTGAGATGTATTTTATAAGAAAGTAAATTATATTAAGCATTGTTATGTCCAGAATGGCAACTACTTAAAATGAGCCTTATTTTAAAGATTTCTCTGGATTTGTGTAGCTTATATGAGGCATGGTTTGAGGCGTGCACTTGTGTGTATATGTACTGTAGTTTGCTAGAAATTCCATTATTTCTCTTGGTTAGTTTTGGAAAGAGATGAAATAAATTTGATTATGCACTACTCACCTTATATTCTGTTGAAACACAGTACACACTAAGGAGAACAAAATCGCCTGAGTCCTCACTAATGTATGTATGGCCTGTTTCTTCTCTAGGATGTCAGCATATTTTTTTTCCTTTCCTGAGGGAGTTAAGGAGAACTTTCAAACAATTTGATGTAGAGATTTATACTTTTAAAGTAGTAGCATTTCTTTATCTTGCTAGTCATCTATTTGATTTCAGATATGCAAGCAATATTAGACCATCTCTTAAAGTAAAGGCTTTGGCTATCACAGGTATGAGAAAATACTGAAATGTTGCATAATCTTAAAAATATTGACATGATGTGTCTTAGAAGTACAAATTTAGCATTAGACTATAGTTCAATAAAAAATATTTTAGAATAACACATATATGCATGAAAAACACAACTTAAATTGTAACTCATAATGTTTATTCTCTTTTCAAGCATGGTTAAGTGTTTTTCTACAAAATAAAAATACATTCATTTGATAATCACAGCTTATTCCTTACAGGTTAAAAATTCTAAGCTTTCTTTGGTTTCTATGGTTTCACTCATAGTTCATAGATGATTTGGATACAATGATCTAACTTTGTTTTCTATGTACTTCTCTCTGTGTGTGAGTTTGTCTGATTTTGAACATGAATCAGCTTTGTTGTCTGTGATGCTCATGGAGTTCCCAGGAACAGTCAAGGTGGTCTGTCTGTGGCTTCTCTCAGTGCTCATGTCCAGTCAACAGTCACATCATGATTGCCCACAAAGTCTTCATAGTGATGGAAGGGACTGGAAAGATGGAATGAACCTGCTTAACTGCTTCCTGTATTCAGCTGAGTTAATGAATAATGGGTTAATTGAAAAAATTGCCACAGTTTACCCAACTTTTGTATTTATTCTTTTATGGATATCATGGAAAAATGCTTCCTATATGATATGTTTTGTTTTTCAATTCGATACTTTCTGGGAAGCATGGAAGAATATTTTCTAAACCCAGTTTACTAGTTTGCTAATTCTTAGAATTCTCCTTTAATCCTTATTTTGGGCCCAGCAGCAAAGAGAAGCTAAAATGTTATTTTTCTTATAAATGGGTGTTTTAAATTGTCGTTTAGACATGGTCTCCTGTTTTACTATGCAGGGTTTGCATTGTATATAGGATTTGCATTGTATAATAACCACTGTTCTTAAAATTAATTTAGTGAGTCTTTTTATTTCAGAATGGGCTAACTAAAAGTTCCTGACAAATGTCTATGACACTCATTTTTTCTGATATTCTTCTTTTTTTAAACTTTTTTATTGATGTTCAAATACAGTTGTCTCCATTTTCCCACCATCACTTTTTCCTGCCCTACCTACGCCCACCTCTCACCCTCAATTCCATCCCCTCAGGCTCCATCCATAGGTCCCTCATACATGTTCATTTACGTCCCCTTCCCTTTGTTTTTTCAAAAAAGCGAAGCAAAACAAGACAAGTAGTTATTCATTCTTCATGATACACCCTAGAGAACTACACAACTATGATTTTTCCTCTGACATATACTCTAAGAAACAAAACCTCTTAAGTGACAAAATTATGAGCTAGTATCATTTGTAATGGTCCAGATGAAATATTTCTCCTATAATTGAAAAATATTTTGTTTTCTGTAAAATAATCTGAGAAAGGTAGTTGAAGATGAAAATTAAGCATAGGGAATATAGTCAGTGATATAATAAATATGTATGATGCCAGGTGATTACTTGAACAGGGGAACACTTTGTAAAGTATGTGATTGTCTAACCACTAAGCTGTATACCTGAAACTAATACAAAATAATATTGAATGTAAATTGTAATTGAAAAAAAAAAACAAAAAAGAAAAGATTTAGATGAAGAATTTGTGTGAGAAGTTATAAGAACACAATCATTTCAAGATGTTATATGGATTCCCAGTAAAGCTCTTTTATACCTTTCCAAATCTTGCTAGGGATTCATTGCCAAAATTAGTTTTATCATGTTTGTTCACAAATAATATGCTCATTTAATAAACTTTCTAATTTGTGCTCACCATAAGAGGAAGCTTAATATTGGACATTTGGTAATGTTCATCCAGCTGAAAAAATATGCAACAAGAAAGCTAAGAATCTTTTCTAAATAAACTGCAACTTTTTAAAGCTAAATAAGAAACTTTACAGAGTTTCAGAAACATTTTCCTTTTACAAGACCTGAGGTTCTAGCCCTTGTTTGTCATTGATCATCTAAGTAGCTGAAATAGGTCACTTCATTGGGTCTCAGTTTCCTCCTCTGTAAAACAGAGAGCTGGAACCAGGTTCATTTTTGTGTCTTTTGGTCTCTAAATTCTATCTTAAGGTGGATGGTGGAACTCACATAAACTACAGAGAAAAAATTCAGAGAACTTCTAGTGTAACTCCCGTGGAAACACTGCTTTTGGAGTAAGAACAAGACTTTCAATATTGCTTCTAAAAAATAAAATATGCTGGTGGAATATTACTACCTTGATTAGGTTAGATTATATGGTAAAGTTGATGAAATGTTCTTTCCATGATTACATTACTCTATAGAAGACTGAATTTTAGCAGACAGAAGAAAGATTCTCCTGCAGGCCTTGAAGAAGTGACTGCCATGTTGTAGCAAGGGACATGTGGCAAGGAGTTGTGGGCAGCCTCCAGTAGCTGAAAGTGGCCTCCAGCCAACAGCCAGCAGAAAACTTCAGTCCTACAACCACAGAGAACTGAATTCTGCCAGCATGCACATAAATTTGAAACAAGACTCCATGTTCGAGAAAGGAATGGAGTCTGAATGACACAGTGATTGCAGCCAATGAGACCCTAAGCAGAGGATCCAGCTATGCCACGCTGGGACTTCTCATCTACTGAAACTGTGAGATAATAATACAGAATGTCCCTGTACATGCTTCACTTAGTTTAATTTTCCCTAATGTTAACATTTTGCATTACTGTGGTACATTTATCAAAACTAAGAAGTTAACATCAGTATAAGGTAGTAATAAGTTACTCCAGCCTTTATTCATATTTTACTGTTTTTCTATTAATGCCCCATTTACTCCTCCAGGATCCAGGAAACTACATTTAGGTGTAATGTTTTTTTACTTTCCTACAATCTGGGAGTTTCTCATCCTTTTCTTGTTTTTCGTGATTTGACAGTTTTGAGTAGTACTGGTCAGATATTTTATGTCATGTACCTCAATTTGAATTTGTGCACTGTTTTTCTCACCATTAGACTTTAGTTATGGTTTTATGGAAAGAATAATCAGAGGAATGTATAGAGTAATAGAAATGCTATATATATTTATTGTGGTGGTGGTTACATTTCTCAAAACTAAACTATGGCACAAAAATAAGTACATATTCTATGCAGGCTGTACCTCAATAAAGCTTTTGGAAAGAGATATTTCATACATATATACATACATGTATATGGACATGCACATCAGTTAATCAATCATTCAGTCAATCTGGGTTAAATAATGTTCAATTGATATTTTATAGCAAGATTGCCCAGAACCTTTAAGATTCTAAATTTTTTTGTGAATCTCTAAGCATTAGACATTGTAGTATTTCCAAACTTTTTGGTCTATGAGACCCTTTTAATAGCACTTCAGAGTTTCTGAAACACAGTTTGGAAAATACTACTGTGGCTGGCCAAAGACTGGGAAAATGTTTTTATCTCTTAAAGTGGAAATATCTTTTAGGTTTAGCACATTACTATATCTGTGAGTGTAAAAAGTAATAATATTTTAGAGCTGTAACATATTTTTCACTTAATCTAATAATATGTGTATATGTATTATTGCCACAAGAAATCTTAGAATCTATTTGAAAACAGTCAGGATGAAGGATTTCAGTGGATGAATGAATGAATCCAGCCTCTTGTGCAGCCTGGCATTGTAGGCTCCTTTGCCCTTTGCCACTGCTGAGTATTTGAGTCCAGATTTTGATTGATTTTTGGAAAGGTCAGAGATGATGGTCTGTTGGGAACCACCCTGCCTGGTTTCAGAAGCTGTAACTTCTGAAGGCTAAGGCTGAAGGAGAGACCTTGGACCGTAAGCCACCAAGGAGACAAAAGCTTATCTCCCTGGCAGGAGCACTGCTTCTGCTCCTCTTTCCATAACTGGCCCCCAATGCTTGGTCAGTTAGCCAATGACAGGTAAGATTCCCCAAGGGGGGAACAACCTAAGACAGGCACAATCACATGGGAGGCCTCCATAGAAGGACTTTGGGGGGTACAGCAAAAGGGGACAAAGGACCCTCATCCCTTGGCTTTGACAAAGCCTGAGTCCTCATTCGGTCTGGGAGAAGTCTCCTAATCTCTTGGCTGCCGCACTTCCCTTGCTCCACGTAAGCCTGAAACAATGACAGGGTGGTGCAGCCCTGTGCCTGAAAAGGGGGGTTCCCCAGGTGATCAGGCCTAAGAAAGAAGATGTAAAAACAAGTGGGAAGAAGAAAGTGGGGTAATGAACTTTGGAGGTAGTACTCCTACCTCAGGACACCCCTTAGTCATATAGTCATTATTCCATGGGGTTCCATTGCTGAATATAAAAAGTTATCTACTCACTAAAAAAGGCCACCTGTGTCTCTGTGTGCTCAAACAGTTCTCTGTGTGGAGGTTGAGTTCATGGGTTAAGCTGCATTAGTTGATTTATGTTTAGAAAAAAACCCTCTTATCTTGAATTATGTTTTGATGCTTTGAAAGATTTCCTGGCAGGTTATGATTTATGACTTGTTTCACATGATTTATGGGTCATGTTTGCAATTATATCAATAAAATAAACATTCCTTGCATATACACTTCCATTATGCATATAAATATTGAAATAGTATTGAATGCTTTTAAGCTTTTCTTATGGGCCTCAGACCTGAAGTCTACAATAATAATGATTTGTAATGTTTGGGGAGCCTGTAAAATTAGTTAAAATTATTCAAACTATTACAACTGTGTTTGCTGTTCCCTGGTCAGTCAGTGTTATGTCTTAAGACATAGTCAAACATAGTCCAGGTAATCATGGTAATGATTCGGATAACCATGGTGTGTTGAGACAAACACAGGGCCAGCACCTGAAACTGAAGTCTTTGACTTGGGCAGGGCAGGTTGGAACTGAGACCCATTCACAGACACTGAGCAAAAGTCTAGTCTGGTGATCTGGGTATGGTATCTTACAGGTATGATGCATCAAGGAGTCTACCCTAAGGTAATGATAAAGCATCAGGAGGTCTGAATTGAAGGAAGGTGGAGGTTGCATGTTACAGTTTGAAGGGAACAAGTAATGAGATCAGGAGGAATTCCATAGGAAGGCTGTTTATCCTCCAGACAGGCCTCCCAGGAGTGTAGAGGCAGGTTAACCTCTCCTGGACCTTGGTTTTCTGAACTTACAATGTGAGTTAGTGTTTTAAGAAGTAATTAAATTGGAGAACTGACTTCTATCAAATTCACCAGGGTCTGGTGATTAAAAATCAAAATACCAATTTATTTCTTTACAGTCAAATCTCAAAGCAAAGGTGATATTAGATCTGCTGCCCAGCTTATTTTTTCTTTGTACACAAATCTACATGAGACCCAAATGTTAATCAGAGTAATATTTTAGAGCATGAGCTCTTAGCAAGAGTAGGTGTCTTATGCATTAGTTGCATGCACTCATCCCTATTAATGGGATATTCCGCCCCATGAACAGTTTCATGCTACCTGTGGTAAGGCTACTTCCTTGCATAGGTAGGAAACAGTGTCAGAATTAGCCTCTCACCTGTCTTTTTCTCTGCCTGCATTATTAATCATCTCTTTTCTTCTTCACTCAATGATATTTTTTTAGATAGACTAATGTCTTCTTTGTCCTGGTTAGTTATTGCCTACCTGCAAGCCATTCTGCCTCTTGATGGTGAATTGACATAACTGTTTTTTTCTGATCCATTATATGTTTATTTTAAGGTTAGCTTTCAGAGATTATCTACTTTCCATGTGGTGGGAGAAAAAGCCACCCATTGTTAAACCCAAGCACTACCTAGAGTGAGTAGTGAAACAGAGAGATAAGGGTGCTGGAAACAGCCCTATTTAAAGACCTGAGCAATAGGAAAATGTAGAATAGAGGCGGTAATACTATCATATTCACTGGAACATTGCTCTTGGTATTCTAAGTGGTTGAGAAACAACCCTCCCTATAATTAGGTTCAGTAATTCAGAGGGCAGAAAGCAAAACATTCCTTCTTCCCTCCCTCATTCCCTGCTTTCCTCACTTCTTTATAAAAATTTAAGGCTTAATGACTTTCATATATAGTTGCTCAAATACAATTGCCAGATATTAATTCTTAATAACAATTTTCATCCATATCTGAAACATTCCATTTTTATTTGATGTTGTTGAAGTTTGTTTGTTAAATCCATTGTCTACCTTGGAGACTTTCATCTAGATTGACTTTTTGATGGTAAAAGTAGATATATTTCCGGTTATCTACCAACTCCATCTTGATTTATTTTTTCATAAACTTTTTTATTGTTTACCTTCTTTGGGCCTTGTTCTTTCCTCTCAATGAGATGATACTGGATGGGTGCTTCATTTTCTTATCTGATTGCCTCAATGAAACATTTGCTTCAGTAGAAGAATTGGCAAATCTAAATGTTCTTAAACATTTCAGAAAACTAAATGGCAAATAAATTTCCTAAATATTTAATTGTTGGGATCTTGACTTCTGGGAAAATGGAGTAGGTGTAATTTTCCCTAATATTCCCATTACATACAATTAAAATCCCTGGGTATTATATATAAAACAAATAAAAGAAGGCTCTGAAAGGTTTCCCCCTTTCAGAAGAAAGTAGACTGGCTGGTGCTATGGGGACTCATGAAACAGCATGGTGATGAGTTGCCTGGGTATTCTTTTTGCATCATATATTTCAGCCCTGGAGCTTAAGAAATCAGCAATTTAGAAACATTAATGGGTGCAGATAAGAAAAGCCCAACAAAAACCTTTGTCTCTACTCAAAGGCCTAGGAAAATGGTAGCCAAGTAAGACAGAAATCTTTTTGATAATAACTGCTGTACTGTGGACAAATACCACAGAAAAAAACTGTGGCTTTATCCCCACCAAACCAAGTTGAATGGGGTGTCCAGGCTTCCACTCTTGTCAGGCTATAGTGAGGAGTTTCTGTACCCTCACGGTGGAAAGGAGCAGTGTCAGAGGAGGTGAAATCGAGAGTTTGGACTTGTGGCTGCTCCATCCAGCTACAGTACCACTGGAGAATATGTGGAAGGCCTGTGATTCCTCTATACTGGGCAGAAATGAGGGTGGTGTCAGAGGAGGCCTAGTGGAGAATTATGACTATTGCCAGTGCCCAGGAATAATGACATTCATGGTGTCAGTAAAGCTATGTAAAGAGCAATAATGAGGCACTTCTGTTATTCCCAGTTAGGGTAGTATCTGTAACACATAGTGGGAAGCTAAGATCCTCCACTTCTGCCCAACAATATTGAGTATCCTCTCCCATGGCTTTCCAAAGTGGAAAACCTAGACTTATAACCTCATCTGATAGTAACGAGGCAGCATATTCCTCCCTCTGTTGGAGTGGTGTCAGAGGAAGTAAGCTAGGCTTAAATAAGATCCACAGTTTCACAACACCTAAAATATCTAGGTTTCAGAATAAAATTACTCATCATACCAAGAACTAGGAAAATCAGTAAATGATAACACTGACATGACAGAGATGTTAGTTATCTAAAAAAGGTTTTAAAATAGCCATCATAAACATGTTTTAATGAACATTTAAAAACATTTTTTGAAACAAATTAAAAAGTCTTGGCAAAGAAATAGGTGATATAAAGAACAAAATGGAAATTTTAGAACTAAAAATGAGTATAATAACCAAAATTTTTATTATTTTTTAATTTTTTCTTTTAATTTTTTATTGTTGTTCCAGTATAGTTGTCTTCAACTTCACCTCACCTCAGCCCCCCACCACACCCATCCCCACCTCCCACCCTTGAACCTACCCCCTTTGGCTTTGTCCATGTGTCCTTTTTACATGTTCCTTGATGGGCCTTCCCCTATAAAAACTCCATTGATGGGCTCAATAACAGAATAAGTATAATGAAGGAAAGAATCAGTAATTTGAAGAAGCAATATAAATTACACACTCTGAATAATAGAGAAAATATACCAAAAATATAAACAGAGCCATAAGGATCCATAAGACTATTAGAAAAAAAATCTAATATTTTGCGTCACTGAAGTCACAGAAGAGGAGAAATAAGGCAGGCCTGAAAACTTACCAAATTTGTTAAAGCACATACACCTACACATTCTAGAACTCAGAGAACTCAGAATATGGCAAAATATACACAATAAGACACAACACAATCAAACCTCTAAAGTTTAAAGACAAAAATATTGAAAGTAGTTATGAGAAAAAGACAGCTATGTGTGAAAAAAATTCAAATGGCAGTGAATTTTTTTTATCTGAAACCATAAATACCAGAGGACTTGGCACAACATTTTTGAAGTATTGAAAGAAAACAAATTCAGAATTCTATATCCATTGAAAATATCCTTCAGGAATGAAGGGAAATCCAGATGAAGTGGAAACTCTCATAAAGGAAAATGAAGAGGATTTTCACTGATATGTTAAATTGCATCTATTTACACTTAAAAATGTTACTGGCATGGTTGAACATTTTTCCAGTATTTATAATTCACCTGTATTTTCTCATGCCCTTTATCCATGTAAATTTTGGGGCCTTATTATGTTTATGGATTTATATAAAAATTTTACCTACTTTTGATTTGTTATGTTTGCTACATTTTTATTGAATTTATTGGGGTAACATTGTTTAATAAAGTTATATAGGTTTCAAGTGCATGGTTCTATAATACATCATCTGTATATTGTATTGTATGTTCACCATCCCAAGATGAGTCTCCTTCCATGACCATTTAGCCCCTCTATACCCTCTTCTACTTCTCCATCTTCCTTACCTTCTGGTAATTACCATACTGTTGTCTGTGTTTATGAGGTTTTTCTTTCCTTAACCTCTTCATCTTTTTCACTCACCCACCCAATTCCTCTACCCTCTGACAGCTGTCAGTCTGTTCTCTGTATCTATGAGTCTGTTTCTATTTAGTTTATTAATTTATTTTGTTCATTAGATTCCACACAAGAGTGGAATCATATGGTACTTGTATTTCTCTGACTGGTTTATTTCACTTAGCTAATACTCTTCATGTCCATCCATGCTGTCACAAAGGATATGATTTCTTTTTTCTTACAGCTGACTAGTATTCCACTGTGTAAATGTTCTACGGTTTTTTTTTATCCTCTTACTTACTGACAGGTACTTGGGCTGCAATGAACTTAGGCATGCATAAATTCTTTTGAATCAGTGTTATGGCTTTCTTTGGATATTATTCCCAGAAGTGGAATTGTTGGGACATAAGGTAGTTCTATTTTTAATTTTTTGAGGTAATTCCACATTGCTTTCCACAGTGGCTGCACCTGTCTGCATTCCCACTAACAGTGCACAAGTGTTCTCTTTTTTCCACATACTCGCCAACACTTGTGTGTTGATTTTTGATGACATTCATTCTGAGAGGTATGAAGTGATATTTCATTGTGTTTTTAATTTGCATTTCTCTGATGATTAGTCACATCAAGCATCTTTTCATATTTCTATTGAACATCTGTATATCCTCTTTGGAGAAGTGTCTATTCAGGTCCTTTGCCCATTTTTTAACTAAATTTGTTTTCTTGGTATTCAGTTGTTTAAGTGCTTTATAAATTTTGGATATTAAACCCTTATCACACATATTATTGGTGAATAGGTTCTCTTAGTAGGTTGTCTTTATATTTTCTTGATGGTTTCCTTTGCTGTGTAAAAACTTTTTAGTTTGTTGTAGTCTAATTTGTTTTTGTTGTTGTTGTTGTTTTCCAAGGGAAAAAAATCATTGCTCACATTGCTGTGAGAAATGGCTGAGATTTTACTGCCTGTGTTGTCTTCTAGGATTTTTATGGTTTCAAATCTAACATTTAAGTCTTTAATTTATTTTGAAATAATTAATTTATTTTAATTAATTTCTTGTGTATGGTGTAAGAAGGTGATCTAGTTTCATCTGTCCAATTATCCCAACATCATTTATTGAATAGACTATTTCTACCCAATTGTATGTTTTTGCCTTCTTTGTAAAATATTAATTGAGCATAAAGGCATGGGTTAATTTCTGGGTTCTCTCTTTTAATCCATTGAACTATGTGTCTGTTTTTATGCCAGTATGATCCTGTTTTGATTACTATGGCTTGTAATATAGTTTGATATCAAGTAGAGTGATTCCTCCAACTTTGTTCTTCTTTCTCAAGATTGCTGTGGCTATTCAGGGTCTTTTGTGATTCCATATAAATTTTTGGAATATCTGTTCTAGTTCTGTGAAATAAGTCATTGGTATCTTGATGGGAATTGCAGTGAATCTACAGATTGCTTTGGGTAGCATGGACATATTAATGATGTTAATTCTTCCTATCTTTAAACACAGTATGTGTTTTCATTTATCTCTATCTCCTCCAGTATCCTTCTTCAGTGTCAAATAATTTTCTGAGTAAAGGACTTTTACATCATTGGTTGAATTTATTCCTAGGTATTGTATTTTTTGGAGTAACTGTGGATTTTTTAAAGTTTCCTTTTCTAATAGTTGATAATTGGTGTATAAAAATGCAACAGATTTTTAGATATTTTTTTATCCTGCTACTCTACTGAATTCATTTATCAGTTGTATTTTGGTTGAATCTCTAGGGTTTTGTAAATACAGTAGCATGTCATCTGCTAATAATGACAGAGTTACTTCTTTCTTTCCAATTTGGATCCCTTTTATTTCTTCTTTTTGTATAATTGCTGTGGCTAGGACTTCCAGCACTATGTTAAATAAGAGTGGTAAAAGCAGACATCCCTGCCTCATTGCCAATCTTAAAGTAAACACTTATAGTATTTTGGGGGAAATTAAATTAGAATTTTATTTAATTCATCTAATCCATCCACAATTAAAATTTCCACTACATTGAAAATGTAAAGTCAAACATAAACCAATGAGGACAAATCTATCCTTACAATATATTTTTATCAAGGGTAATTGCATATCTTATCTTAAAATACATTTTATTTGGTAAACACTTATAGTTTTTGTCCATTGAGTATGATGTTGTTGTGGGTTTGTCCTGCATGGACTTTATTATGCTAAGATATGCTCCCTCTATTCCCATTTTGCTGAGAATTTTAATCCTAAATGGGTGCTGAATTTTATCTAATGTTTTTTTCTGTATCTCCTGATATGATCATGTGGTTTTGTCTTTTATTTAATTTATGTGGTGTGTCATGTTTATTCCAGCATAAATCCCAGTTGATCATGGCATATAATCTTTGGATCTGATTTGCTAATATTTTGTTAAGTATTTATGCATCTAGGTACATCAGGGACATATGCATATAATATTCTTTCACTGTAGTCTCTTTACTTGGCTTTAGAATTAGGATAATGCTTGCCTGTAAATTGACATTGGGACTCTTCCCTCTTCTTGAAGTTTTTTGCAATAGTTTGAAAAGCATAGGTGTTACTTATTCTTTGAATATTTGGTAAAATTTACCTGTAAGTTATCTGATCTAGGAGTTTTGTTTAAAGTTTTTTTTATTACTGCTTCAATTTCACTAGTTGTAATCTGTCTATTCAGATGCTCTGATTCTTCCTGATTTAGTTTTATAAGATTGTGTGTTTCTAAGAATTTATCTATGTCATCCTGATTGTCCAGTTTGGTCAATCCAGTTTGCCCAACCATTGGTCTATGGTTGTTTGTCATATTTTCAAACAATCCTTTGTATTTCTTCAGTGTCAGTTGCTACTTCTCTTTCATTTTCTATTTTATTTATTTGGGTCTTCTATCTATTTTTCTTGATGACCTTGATTAAAGTTTTGTCAGTCTTCTCATGCTGCTCGCCTGGAGGCTGACTGGTGCTGCTTGCCTGGCAGTGGGTTCCAGCCATGGTGGGCTCACAAAGAGCAAGGAGGAGGCACACCACTCAAACCTTGGTGCAACTGGAGAATGAAAGGCTCAGGCCTGGCACAGATGGACAGTAAGGGCCAGGCAGCTCACAGAGAACCTGGGCTGGATGCTGGGCAATTGTGATTATTGCAGCCCATACCTGGCTCAAATCCTCACAAAACCGTAGGAAGAGAGAAAAACAAAGGCCAGTCCCCATCTTCCTGTGGCATCCAGGAAGACCAGCAGAACTCACTCAATGGGTTTAATATCAGCAAGAGGATTATTTTTTCTTTTCTCTCTCTTTTTTTTCTCACCCCTGCCCATTGAGACAATAAGATGTGGAGTCTTGAAAGGTCAAGAGACAGAACCAAAGAGGGAGTACAAGGCTAACCCCCAAATGGAGAAACTGAGACAAATTTCACTTTGCTATCCCTTAGTGAATATCCCGTATTCACTTTATTATTTATGTGTATTATTATTTTTCATTATTTTTACTTTATTAGTTTTTTTTTTAATTTCTCTTCTTTCTGTTTAGTTTTCTTTGTTTTATTTCTCTGTTTAATTGCATTGTTTGACTGGTTTTCCTAATTCCTCTTTCATATTGTATTTTAAATTTTCCTTCTTTCATTTCACTCATGTTCCAATAAAACACTTCTCTTGATCATGTACTTTCTAACTTTGTTATACAAATCATATATTTCTTGTCATATTATTGTTCTTCCAGTACTATTGTAAATAATTGTTGTTCCATATAATTGTAAATACTACACAGCAACCCTCCCTGATCTTAGCCCACTTCACTTTATTCCTGAGCTTTATTATTGATGAGGTTAACTTGATTCTCTCGCACACTATGCCTACTTTCTATCCTTTATTCTCACTATATCTCATCATCTAAGCTTGTACAGGCACTCTGTTTCCTGGATACTGCTCACAATCCTCCCTCCCTCTAACAAGAGTCTCATCTCTCAACTTTTATAAAAGTAGCTAGTTGGATGAAATATCACAGTTAATGCTATACTCATCCAAAGAATCTCCTATCTCTTCTCTACTTGTTGGTACTTTAAATCCCATAGAACACTCTCCCACTGTCTTAATCCATTTTTCCTACCCCCTGCCACTGATCACATGCAAGAATAAGTGGGAGCTATGAATATCAGTATACTTGCTGGAGGAGAGAACCCACCAAAAAAGGAACCACCAACAGGTAAAAACCCAAGTACAACAAGAGAGCCCACACAAACAAAAGAAAGGGCAAACCCAGAGCACCCAGACAAAGAGATCAAAGAGACCACACTACTGAACCCCATAGAATTTCTACCATAGAAGTTCACCCTAAGAAGACAGCTAGCAAAACAAAACACCAGGAAGTGCAGAAACAAACAAAAAGAATCACCTGAAAGGGGGAGACAAAAAAAGAACATGAAATGAAAAGGAATGGAAGACTCCCCACTAAAAGAGCTAAATGAAATGGAGGTAAGCAAACTATCAGATATAAAATTCAAAATAATGGTTAGAAAGATGCTCAAGGAACTCACAGACAAATACAAGGAACTGAGTGAGAACTACAACAGCATGAAAAAGGAAATAGAAACTATAAGCAAAAACCAGGAAGAGATGAACAATAAATCTTGGAAATAAAAAAAAAAAAAACACTAGAAGAAATTACAAGCAGGCTGGATGAAGCAGAAGACCGAATTAGTGAACTGGAAGACAAGGTGGAAAGAAACACCTAGATAGAGCAGGTACATGAAAAAAGACTAAAAAATATGAAGAGCTTAAGGAGTCTCCAAGATAACATGAAATGCAACAACATTTGAATCATAGGAATACCAGAAGGAGAAGAAAAGGAACAAAGGATAGAAACCATGTTTGAAAAACTAATGACAGAAAACTTTCCAAAACTGGAGAGGGAGAAACTATGCAACTTCAGGAAGCATGAGGAGTCCTCATCAAGATGAACTCAAAGAGGCCAACTCCAAGACATATCATAATTAAATGCCAAGTATTAAGGATAAAGAGAGATTCTAAAAAGCAGCAAGGGAAAAACAAGAAGTAACATGCAAAAGGGCTCCAAAAAGGCTATCAGCTGATTTCTCAACAGAAACACTCAATCCAGGAGAGAATGGCAAGAGATATTCCAAGTAATGAAAAACAAGGCCTGTAACCAAGATTACTCTACCTAGTGAGGCTCTCAATTACAATGGAAGGTGAAATAAGAATTTTCCCAGACAAAAGAAGGCTGAAAGAATACATCTCCACCAAACCAGCCCTACAAGATTTACTAAAGTGACTACTGTAAGTGAGGAAAGAAAGGAGTGAAAGAGAGAAGAACACAGGTACAAACAGGGGAAAATTAACAAATAGTATCAATAATAACCTTAAATATTAATGGATTAATGCTCCAATCAAAAGACATTGAGTAGCTGAATGGATAAGAAAACATGACCCACAGATATGCTGCTTACAAGAGACCAACCTCAGAAGAAAAGACTCAGACTGAAAGTGAAGGGTTGGGAAAAAAGTATTCCAAGCAAATGGACAGCAAAGAATAGCCAGGGTAGCAATACTCATATCAGAAAAAATAGACCTCAAAACAAGGGCCATAAAAGAGACCCAGAAGGACACTTCATAATACTCAAGGGAGGAATCCATCAAGAAGACATAAACATTGTAAACATATATCCACACATCATAGGACCATCCAAATACATAAAGGAAATCTTGGAAGACTTCAAGAAAGATATTGATAGCAACAATATTATAGTAGGGGGAATTTAACACCCCACTGTCAAAAATGGATATATCATCCAAACAAAATATCAAAAATGATCTTGCAGCATTATACAATGTCCTAGATCGAATGGACTTAACTGATATATGTAGAACCTTTCATCCCAAAGACACAACATGCACATTCTTTTCAAATGCACATGGAATATTTTCAAAGATAGAACACATGATAAGACAAAAAACAAGCCTTTACATCCAAGAAAACTAAAATCATATCAAGCATTTTCTCTGACCAAAAAGAACTAAAACTAAAAACCAACATCAAGGGAAAAAATTAAAAAAACACTCAGAGTCATGCATATTGAATAGAAAGCTATTAAACAATGAATGGGTCAAGAATGAGATCAAGGAAGAAATCGAAAAGTTTCTGGAAACAAATGAAAATGAACTCACAACAAACCAAAACTTATGGGACACAGTGAAGGCATTCCTGAGAGGGAAGTTCATAGCAACACAGGCCTACCTAAAAGAGATAGAAACATTTCAAAAAAACAACCTAACCCTATGCTTACAAGAACTGGAGGAATGACAAAAACAGCCCAGAGCAAGTAGAAGGAAGGAAACAACCAAGATCAGAGCAGAATTAAATGACATGGAGACTAAAAGCACAATTGTAAGGATGAATCCAGGAGCTGGTTCTTTGAAAAGGCAAACAAAATTGACAAGCCT
>CM052547.1:46019732-46053086 GCA_028533065.1 Trachops cirrhosus | reverse complement strand
CTTGGTGTGTTCCTCCATGGGTCCAACTTCTTTGGGACTCTCTGAGCTTCCTAGACTTCCTGGAAGTCTATTTCCTTTGCCAGATTGGGGAAGTTCTCCTTTATTATTTGTTCAGATATCTTTTCCACTTGTTGTTCTTCCTCTTCTCCTTCTGGTACCCCTATAATTTGGATATTTGAACATTTAAAGATGTCCTGGAGGTTCCTAAGCCTCTCCTTATTTTGTTGAATTCTTATTTCTTCATTCTTTTCTGGTTGTATGTTTTTTTCTTCCTTCTGGTCCACTCCATTGATGTGAGACCCATCTTTCATTCCATCACTATTGGTTCCCTGTGCATTTTTCTTCATTTCACTTAATGTAGCCTTCATTTTTTCATCTAATTTATGACCAAAATCAACCAATTCTGTGAGCATCCTGATCACCAGTGTTTTGAACTATGCATCTGATAGGTTGGCTATCTCTTGGTTGCTTAAAAGGAGGGGTTCTGGGGCTTTCAACTGATCTTCTGTTTGAGCCATCTCTGTGTTGTTGTTGTTTTTTGTTTTTTAGTCTTGTCCAGCACCTGTAGTGAGGGGTGGAGCCTTAGGTGTTCAGCTGGGTGGGGCACCCCAGTTGCTGTGTTGTGATGCTGTATGTGGGGTCGGGGTCCAAGAAGGAACAATTGCATTTGCTCAGCTCTCTATAGGACCTCAAACTGTTCTGCCACTTCCCGGGAGCAAACTTGGCCCTGCTGGTGCCAATTCCCATGTGGGTGAGCCTGTGAACCCTGTAGGACCTTCCTTTTCTATCAGTGCCAGAAAGCTCTATTTCCTGGTGCTGGGACCCTGAGTTGCACGATGTGCCTTGCTTCACAATCGCTGCCTCACTGGGTCTGCAGGTCTCCCTCCCACCATGGGCCGGGGCC
The DNA here is from genome assembly GCA_028533065.1 of Trachops cirrhosus. Classification (NCBI taxonomy): domain Eukaryota; kingdom Metazoa; phylum Chordata; class Mammalia; order Chiroptera; family Phyllostomidae; genus Trachops; species Trachops cirrhosus. Next base: position 46,052,182 of record CM052547.1, on the reverse strand, counting down.
CGCCAGCCACCACTTGCATGCCCAGGGTCTGCTTGCTGCAGTCTTGCATGCCACCTAGGTTGTTCTGCAATCTGCTCCGTGTCCTACGCCCGGCTGCCCAACTCCTCCCTTCCTACCGGTCTGGATGAACGTGTCTAATTTTAACTCCTTGGGTGTCTTACTTCCATTCAGTTCAATTTTCTGTCAGTTCTGGTTGTTATTTTGTTTCTAAATTGTTGTTGTCCCTATCTTTGTTGTGTGAGGAGGCACAGTGGGTCTACCTATGCCTCCATCTTGGCTGGAAGTCCTGTTTATGTCTTCTTGATGGATTCTTCCCTTGAGTATTACGAAGTGACCTTCTCGGTCTCTTTTTATGGCTCTTTTTTTGAAACCTATTTTGTCTGATATGAGTATTGCTACCCAGTTTTTTTTCCTGTCCATTTGCTTGGAATATTTGTTTCCAGTCCTTACCTTTCAGTCTGTATAGGTCTTTTCTTCTGAGGTTGGTCTCTTGTAGGCAGAATAAGTGTGGGTCATGACTTCTCCATTCAGATATTTTATGTCTTTTGATTGGGGCATTTAATATTTTATATTTGAGGTTATTATTGATAGGTACTTATTCATTGCATTTTTGTACCTGTGTTCCTCTCTTTCTCTCTTTTTCTTCTTGTTCTTAAAGCAGACCCTTTAGCAGCTCTTGCACAGTTGGTTTAGAGGAGCTATATTCTTTGAAGCTTCTTTTGTCTGGATGTTCCTTATTTGGCCTTCCATTTTAATTGAGAGCCTTGCTGTTTAAAGCAGTCTTGGTTGCATGCGTTGGTTTTCATTACTTGGAATATTTCTTGCCATTCCCTTCTGGCTAGGAGCATTTCCATTGAGGAGTCAACTGCTAGCCTTATTTGGGCTCCCTTGTATGTTACTTCCTGTTTCTCCTTTGCTGCCTTTAAGATTCTCTCTTTTTCTTGGATTTTGCCATATTAATTTTGATGTGTCTTGAAGTAGGCCTCTTTGGTTTCCCCTTGACTGGGACTCTCTGTGTTTCCTGGATTTATGTGACTTTTTCTCATCAAATTAGAGAAGTTTTCAATCATTACTTTTTCAAACAGGTTTTCTATCCCTTGCTCTTCTCCTCATTCTGGTATCCCTATTATACAGATGTTATTATGTTTCACATTGTCCTTCATTTCCTTTAACCCATCTTTGTTCTTTTTGAGCCTCTTTTCCTTTTCTTGTCTTTTTTTGTGTCTTTTTTGTACCTCATCATCCAGCTTGCTGATCCATTCCTCTGGTACATCTAGCCTGCTTTTGATTCCTTGTACTGTGTTCTTCAATTCAGAAATTGAATTCTTCATTTCTTGTTGACCCTTGTTGATAGTTTCTATTTCCTTTTTCATGTTGATATAGTTTGCAGTGAGTTCATTGTAGTTTCCCTGTAGTTTTTGGTAATTCTCTGTGAGCTCATTGAGCTTCCTGATAACCATTGCTTTGAACTCAATATCTGATAGTTGACTTGCCTCTATTTCACGTAGCATTCTTTCTGAGGGTTCCTCCTTTCCCTTCATTTGGGGATTGTTTGTTTGTCTTCCCATTATTTGTGAGAGTTTTCTTGTTAGCCTGTGCTTCTTAAATTGATCATTTCTGACTCCTTGGGTTTATGGTGTGTACTTCTGTGGTAGGAGACCTGTGAGATCCAGTGGTGCTGTCTCCTTGATCTCCTGAGCTCACTGGTCTTGGTCTGTTGTTTATATTGGCTCTGTGTATGTCTTTTGGTTTTGATTGTTGTTGGGTCTTTCTTTGGTGGGTCCTTTTTTCCAGCTGATTAACCGAAGGTCACTCTGTCCACCATGTCTTGTATTTTGTTGTGCAAGTGTGGACAGGTTGTATTGAAGCTAGCTCTTCTGTCTGTATGAGGTTTTGAGGTTTCTCTCTCACTATTATTCAGTTGTTTGTTCTAGGTAATTTCTCCACCATTTAGTTGTATTTCCAGATCAGTCCTGGTTGGAGGTAGGTATGGCTTCCACCCATTCCTTCACCTTATTCTGGTGTTATCTGTTGGTAGTTCCTTTGTTGGTGGGTTTCCTCTTCCGGCAGGTATACTGGTGTTTACAGCTCCCACCTACTCATTTTTGTGATCAGTTGGAGGGGAAGGCAAAATAGTTTAAGATAGCAGGAGTATATTCTATGGTATTTAAAGTACCAACCTGTAGAGAATAGATAGGAGATCCTTTGGATTTGTGTAGTGTTAACCATGATATTTCACCCAACTAACCATGTTTTAGAAAGTGTGGAAAAAAGACAAGACTCTCATGCGGGGGGGGGGGGGAGGATTATGAATTGGTCTAGAAAGCAGTGAGCTTGTGGGAGCTCAGATTATGAGGTAAAGTGGGAATAAAGGATAGAAAATAGTTGTAGTCTGTAAGAGAATAGAGTTAACCACAATAGTAATAAATTTCCAGAAACAGTGATGTGAGCTACGATCCAGGAAGGGTGCTGTGTAGCATTTACTATTGTATGGAATAGCAATTATTTACAATAGTAACTGAACTACAATCATATGACAGAATCTATGTGATCTGAATAACAAGAATAGGATGTACAGGACATAGTGTGCTATTGGAACACAAGTGAAGTGAAAGACAGAAAATTAAAAATACAGTATGAAAGAGAGAACAAGGGAAACCAGTCAAAAAATGCAATTTAATAAACCAAGTGAAGAAGACTATACAGAAAGAAGAGAAATAAAAAAATACTAACAAAATAAAAGTTTTAAAAATAATGAAAAAATAATCATAATACAAATATGCAGTAACTTGCAAGTTCTCCGGAATAGCAAAGTGAAATTTGTCTCACTGTCTCAGTTGTTGTGATGCTCCCTCTTTGAGTCTGCCTCTGGTCCTTTCATAGCTCCAAGTTTTATTGTCTCGCTTGTGGGAATTAAAAAAAAAGGAAGGAAAGAAGAAGGAATAAAAAAGAAAGGAAGAAAGAAAGAAAAAAGGAAGAAGGAAAGAAAAAAAGATGGAATTAAAAAAAAAAACCTCCTGCTGGCTTTAAACAAGCCAAGCCAGTTTTGCTGGTCTTCCTGGCTGCAGCAGGCTGCGTGGGGATTGGTTTAGCTTTTCTCCCTTCCTGTGGTTTGCCAGAATGGGGGCCAAGTCTGAGCTGCAGCAGTTGCCCAGCCTCTAACCCAGTTCTTCAGTTCACTGCTGGGTCTCCGGTGCCCTTCTGCTCTCTGCCTACACCTTTAATCCACTAGTTGTGCTGTCCTTGTGGTGCACCTGTTAGTGGCAACTCACACACCACATTCTCGCTCTTTGCAGTCCTAGATGCTAGGGACTCTCAGAGTCTCTTCAGGGTAGTTCATCCCCCCACTGAATTAAGTCTTTCTGGGGATTGCTGACTCCCTGAGCCCTGCTCCTCTCCTCTGAGGGGGCATATCCACCTTCCTCTTAGAGAGCCACTTGTCCCTGCAGGGCAGGGGCACTGCTGTGGCTGCTGTGGCAGATGAGGGCGTGTGCCTTCTCTGCCGCTGTGCCAGGGGCAGTGAGGTTGGGTGTGAGGTGCCTCTGGCAGTGGAGTCAGGTGCGTTTTGTCCCCCAGGGCTGCAGTTGTGAGCGCTCAGCCTCCACTGCTGGGACAGGATGAGCAGCTGGTGGACTGTGGGGTCAGGTGGACACCAACCCCAGGGCTTTGGGTGTGAGTGTGCAGCCTCTGCTGCGTCTGTTGTTGCTGCTGCTGCTGCTGTGGTGGCTGGTGTGGAGGGGTCAGGTGCACCCCCCAGGGCTGTGGGCATGAGCACTTGGCCTCCACTTCTGCAGTGGGAATGCAGTTGAGGGGTGGCAGTGTCCGCATATGCTGGCCTGTGCTGCTGCAGCGGCAGCAGAGGTGGGGTGGGGGCCAGCTGGGTTGGTGGCACAACACTGAGGTTGTAGTGCAGTTGGGTACACTTCGCCACTGCGAGGGGAGGTAGGGGCACAGCTGTGGTCCTGGCAGCAGAGGTGGGTCAATGGCTGAGGCTGCAGAGGCTGCAAGGGTGCAGTCAGGGGAAGTGGGGGCGGCTGCTGCAGGAGAATGCCCTAAACAGATGCTGAGTGCCTCTTTTCTTTCTCTTTTTAAAAAATTCCTCCTATTCAAGACTGCAGATCCAAACAAGTGCCTGGCCTATCACACAGCCCAACTCTCCAACCAGACTGGGGACTGACCAGGTGAGGGTCTGTCACTGCCCAGCTCTTCCCAGCTGGCGTCCACAGTCTCAGCGGATACACAAAGCCCCTGTGTGTTTGCCACTTCATCCTTATTTCCCACCTGCCACTTTGAGCATCCAGGTCCCTTCTGGTGCTGCTCAGAACTTGTTTGGCAGGGGAGGGAGCCATTGACCTGGCTTTCTCCCAAGAGTCTTGCAGCAGACCTGGTGGGCACCAGGCCTGGGGTTGCAGCCACCCTGTTCCCGTGCTGGTCCCAGGGACCTTATTGTCCTTAAGCACTCTCCTTACCATCTGATTTTTCAATGTTTTTTATAATTTTTGGTCTCCAATCTTCATATATGCTGGGATACCGTTGGTTGTTCACTCTGTTCCTCAGCTCGGCTAGGTGTTTCACCAGTGCACAGGGGGAAGTAGAATCTGCTCCCATTTATCTCGCCATCATCTTCCATTGGAATTTTTAGTCTTTTTATAGTAAAATTTTTAATTTTTTCTTTACTGACTTTTCCATATCTTTAAACTGTCCTAACCATAACATTAAATATATGTTTTTATTTTCAATAATTTTAAGTTAAATAATTTAAAAATAATTTGCTTTTTGAAAAGATTTATTCAATAACTGCTTATTTATATACCTGTCTAAATACCAAATGAATTAATACACTTACTATACTCTTCTGCTGGTACAACTGCAAATGTAGTCTTTCTTTACAAAAAAATGTTTCCCAAAAATTATCTGAAGACAGTTGACTTGTGTACTCTGGGATGAGTACTTTGGTTCACTTAGGGAATTAAATTACACTTGCTCTGATTATCACAAAATGTAAAGAAAACAGACCTAGAGACATTGGTGACTAGACCAAGTGTTATACAACACTGTAGTGGCAAAATTTTAGTTATAAATTATCTGTTATTTCTCTGCTCAGTGCTTTTTCTATCACATTGCAAATAAACTTAAGCCTATTCATTCATCATAAAGCATGCATTTTGCCTCCTAGACAATAATTTTGCTGAATCAGCTTACTTTACTATTCATTATTCTTCTGTAAGGAAACAAAAGGGAATAAAAAGTGGGCTTATAAATTTTTGATACTTATAAAGCAAAAATAACTATCATTATCTTTCTCTCTAATTTATTGTTTTTGTTGCATTATTGACTCTCCCCTCAACTGATGATTTCCACAATTTGAGAGATGAGAACTAGGTCACAAGAAAACATTAAGGCAAGTAATTTATGATCACATTGGAACATTCCATTTGTTTTATTGAATGGCCTTAATGTTATTAGCATTGTTTATAAAATGTTTCTATATCTTGTGGAAGTAACATTCAAATGATATCATTGCATATGATCAATACTTAAATTTCTATAATTGAATTACTATGTAGAACAAGTGTGAACTGGATGGTTAAAGATGTAGTATGGATGTGATTAAAAGTGGTAGATAGCTGCTTGAATACTCTGAGATTGTTTAAGAAAGAAACCCTGACAACATGACTAAATTGCATGCACACACACATACATGCAGGCACATTTCATTTGAGAGTGGAGGCGGGGCCGGTGAGAGGCTTATAAAAAATAAGTAAATTGTTTAGAGTATATTATTATTAGCTATCTTTAAAGGAAATTAAACACTGTATTCTGGAGCTTTTTAACTTAGACAAAATTTATAATCATTAATAGTAGAAATCATAAAATAAAAACCAAAATTATCCAATGCCTCAAAGGAAGGCAGATTTAATTGCTTATTTTTCTCAAGTATTTCATTATTCTTGCTGGTGGAATATAAGATGAATGACCGGTCTAGAGCCTTCCAAAAGGCACTGGGTTCTCAGATAATAAAACAAAATCTTTGGCAGTGAAGTGATTGTTTATGCTTTTCTTTTATTGCTTACTGAATGCCAACATATTACTTTAGAGAAATCAATATTCCTGAATAGACTTTTTTTTAGAAGCCTAAAAGAAATGAATCCTTTTCAAGCTTAAATGTTAACCTTCTCTCTGCTATAGGAGAGCAAAGCTGATTCTTCTTTACAATTTAATTTTGGCCTTTTTTGGTGAAAAGGAAAGGTAACCTCCCCAGGAGCTTATGACTAGCTATTGTTAGCTTTAGTATTGTAACCAGCTCATTCTTTCTCCTTAAAAAATTATAAACTAGATCTGGGGCTCCAGAGAGAACTATATGGGATGAGAATATTTGGTGAGGCCATGACTACATTATCTATTCTTCTTCAGTTTCAAGCCTTTAACTTAAACAATACCTCCCCATTGAGGCTTTTTTCTGGCTCTCAAGAGCAGTTGGATTTCCTGTGATATATTCTCAGTGCTATCTAGTTGTCTTCTATGACAGCACTCTTCTCATTTTATTTTGACATTTGCCTAATTTTCTATCTTCTCAGCTTACACTGTAGACTCTATGAGTACAGAGATTCTGTCTTGTTTTCAAGACCAGTGTTTGGTTCAGGGTCAGTCACAAATAAATGTATGTATTTTGCAGGGCTTAGTGAATGTCATTAACTGGACTCCCACCACATATGATGCCATTAGAGTCTGGGAAGACATCATTACTCTTACCTCTGACTTCAAGAAATGGAGGTTCAGGGTTGATATGATTTACCCTAGGTTCACAGTGGGAGGTAATTCTGGTATTTTCAAACCTAAGTCTGTACGTTGCTTCAGTCCTTGCCTCTTCTACTCTAAAATGATGCCCTCACCATTTCCTAAACTCCAACCACTCCTGTAACTGGGAGGCAGTCTAAGGGAACCCGATCTCCCTCTCCGTATGGTCTCATTGCAAGCATTTCCCAGGGGAGTCTTCTTTGCCCAATTCTTAGCTAAAATCATGTTAAGTGGTGGTAGGCTGAAAGCAGCCTTATTACCCTCTAGCTAACTAACAACTTTTGGGGTGGAAGAGAGTTGGCAGTAAATAGACAGCTGGGGAAAACTTGCTTGGGTTAGCCTGAGTGACATCTTTAAAGCCGAAATTAAAGAGTAAGACCTCTATAAAAAAGAAGGAAATTTTATCATTGGTGGCAGCATGGATGGACCCAGAGAGCATTATGCTAAGTGACATAAGCCAGTCAGAGACAGACAAGTACCATATGTGGAATCAAATGAACAAAATGAAATAACAAGAAAAATAGAGATAGACTCATAGATAGAGAGCAGTCTCACAGCTGTTGCTGTGGGGTGAGGGATGGCCAGGTAGGGAGGATGGAGGAATTGAGCAAAAAAGAAACAAAAAGAGAAAGAACTCACGGACACAGACAATAGTGTGTTGATTGCTGATGGGTGGAGGGTGGGAAGAGGTGGAGGAAAGTGTAGGGAGATAAATGGTGATGGACAGAGACTTGACTTGGGGTGGTGAACATATAACAGAGTGTGCAGATGATGTGTTGTAGAATTATGAACCTGAAACCTTATATAATTTTGTTATCCAGTGTCACCCCAATAAATTCAATAGTAAAAAAAGACTGTGGAAATACAAAATAAAGGATGAGGCCTTATTTTGACATGCTCTGGGATATACTAGGACAAGAGTGACATCACCACTATCCTGGAACATGCTAGAGTTTCAGAGCTTCAGGAGAAAAACAGGCCTGGCCCAGTCTACCTAAGAGCTCAGAGACATACAGAAGATATAACAAAAGTAGTCTGTTCCATAGCCTGAAAGAAATTGTAGCTCAGGTGCTGGTAGAGCCTGGGGCACAAATTGGCCCCATTGCCTGTTTTACATGAACCATGAGCTAAGAGTGATTTTTACATTTTCATGTGATTTAAAAAAAATTACAGTAAAAATATTTCATGATAACACAAAGGTGATATGCAATCCAACCTTCTGTGTTCATAAATAAAAATTGATGGGGACACATTTATGCTCATTTATTTAAGTATTATTTATGGCTTATTTGCATAAATACTAGAGTTAAGTCACTGTAACCAAGGTACCTACCCTGCACAGCCTAAGATATTTATTTGTCTAGGTCTTTTGAGAAAAGGTTTGCTGATTTCTGCTCTAGTTGGACATTATAAAGAAGAAATTCATACCTTTAGTGAGATGGCAAAATTGCCTCACCCAGCAATCTTTCTAAATAAAAAGCTCCAACGTTTGAAAGTTAATAATCTATGACAGCTTTTTACTGCTTCCAAAAATAGCAGTCACCATAAGCAGCCCCTACACACACACACACACACACACACACACACACACACACACACACACTAGATACATGCATGTCTCTCCAATCTTCAAAATCAGATTTGGTTAAGCCACAGTTTTTGTAGTCTTCTGGGCTGGGGTCCCATGTTCCTAGTAATCACATTGGATGATATTCCTGCCCCATCTGCATGGTCAGGGTTTTGATATAGGCCATATCCATAGTCATCCTCCAATACATAATATGACGTCTTTTCCAAGGTATGGATGAAAAGAAATGACTTGCTTATGATAGTTTACTTGTAGAACTGAATAGGTAAGAACAATGAAAAGGAGGGTAGAACTACACTGCACTATTTTTTGAACAAGTTCTATTAACACTTTAAAATAGAAAGCATACTTCAACCAATATACTTGATATCTAGACCCCACAAAATGATTAATAAGTTTAAAAATGACCCATTTTCTTTTACAATGTAATGAATAATAAAGGCAATTTTTAGTGTCATCACCACATTGAATGATAAAACATTGCTGTGCAGAGTCATATGAGATGACTCACACACAGTAAGTTTATGGGCAATCAGGATTGAATCCATTTTTTTTGTGAAATCTGGAGGCTATTGACTTTACTTCACAATATCTTCATATCTAACTACAAATTAGCCTGTGGAAATGATTTAAGAATTCTAATCCTTTGTTATTGTCCACATGGTCAGACTCTCTGGCATTATGGAGAACCCAGTGACAAGATAGATTAATGTTTTTTTTTCCATGGGTTGCAGTCACTTGTCACTCAACCATTTATTCATCCACCTAACAAACATTTATTTAGAAACTATTATGTACCCAGGAACTGAGGCTAAGAAGACAAATAAAATATCATCTTTACCATTAATAAGCTTATAAGGGCAACAGACAAATCAATGGCTATGGTGTGTAAAAATGTAAGAGAGAACAGAAAGAAGTAATCTAAATCATATTGGGGGAATTCTGGAGGAAATGGTGTTTAAGATGAGTTTTGAATGGTGAATGAGATCTCACTTAGCTAAAGAAGGGGTTAGGAAATAATAGTCCAGGAATAGTGAATAATATAGAGAGAATATATGTAGATGCATATAGAAAAGCATAGAAATGTAATAAGTTTGACTCATTCAGAATATATATATGGTAGTGGACAGTGCCTGTGAAGACACTGAGGGAAACGAGACTGGTGCCAGATGAATAATTGTTTTGTATGGTGAGTTAAAATATTTAAACATTTTCTATAAGCTGAGAAAATCCACACAAAGGATTTCAAACAGAGATGTGACATAACTAGTCTTATATTTTAGAAATATTATTTTGGTAGCAGAGTAGAATATACAACATTGTTGGGGCTAGTCTATATGGAGGAAGGTGAGTTAAGAAACTATAAACTGAAGAAGCTATTACAATAACTGAAGCAGACTTTTCAACAACAATAAAAGCTATAATCCATGTTTTCAGAGAAAATAACTGAAAACTATGTATCTAAATGATATTGTAAGACTGAAGATAGAATAAAGACATTTTTTCAGACAAAGAATGGGAAAAGGTGATCATTCATAGAACTTCACTGAAAGAGCTGTTAAAGGACTTACTCTAGGGAAAGGAAATTCAACCAGGAAGGAAGGAGTCAGGTGAAATTATGAATGATGATTAAAAAGTGGTAAAAAAGAGAAAGTGGTACTTATACAGGTAAGTCTAAATATGTTTTGACTATCCATCATAATTGGCTATTTGAAGAAAATTTCTGTGAGCCCATGCAAGAAACTATTAACAGAAGTTACTACTGATAAATGATTTTATAATAAACAATGGGAGAAAAACTTTTTTTGTTTTCATTATTACTCCATAAAATAAATAAAAATTATGGCAAATAGCCCTGGCTGGTGTAGCTTAGTGGATTAAGCGCGGCCTGTGAACCAAGAGATCACGGTTCGATTCCCAGTCAGGGCACATGCCTGGGTTGCAGGCCAGTTCCCAGCAGGGAATGCACAGGAAGCAACCATGCATTGATATTTCCCTCCCTCTCTCCTTCCCTTCCCCTCTAAAGATAAATAAATAAAATCTTTAAAAAAAATTATGGCAAATAAATTTTTATTTCAGAGAAACTATTTGGAGTTGAAAATTGTTTAAGAAATAAAATTTTCATCCTTACTTTACTCAAATAGTTTGAATCGAGGATATAGGTATGGTTTTCCAAAGGTGCTTGAGAAAATATATTCATTCCTTTCGAATTTTGTCAAGTTTAAAGTCTTACTACTAAATCTCACAAAACACTTTGACAGACACATATAGATAAACATAAAAGTAATATGTATATATTACTTTTTACAAGGAAGAAAATATTGATATAATAGAACAAAGACAATAATGGTAATATGTGGAGGAATAAGAACCAGACAGGAAGGAGGTTATTGAATATTAATCAAATTAAGGTCCTGTGCTATTTGAGAAGAAGGCAAAGACATTTTAATATTTTTATAGAATGCTAATCAAATGGATATATATTAAAATTCTAGAGGAAGCAATAAAATGTGAGATTTTTAAACACAATTCTCTCAAAAATAGTTCAAGTGAAAAATAAATTAATGAGAATAAGAAACATTTGAAAAATAAGTGTGATTGAATATATGTATGCACTAAAGATTTAAGTGACATTTTTTTCAAGCACTCAAGGAATATTTACAAAAACAGACTATGGAGGAGACTATAAAGCAATATCAAAAGATAGCAAAAATCTAGTATCATACAGAACATCTTATCTGACCACAGTGCCATTAAGCTAGAAATAGATAACAAAATGTAATCAATTTCCTTATACTTTTGAAACTGTAAAAAATACTTTAACTCATGGATCAATCAGTCAACATAAAATCTCTCCTTCCCTTCCCCTCTAAAGATAAATAAATAAAATCTTTAAAAAAAATTTAAGAAATATTTGAAACTAAATGGAGAGTGTAACTGTTGTGTAAAGAGGGTGAGTGATTCTTCCCACAGACAACAATGATAAAAACCATGCAAAAATTGGAAAATGATTAAAAACAGGAATAAACTTGAGACAAGTTTGCTCATTAAAGACTACTGCATGGGGAAAAAAAACAAAAAAAGAATCAGTGACTTTTCTGCATGGAGCCACTGCACAATTCCCTCACTTATTCAGACACTGACATTAATCACTCGAAGGGGCAAATGATAATTTATAAGAGCAGCTGGAAATGTTAAGGAAAAATTTGAAAGCAAAAGATCAATAGAGCAGCTTAAATCCAAAATCTGAGCATAACTCTGTCCAGATCTTTAGGTGAGTATGGAATTATGCGCACACACAATAGATTCCAAAGAGCCGCAAGAAAAAGCAGGTAGACTTTATTAGGAAGAGGCTAATGTCTTGAAAATTACAACTTCTTCTGTCAAGATTTTTTAGTTTCAGTGCCTATGAGTACATTTCCCAACATGTGCATAGTGAAAGCTGTAGAAAGTGGAAATCTTACTGGCTTGAAGTGTTATAGCATAGAGCCTAGGGCTGCCATAGCAATTGCAAATTTAGGGAACAAAACATAGAATCAAGAGAACACTGAAAAGATAAGCCTCAAAATGTGAGTATAAGCTCTGCATAAGTCTTTGGCTGATTGTTAAACTACACAGGTGCAGAATAGATCCCTCTAGGGAGCCAGCTAAAAAATCAGTAGCTGGACACCCAAATCCACATGATAGCCATGAGAGATTTCACAGTTTGGTTCCAGGCAAATAACCATATTTTGCCATGTATGATGTGCACTTTTTCAAGGTAAAAATAAGGGTGTGCATTATACATGGGTATAATGATTACATACCATGGGTTTAATAATCCCATGTATAATGTACAAAACGTGGGTACACATTATACAGAGGGGCACATTATAACCACCTATTAGGACAAAGAACCCCAAAAAGCCTCAGAAAAAAATAGCAGATTCCAGAGTTTTTATGATGTATAATATATTATCTATAATGTCTAGTTTCTGACCAAAACTTACTTGCTTTTCAAACAAATAGGAAAATTTGTCTTATAATCACAAAAAAAAACAATGGAATGTGATTCCAAGTGGCCCACAGTTGCATTTGACAACAAAGAATGTAAAATGTCTTAATCAATATATGCAAATAATTTAAAATATATTAAAAAATTAAAGGAACACATGGTATAATGAGTGAACATATAAAAAATCTCAACAAAGAAATGGAAACTTTAAAAAAGAAACAAATGAAAATTTTAGAGCTGAAAAATACAATAATTTATGAAAAATTCACCAGATGGGCTTAATAAAAAAATCTTTTAGTAACCCCAAAGATGGCCAAGTAGGTGGAATCTGAGCCCACTTGCTCCTGCCCCCAGCATGGATTTTTGTCTGATCTTCCAACAAATGACCTGAACAAACAACGGAATCTCAGCTGATATGGATTTTTGTAGCCAAGGCATTCGGAGGATGCTTTGCACCATCTGGTAAGAGATTTTATCAGTTGAAGGGAAAGTACCCTGTGTGAGGAGCCTGCAGCAGCAGAGAGACCAGACAAAGAAAGCGTTTGGTAGTTCCCACTTCTTCCTGAGTGGGGGGTCCTGGTCTCATGGAGGGACCCCCCAACCCTAATCAGCAGAGACTTGGGAGGATATACAGAGTCTGGGAGACTCAGGCTGCACACACAAAGTGAGTGTGTGTGCATTTTGCTTTTTGGGGAGGTGGAGTGTGTGGAGAACCAGTCAGTGACATGGTGCTGCAGTGTGGGTGCTGCATAGAGAATTTTTAAAAGGGGAGCTGAAGTGTGGCTGAGCAGGGAATTGCACACATGTGTAGCTGCCATTTCTGCAGAGAAACCAGTTTGAATGCACAGTTCATTCCCACTGAATCCAACTGGGCAGGAAGATCAGAAATCTGCTCTGTGAAGGTATTGTGGGGACCTATCTAGCATGGCTGGTGAACAGGGGGCTGTGAAGAATGGAGAGTTCAGTTTGGTGTCTCTTCTGAGAGCAGTGGGAGCTAGGCAGGCAAGAGCTGAGTGCCTGAGATTCTTTGTAGCCAGGCAGGTGCCCTCACGTGGCTGGAGTAAAAAACCCTGGGACAGGGAAGGCATGCCCAACACCCAACTGCAGGATTGCAAACTCTGCAAAACAGTAAGGCCAAGCTCAAGAACCCCCTGCTGGGCACATATCTGTAAGAGAAAGAAAGAGAATCTCCAAAAGGACCCTTTCTGAAATTTTATCAGATGTGAGAAGTATCTTGGACCTCATTCCACTGAAACCAGCAGAGCAGAAAGTTTTGAAATTGGCACAGCCTTACTCAGCCTTGGTTTTTATATAGGGCTGTCAACAGCACCAAATAGGAAAGAGCTGACCCTTTTATATAGATTAGCCCCAACATGAAATGAACAGCTAATTCATCAGAATGACTATTATTATATATTATTGGAAATAATCTGGGATAGACCAAGATGTGACAGGGGCATGGGAACACACCAACAATCTTCTCTAATGTCTGAACAGCACAGCCAAGGGGAGATGCAGGTAGCCCACCCTCCTGATAGCACCAGAAGCCCCCTCTAGAAGCAGGTGGAGGTACTACCTGCAGTGCTGTCAGATATTAGATGAACCACCTCTGGGCCTTGTGCTTATAAAATGCTAGCAGGACAGGGCAGTGAGGACCAGCCAAGCTTGAAGGAGACAGCCACAGACTGTGGATTGCTTGCAGTCTTGAATGGGTTGCCTAAAGGTGGAATAGACACTACTTGACATTATCAGAGACAGATCCAGAAGGATAGGACAGTAGGCAAATACTAAACTCAACTGAGATAAATTCTACATTCTTTTTCATTATTTGAATTATTTTTCTCCTACATAGCTTTCTTAACATTTTTTTCTTTTCCTCCAGTTTTGTTCCTATTATTTTACTATTTTTAATTTTAGCTTTAGTTCAAGTTTCATATTTTACTTTTCCTTCTCTTACTCCACTTTGCCTTCTCCCTTCCCTTTCTTATTTTTGTTTTAAATTTTATTTTTTTCTTTCCATGCTTTGTTTCTATTCTTCCCTTTTAAAATTTATCCTCTCTCTACCCTCTCAAAACCATTTTTCATTTGATTAGTTATCTCACATTCTTTTCCATTTCTTCTAATATTCTTATTCTATTTCCACCTTTATTGATATTTGCTCATTTGTCATTGATATTATTATTGTTGTTGCATTTCTTCAATTTTATTCCTAGATTTTCACTATTTTTTCATTTCAAATTTCATTTTTCCTTCCCCTTGTCCTACTCCATTATGCTATCCTCTTGCACTTTTATATTTGTGTTTTAAATTTTATTTTTTCCTTTCTTAGCCTGGTTTCTATTCCTTCCTCTTATTATTTCTCCTCTCTCTATACTCTCAAAATCATTTTTCCTTCCTTTAGACATCTCATAATGCTTTTTCTTTTATATAATATTGTTATTCTCTTTCCACCTTATTAATCTTTGCTCATTTTTCATTGATATCACATTGATATTTTCTTCAATTTTGTTCCTATTTTTCACTATTTTCTTTATTTCAAACCTCATATTATACTCTTACCTTACTCCACATTCCCTTCTTCCCTCCCTGTTTAACATCACATTGTAAATTTTTTCCCCTTTATTCACTGTGTTTCTCTTCACTACTGATTATTTTTCCTACCTCTATCTTCTCACAATCATTTTTCTTTCTGTTATTCATCTCATATTCTTTCTTCCTTTTTTATAATATTCTTAATCTCTATCTAACTTTATTAACCTTTGCTTATTTGTTGTTGATAGTGAGATTGAGGTTGGGGAGTACTTTTGCTGGTGTGGGTTTTGTTTGCTGGCTTTTTTGTTGTTGTTGTTCTGGCAGCACCTGTACATGTTGTTCTGGCAGCATACAAGCCATGGTGGGGTTTGTGACTCTTATCCAGCCAGAGGGAAATACCCACCAGTGAAGGAGGCAACAACAACAGAAACCTAATTACAACAAAACAGCCACATGTACTGCAAAAAAGAGCATGCCCTAGAACATACAGCTCAGGAGATCAAAAATGCTGACTGACCCATTTACTCCCACAGGTCTCCTACCACAGAAGACCACCATATAAATACAGGGAGTCAAAGAAGATTAATCTAATACAAAGAAACAAACAAAAAGGACCACCTGAAATGGGGGCACAAAGAAACAACCCCCAATCAAAAAGAAAGGAAGGATATCCAGAAGTAGTGCTAAATGAAATTGAGGTCAGCAATTTATCAGACATAGAGTTCAAAGTAAGGGTTACAAGGATGCTCAAGGAACTCAATGAGAAATACAAGAGAATATATGGGGGCTACAAGGAACTTAGTGGGAGCTATATCAGGATAAAAAATACATAGACATATAAACTATGAATAAAAAACAGGAAAAATGAAGAGTACAATATCTTAAATGAAGAATACAGTAGAAGGAATGAACAGCAGGGTAAATGAAACAGAGAATTGAATCAGTGAATTAGAAGAAAAGGTAGAAAAAACACCCAGTCAGAACAACAAAAAGAAAAAGACTAAAAAGAAAAAAGATAGTTTAAGGGAGCTGCAAGACAACATGAAACATAACAACACTCACATCAAAGGGATACCAGAAGGAGAAGAAAAAGATCAAGGGATAGAAAATCTGTTTGAAAAAGTTATGACAGAAAGCTTCCCTAACTTGGTGAGGGAAAAAGTCACACAAGTTCATGAACCACAAAGGCTCCAGTCAAGATGAACCCAAAGAGGCCCACTCAGAGACACATAATAATTAAAATATCAAAATGTAAAGACAAAGAGAGACTATTAAAGGCAGCAAGAAAGAAATGACTAGTAACATACAAGGGAACACCAATACTATAGGGGAGCATATAAGATTATCAGTTGATTTCTCAACAGAAACACTACAAGTCAGAAGACAATGGCACAAAATATTTCAAGTAGTGAAAAGCAAAGACCTGCAACCAAGACTATTCTACCCAGCAAGGTTTTCATTTAAAATGGAAGGTAAAATAAGGAGCTTCCCAAACAACAAAACAAACAAAAAGGCTAAAAGATTAAATGTCCACCAAACCAGCATTACAAGAGATGCTAAGGGTAAAAGGACTGCTTTAAGAAGATGGAGAGGGAGAGAGAGAGAGAGGGAGAGAGAGAGAGAGGGAGAGAAGAACACAGGTACAATGGGAAAAATGGCAATGAATAAATATCTATCAATAATAACCTTGAATGTAAATGGATTAAATGCCCCAATCAAAAGACAGAATAGGTGAATGGATAAGAAAACATGACCCACATTTTTGCTGTCTACAAGAGACCCACCTCAAGAGATACACAAGCTGAAAGTAAAGTGATGAAAAAAGTATTCCAAGCAAATGGATGGGGAAAAAGTATGGGGTAGCAATATGTAAAAAAATTAGACTTCAAAACAAAGGCCATAGCAAGAGACAAAGAAAGTCACTACATAATACTTAAGGGAGTAGTTCAGCAAGAGAGAATATATGCATATATGTAATCATATATGCACCCAACATAGGACCACCTAAATATATAATGAAAGTCTTGAAGTACTTTAAGAAGGAGACTGACACCAGTACAGTTACTGTAGGGGATTTTAACACCCATTGTCAACAATGGATAGATCTTCCAAACAAAAAATCAACAAGGATATTGTGGTAGTGAACAACATTCTATTTCAGAAGGAACTTAACTGATATTTACATAATATTTCATCACAAAGAAGCAACACATACATTCTTCTGAAACTCATATGGATCATTTTCAAAGATAAACCATGTGGTAGGACACAAAACAAGCCATAATAAATTCAGTAAAATTGAAATCATATCAAGTAACTTCTTGGGTCGTGATGGATTGAAACTAGAAACCAACCTCAAAAAAAATCAAAAACATCCAAATACATGGAGGCGATAACATGTTATTAAACAATGAATGTGTTAACAATGAAATCAAGGGAGAAATCAAAAGGTATCTGGAAACAAATGAAAATGAACACACAACAACCAAAAACCTATGGGACACAGTGAAGGCAGTCCTGAGGGGGAAGTTCATATGGAGTAATACAGGCCTACCTAAAGAAGAGAAAAATCTCAAATAAACAACCTAACCTTACATCTAAAAGAACTGGAAGAACAACAACAAACAAAGCCAAGAGTAAATAAAAGGAAGGAACTAATCAAGATCAGAGAAGAATTAAATGACATAGAGATGAAAAAGCTGTTCAAGGGATCAATGAACCCAGGAACTTGTTCTCTGGAAAGATAACAAAATAGACAAACTGTTAGCCAGACTCAGCAAGAAAAAGATGAGAGAGGACCCAAATAAATAAAATCAGAAATTAAAAAGGAGAAGCAACCACCATTACCATGGAAATACAAAGGAGTGTAGAAACATAGTTGTTCAATAACTATGAACAACTAAATGCCAAGAAATTCAACAACCTGGGTGAAATGGATAAAATTCTATGAACATATAATCTTCCCAAACTAAGTCAAGAAGAAGCAGAAGACCTGAATGGATCAATAACAATTAGCAAAATTGAAGCAGTAGTAAAAAAAACCTCCCACTACAAAAAAGCACTGGACCAGATGGCTTCACAGACACATTTTTTCTTTTTCTTTTTCTTTTTATTTTAATTGTTGTTCAAGTGCAGTTTTCTGCCTTTTCACAGGCAAATTTTACCAAATATCCATAGAAGAATGAACTCCTACCCTTATCAAGCTATAGCAAAAAACTTAAGAAGAGGGAAAACTCCCAAACTCTTTTTACAAGGCCAGTATTATCTTAATTCCAAAACCAGATAAAGATACTACAAAGAATGAAAATTACAGGCCCATCCATATCTCTAATGAACTTATATGGTAAGATCTTCAACAAAATATTGGCACCTAGATCCAGCAATACATTAAAGAGATCATGTGGGATTTATCTCAGGGATGTAAGGATGGTACTATATCTACAAATAAATAAATGCAATATACCACATAAATAAAATGAAGGACAAAATTTACATGAGCATATCATAGATGCTGAAAAGCATTTGATAAAATCTAGTAGTATTTTATCTATTTGTAATAAAAACTTTCAGCAAATTGGGAAGAGAAGGAGCATACCTCAACATAATAAAGGCCATATATGACAAACTCACTGTCAACATTTTACTCAATGGGCAAAAACTAAAAGCTTTTCCCTTAAAATCAGGAACGAGACAAGGGTGTCTGCTTTCACCACTCTTATTCAACATAGTACTTGAAGTCCTAACCATAGCAATCAGACAAGAAAAAGAAATCCAATGCATCCAAATTCGAAACTGTCATTATTTGCAGACAACATGATAGTGTACATAGAAAACCCTATAGTCTCCACCAAAACTACTTTACCTAATAAGAGAATTTGACAAAGTAGCAGGATACAAGGTCAATATTCAGAAGTCAAAGGCATTTGTGTACACCAAAAACATTTGGAAGAAAATCCATTTATTATGGGGACAAGAAAAATAAAGTACCTAGGAATAAAGTTAAGAGGTAAAAAAAACCTGTACTTGAAAAACTACAGAACACTGAAGACAGAAATTATGTAAGAAACAAATAAATGGAAGCATATACCATGTTCATGGGTTGGAAGAATTAACATCATTAAAATGTCCATACTACCCAAAGCAATTTACAGATTCAACACAATTCTTATTAAAATATCACAAATATTTTTAAAAATTATATGGAACCAGAAAAGACCCTGAATAGTCTCAGCAATCTTGAAAATAACAAAGTTGGAGAGATGACAATACCTGATATTAAACTGTACTACAAAGCCACTGTAATCAAAACAGTCTGATACTTGCATAAGAACAGACACATAGCTTGATGAAACAAAACAGAAAGCCCAGAAATAAACCTATGTCTTTATGGTCAATTAATATTCAACAAAGGAGGAGGCATGAACATACAATGGAGTATAAGTGCTCCCTTCAAAAATGCTGTTTGGAGAACTGGAATAGTACATGCTAAAAAATAAAACTAGACCACCAATTCACACCATTCAATGGTGTAAAAAAAGGAAAATGGATAAAAGACTTAAGTATGTCATGATATCATAACACTCCTAGAGGAAAACATAAGCAGTAACATTTCAGATATACCATGTAGCAATATTTTTGCTGATATATCTCCTAGACAAGGGAAATAAAGGAAAAAAATAAACAAATGGAAATGCATCAAACTAAGAAGCTTCTGCATGGCTAAACTGTGGTAGATTTACACAATGGAATACTATGCAGCAGAAATAAAGATAGAACTCCTACCCTTTGTGACAGCATGGATGGAACTGGAGAGCATTTTGCTAAGTGAGATAAGCCAGGAGTTAAAGGACAAATACCATATGATCTCACCTATAAGTGGAACCTAACCAACAAAACAAACAAATGAGCAAAATAGAACCACAGACTTGGAAACAAAGAACAAACTGACAGTGACCAGAAGGAAGGGTGGAGGGGCATAATAAGGAAAAGACAGGGAAGGAACATGCAAAGGAACAGTCTGAATAGAGGACTCATGGATACAAACAATGGAGGGGATTGACTGTGTGAGGCAGGGCAGAGTAGGAGTGAGCAATGGGGAAAAAGGCAGGACAACTGTAACTGAACACCAATAAATAAAAAAATAAAATAAAAAATGAAAAAGGAACTGGATGGGAGAACATATTTCCCATTGATACATTGGACAAGGGTTTAATCTCCAAAATATATAAAGAACTCATATGACTCAACACTAGAAGACAAACAATCCAATTAAAAGATGGGCAAAGGACCTGAATAGACACTTCTTCAAGGAAGAAATACAAATGGCCAGTAGATATATGAAAAAATGGTCAACATCACTAGCCATCAAACAGATGCAAATTAAACCACAATGAGATACCACTTCACACTGCCAAAATGGCCATCATTAACAAATCAACAAACATCAAGTGCTGGCAAGGAAAGGGAAGAAAGGGAATCCTAGAACACTAGGGAACCCTAGTGTACTGTTGGTAGGAGTGCAGACTGGTTTAGCCACTGTGGAAAATACTATGGAATTTCCTCAAAAAATTAAAAATGCAACTGCCTTTTAACCCAGGGATTCCACTGCTGGGATTATACTGTAAGAATCCTCTAATACCAATTCAAAGGAACTTATGCACCCGCATGTTTATAGCACCGCTATTTACAAGAGCCAAATGTTGGAATCAGCCTAAGTGACCATCAGTAGATGAGTGGATCAAAAAACTGAAGTACATTTACACAATGGAATACCATGCAGTAGAAAGAGAAAAAGAATTCCTCCCTTTAGTGACAGCATGGTTTGACTAGAAAATATTATGCTTAGTGAAATAGGCTAGTCTGGGAAAGACAAATAACATATGATCTCACTTATAAGAGGAATTTAATGAACAAAATAATCTAACAAGCAAAATAGAACCAGAGACATGGAAACATTGAACTGACAATTGCTGGAGAGGTGGTAGTGGTGTGGAAGCTGGAGAATGATAGAAATAAGGGGAAAGGATTAGCCAAAGAACATGTATTAATGACAAATGGACACAGACAATGGTGTGGGGATTGACTGTGGGAATGGGGTTTGGCTGGGTGGAGAAGGGCAAAGAGGGAAACATTGGGGCAACTGTATAGAATAAATAATAATAAAAAATTAAAAAAATCTTTTAGATAGCAGAGGAAATAAAATCAGTGAACCTGAAGATGGGTAATAGAAATTATGCAGTTTTGAGAGCTTATATTACAAAAGAATTGTAAAAAGAACAAAAGCTTAGAGATGTGTGGAATAATATGAAGATGTCCAACATATATGAAATTGGAGCCTCAAAATGCAAGAAGAAAGAGAATGTGTGTAGAAATATGAGGGGGTACCTAAAAACCTGGAATTAATTTATAAAATTATTTATTCTTGCATGTTTAAACTTCAGTATGCTTTAAAGTACTCTCTATTTGATGCAATATACCTATCAGGATATTTTCCCCATTGCTCAAAACAGTTTTTGAAATTGATTTTGAAGCTTTTTAGTGCTCTGTCATTTTTTGTTTGTTTGTTTGTTTTACTTCCTCCACATCAGCAAAATGTTTGCCTTTGAAACATTTGGTGACTGTGGTAATAGTCACAAACAAAAACAAGTCACTAGGGGTGAGATCAGGTGAGTAGGGAGGGAGGGACCTGGAGATCATGCTGTTTTTGGTGGAAATCTGTTGAACACTCAGCACAGTCTGGGCAGATTTGCTTATAAATCACCCATCATTAAATGGGTAAATGTGTTGAAGGAGTCATCAAACAAAATTCACTGAAGCCTAATGCAGTCTCTCAGAATGCAGCCAGCTTGTACACTGACACAGATGGGTTCCTAGGACATTTACCTAGTGACAGAAATCTGTACTACAAGGGGCCCACCCTCCAGAAGATAATTTTAGTATTTTTTGGGGGGGAGGGGTCACCTCTTGTATTTGAAAATTAATGGCTACATTTCTAAATTTGGTGAAAGCCTTCAACTAACAGATCCAATAAGTTCAGGAAATCCTAAATAAACCGAATAAAAATAATCCAGACTAAGTGCATCATAGTCAAAATTAAAAAAACTAAACATATAAGCTCATTTTCAAAACAAATATATATTTGAAATATATTTGCAAAACAAAATATAAATTTTGAAAGTGTCAAGAGAAAAACATACATACTTGATACAGGTAAACAATGGTAGATTAATGAGCAATATTTCAAAAGAAACAATAGAAGTCAGAAGTTGTTGGAATGACATATTTTAAAAAGTGAAAGAAAAAAACTATAATCAAGAATTCTATGTTCGTCAGCCCTGGTTGGTGTGGCTCAATGGATTGAGTGCTTGCCTACAAACCAAAGGGTTACCAGTTCGATCCCCAGGCAGGGCACATGCCTGGGTTGCGGGCCAGGTACTCAGTAGTGGTGCACAAGAGGCACCCACACATTAATGTACTTCTTCCTCTCTTTCTCCCTCCATTCCTCTCTCTCTAAAAATAAATAAATAAATAAATTCTTAAAAAACAATTCTATGTCTATCAAACTATCTTTCAAAATTTAAGTGTTAAAACATTTTCAGATAAATATTTTTAATGAAAAAAATTCATTGCTAACAGTCTTGTACTTCAAGGCAGAGAACTTCTTTAAAACTGAAGGAAAATGATACCTGATGGTAACTTTATCCTCAATAAATAAGATAATTAGAAATGGCAAATAAATATTTATGAATTAATATATCAATAAATGAATATATGTGATTTACCTTTAATTTTATAAACTTCTGTTGCAATGTTCCTATATTTCATTAGAAGTAATTAAAAATTAACTTCAAGTAGATTGTGATAAGTTAAAAAGGCATGTTGTTATCCTTAAAGTAGCCTAAAAAATAATTCAAAGAAATGATGTTAAAAGTGTCAATAACACATATTCAAGCTGACTAGATGGATGTTTGATAAAAGCCCTTGATTGCCAATCTGTGAGAGCTACTCAGTGAAATTGCCTGAGGTAGTTGCCAGATATAGTCTTTTTTGAGAGACATGTATTAGCCTGTTATTGATCACTGATTGAAACTTTATATATTATTAAATGACATAAATAATTTTGAGAACTAAAATGCTGTGCATGCAATGGGGTTATGTCATAAAAATATTCCAATCACCAGGAAGTTGCACAGAAGGGTTCCTTTATTAAAAATAAATGGTATATTTAAGAATATGCTATAGGAAAATCCACTGAAGGAACACATTGCATATGTATTCAAGTAGCAACTATGCCTTGAAATCTCCCTGATGAATTACTTAACCCATGTATGATTAATATTGGAGAATCTCAAAGAGGTAGCATGGATTATAGAAATTAACTTAAATGTAGAGGTTCAACACTCATTGCAAAGGTGGCTGCATCATGGCCAGACAATTATTGTAGAAAGTTAAGATGAATCCACTCAGTGGACAGTATTTATAGTGATGTTACAAGTATCAGAGACACTAAGTGATATTAACAAAAATGTACTATGAATTAATATTGACTCTTGGGCTATAGTCAATAAGTTGGTGAGATAGTCTGGCAAATGAGCCTTACATGGCTGAAAAATAAAAGGAATCCTGGTATAAAGTTTAATGTTATGGAAAAACATTATAGGCATTATAATAAGCATCCTTCATGATGCACCTTCATTCCTCCTTATGTCCTGATATTTCAGCTTGTGTAGTCCTCTTCCTTATTGCAGCAGGGATTGTCTGTGTGACCCATAGAATAAGGTGGAAGTAAAGGCACATCACTTTCAAGGTTAAAATTTAAAAGGCACTAACTGTCTAGGTTTTCTCAGTCAATTTCTCTCCCTTGGATCACTCATTCTGGAGAAAGCTAGTTGAATGTGATATGCAATGACTGTAGCGAAAGCTTGGTAAACAGCTTATCAACCACTTCGTGAGAGACTGTAAACTATATAACCAGGTTGCTATTGAATTCCTTACCCTCAGAAATTGTGAGATAGTAAGTACTTATTTCTAAAAACGGTTTTGGAGGTTAATTTGTTGTGCAGCCATTGATAACTAATGCAGATATGAGAAGGGAAAAATCAAAGTGGGACAAATTTATGTTCAACAGTAAAGCCTTTCATATTCAGAAGGACACCAGAGTCAACAAAAATATTTTAGTTCTCCAGAGGTGACCTCTTGGGTAAATGAAATGAATGGTAATGGGGACATTCAAGCAATTCAACAATGTGCAGAAGAAAGTTAGATCACACTGACTATTTCTCAGGCCTAAAATGAGACTAAAAATTGTTCAGTTTGTCAACAGGTTACTATAGACTAAAGGCTTCTAAATATGGAGAGGATCAAAACAGGCCAATGGACTACATAGGCCTTAGTCATGACTCCAGTAGTAAACAGAGGGTTTTGAATATGATAAACAATTACTTTGAATTTGGATTGGATTTGGTAACAGAAGCATTGTTTTCTGATACTATCAGATTAGACAGAAAATGTTATTTTAATTTAGGTTCATATTAAGGAACACATTTTACCAAAGATGCAGGGCACCAATGGACTAAAAATACTGTGTGCAATAGTCATATATTATACTATCCATACAGCAGTGGATTATTAGAAAACTAGAATGGACAATTAAAACACCTAGTTATTAAATTGAGGAAAGGGATAAAGAATTAAAGAGATGGCTTGCATTTCTAAATGTGTCATTGTCAGATCAATTGTAAGATATATTGGGAAATAGAAGAGGAGAAAAGAGAAGAGAAGAGAAGAGAAGAGAAGAGAAGAGAAGAAGAAAAAGCAGTGTGGATATCCCGGACAAAAAGATGACTTGTGACTCAGGTGAGACTGAGCTTGGTTGCACAAGATTTCATCATGCTATTCAGAATGATATTCACTTAAAAACATGAATTATTTATTTTTGGAGTTTTCCATTTAATATTTTGAGACCACTGTTGAAACTAGTGAAAATGGAACTCTGTAAAGTGAAACTGTGGATAAGTGAGGACTATGATACTGAGGGAAAGAGAATTAATAAATGTATAATACAACATTGTTTTACTGTTTATGAGAGGATTGGGATGCAAAAATAATATTGTATCTTAGTTATATTCTTAGGTGCCAAACTTCAAGCAAAGACAATTATCAGACTTGATAAAAAGCAATATCCAATTACATGCTATTTTTAAGACATACACTTTAACTACAAGGAGACAAATAAGTTGAAAACAAAAATAATGGGAAAAGATACATTATGAAAACAGCAAGAATAAGAAAGTTGAGCTGTCTATATAAATTTCAGAAAACAATAGACTTTAAAAATAAGGAATGTTGCTAGAGATAAATAGTGATATTTTATAATGATAAAAGTCAACTTACAAGAAAGAAGTAAACACAAACACAAGGTCTGTCCAGAAAAAGTCCAGCCATTGTACTTAATGAGAACAGTTTGCATGATATTCATGTAATCTGGCAGCCAGGGAGAGTGGACTGGAATGTGCATGTGAAAACAATGATGATTTCACCATACCAGTCAGTGAGGGTGTTAGATGCCATTGAGTGAGCATGTGTACTATGTGGCTATCACATTCAAAATGACTGAATAGAGCAATGAATCTGCATCCAATTTTGTGTTAAACTTAAACATTCCTCCATGGAAACTATTTGAATGATCCAGAAGGCCACAGCTGTGGGCAACTGATGACTGGCAGCTTCATCATGACAACGTACCCACTCATGCATCACATCTCATGCAGTTTTTTGGGGAAATGTCAAATTACCAAGGTGACTCAGCCCCTCCACAGCCAAGATTTGGTATCCTGTGATTTCTCTCTTTCCCTCAAACTAAAATCACCTTTGAAAGGGAAGAGATTTGAGATTCAGCAAATACAATGGGCAGCTGATGGTGATTCCAAGAATGGATTTTGCAGAGTATTTTGAACAGTGGCAGAGACACTGGGGGAACTATGTGAGGTCCCAAGATGCTCACTTTGAAGGGGACTGAGGACTCATTGTCCTGTGTATAATGTTTCTTGTATCTTGTATCTTCTTCAGTAAATGTCTCTATTTTTCATGTTCATGGCTGGATACTTTCTAGATAGACATATATATGAGTCTTATAATAAAGCCCAAAGATATTAAACAAAATTGCCAAAAATAAATAGAGAAATGAAAAATCAAATATAGTTGTAGATTTCACCATTGTTTATTTTTCTGTGATAGAAGTAGAGAATCAGTAATGATGGAGACTTGAACACCACTATCAAACAACATGTTATAAGTGATATTTATGGAACACTCTACACTGCAATGAAAAATACATATTCTTGTGAAGTGCATATGAATACTTACCAAGATAAATTGTTTGTTGAGACATAAAACTGATCTCACCTAATATAAAAAGATGGAAATTATAGTGTATGTTCTATCATTACAAAAATTAAATTACAAATCAATAACAAACAGACATTGAGAAAATCTTGATATTTGGAAATTAAACACCACATTTGTAAATAATTTACTGGCCAAATAAGAAATCACAAGGAAAGCTAGAAACAATTGAACTTAATAAAAATGAAAGGACATGTCAAACATTTTGAGATGTAGCTAAAACAGTATTTATAGAGATCATTTATTAATTTAGTATTTATATTAAATAAGGAATTAAAACAGAGAGAGACTTCCAGCCAAGATGGAGGCATAGGTAGACACACTGTGCCTCCTCACACAACCAAAATAAGGACAACAAAAATTTAGACACAAAAAAACAACCAGTACTGACAGAAAATTGAACTGTATGGAAGTCTGGCAACCAAGGAGTTGAAGTAGACATATTCATCAAGACTAGGGGAAGAGTAGGAGGGGAAGAGTTGGGTGGCTGGGCAGAGAAGGGTCGCAGCAAAAAAAGTGGTGTCTGGTGGCCACCAGGTGTGCAAGGCAGCAGTGGGAGGACCAAGTGAGGTGATGGATTGTGGAGGGGTGCAGTGTGCAAGGTGGCTGGCAGAGTAGGTGGTCCCCCATTTCTGTAGAGATAAACCAGGAGAAACAACTGGGGAGTGGGACAGACCACACAACCCAGGGTCCCAGTGTGGGGAAATAAAGCCTCAAAACACTAATTGAAAACACCTGTAGGGGTTGAGGTGCCAGGAGAGACTACCAGCCTCACAGGAGAGTTTGTTGGAGAGATCCACAGGGTCCTAGAATGTACACAAACTCACCCACAATAGGAATCAGCACCAGAAGGGCCCAGTTTGCTTGAGGGAAGTGGGGGAAGTGACTGAAATCCAGCAGAGTGGAGCAAACATCATTGTTCCCTCTCAAACCCCTTCCTCACATGTCAGTGACTGGGTTGCCCTGACCAGGCAAATACCTAAGGCTCTGCCCCTCACTACATAATAGGCATGTCAAGATAAAAAAAAAAATGGCCCAAATGAAAGAACAGATCAAAGCTCCAGAAAAAATACAACTAAGTGACAAAAAGATAGCCAACCTACCAGATGCACAATTCAAAGCACTGGTGATCAGGATGCTCACAGAATTGGTTGAATTTGGTCACAAATTAGATGAAAAAATGAAGGCTATGCTAAGCAAAATAAAGGAAAATGTACAGGGAACCAACAGTGATGGGAAGGAAACTGGGACTCAAATCAATGGAGTGGACCAGAAGGTAGAAAGAAACAACCAAACAGAAAAGAATAAAGAAACAAGAATTAAAAAAAAAGAGGCTTAGGAACCTCCAGGACATCTTTAAATGTCCCAACATCCAAATCATAGGGGTACCAGAAGGAGAAGAGGAAGAGCAACAAGTGGAAAAGATATTTGAACACATAATAAAGGAGAACTTCCCCAATCTGGCAAAGGAAATAGACTTCCAGGAAGTCCAGGAAGCTCAGAGAGTCCCAAAGAAGTTGGACCTAAGGAAGCACACACCAAGGCACATCATAATTATATTAGCCAAGATTAAAATGAAGGAGAGAATTCTAGAAGCAGCAAGAAATGAGAGGACAGTCACCTACAAAGGAGTTCTCATCAGACTGTCAGCTGATTTCTCAAAAGAGACCTAATAGGCAAGAAGGGGCTGCAAAGAAGTATTCCAAGTCATGAAAGACAAGGCCCTACATCCCAGATTGCTCTATCCAGCAAAGCTTTCATTTAGAATGGAAGGGCAGATCAAGTGCTTCTCAGATAAGGTCAAGTTCAAGGAGTTCATTGTCACCAAGCCCTTGTTATATGAAATGTTAAAGGAACTTATCTAAGAAAAAGAAGATAAAAAAACATGTAAAGCAAAATGGTAACAAACTCACAATTATTAACAATCACACCTAAAACAAAAACAAAAACAAACAAAGCAAACAACTAGAACAGGAACAGGACCACAGAAATGGAGACCACATGGAGGATTAGCAACAGGGAAGTGGGAGGAGGAGAGAGGTGGAAAAGGTACAGAGAATAAGTAGCATAGATGGTAGGTAGAAAATAGACAGGGGGAGGGTAAGAATAGTATGGGAAATGTAGAAGCGAAAGAACTTATAAATATGACACATAGACATGAACTAAAGGGGGGAATGTGGGTGGGAGAGGGTGTGGAGGGTGGAGGGGAGTGAAGGGGGTAAAATGGGACAACTGCAATAGCATAGTCAATAAAATATATTAAAAAATAGGGAAGTAAAACAAAAACAATTATTTAAGCTTTCATCTTAAGATGCTAGAAAATGAAAGCATATTAAACCAAAAGAAACTTTAAATATTGAGGGAAAAGAGGGGACATCAATTTTATTTCTAAGGCATGAAAGGAAAATAATAGAATATTATGACAACCTCAATGAAATGGTCATATTTCTTGAAAAATACACTTACCAATATCAACTGAAAAAGGAAGAGACACCTGTATTGTGCTCTCTCAATGAAAAAAGTTGAATTCATGATTTAAAATTTTCCCAAATTGAAGTCTCTAGACCTAGAATGTTTCATTGGTGAATTATATCAAACATTTAAGGAAGAAAGAACACTAAAGCTACAAAAGCTTTCACATAGAATTGAGGCAAATAAATCCTTCTCAACTCATTTAATAAGGCCATTGTACCCTCATACCTAAGCTAGACAAAAGTTTACAAGAACAGAAAAATAGAGAAAAATGTCCCTCAAGAACACATATGCAAAAATCCTGGACAAAACACTTTCAAATTGAAATAAAAATATATAAAATATATAAAAATATATAAAAATAATAAATTTAGAAATGGTGTTTCATCTCAGCAATGTAGGTTTCCTTTAATATTTGAAAATTAATTGATATATTTCACTATCTTCTTTTTTATATAATATTCTCTTTTATATTAGAATAAAGGAGAAAAATGATTTTTCTGAATAGAAGTCAAAAAAGCATCTGATTGAATTCAAAAGAAAATCTTTCAGCAAACTAGTAATAAAAGACAATTTTCTCAACTTGATAAAAGACAGATATGATAAATTTACAACTAACATCATACTTAATTATAAGAGACCGAATACTCTGCCAGGAGTATTATGATCAGGAACAAGTCACTATGTCCTTCAACATTACACTGGAAGCCCCAAAAGGCAGGAAAAGTAAAAGAAATGCAGATTGGGAATGAGTTTATTAAATTTGTCAACATGACTAAGTAGGTGGAAATTCTAAAGAAAACTACTGAAAATCTAAAGAAAAGAAGTGATTTTAACATTGAGATTAAAAATTCAATTGCATTTTTATATATCAGCAAAAAACTGGATATTGAAATGCAGCACAACTTCTTTTATCAAATAATTTATTTTACAAAAGCACAAATAAAATTCATTTGACTAAACTTAGCATATCTTGCAGTGATGGTTTGGTGGAGGTATAGTCTTTCAGCCTTCTTTTGTCTGGGAAACTCTTTATTTTATCTTCCATTTTAACTGAGAGCCTTGCTGGGTAGAGTAGTCTTAGTTGCAAGCCTTTGCTTTTCATTACTTGGAATATTTTTTGCCATTCTCTCCTGGCTTGGAGTGCTTCTGTTGAGAAATCAGCTGCTAACCTTATTGGAGTTTCTTTGTATGTTACTTCTTGTTTCTCCTTTGTTGCTTTTAAGAGTCTCCCTTTGTCTTTAAAATTTGGCATTTTAATTATGATGTGTCTTGGAGTAGGCCTCTTTGGGTTCATTTAATTGTAACCCACTGTGCTTTCTGAACTTGCATGGTTTTCCGCTCTCCGGATTCAGAACGTTTTCTGTCATTATTTTTTCAAACAGGGTTTCTATCCCTTGCTGCTTTTCTTCTCCTTGTGGTATTCTTATGATTTGAATGTTGTGTTTCATGTTGTCTTGCAGTTCCCTTAAGCCATCGTCATATTTTTGAGTCTTTTTTTATGCCACAGTAATCGAAACAGTTTGGTACTGGCATAAGAACAGACACATAAATCAATGGAACAGAATAGGGAGCCCAGAATAAACCTAAGTCTCTATGGTCAACTAGTATTTAACAAAGGGGACAGAAGCATAAAATGGAGTAAAAATAGACTCTTCAATGAATGGTGTTGGAAGATCTGGACAGCTATATGCAAAAAATAAAAGGAAACTTGATCACCAACTTACAGCATACACAAAAATAAATTCAAGGTGGATAAAGAATTAAATATAAGTTGTGACATAATAAAATTCCTAGAGGAGAACATAAGAAGGAAAATCTCAAATATTCCATGCAGCAATGTTTTCACTGATACGTCCCTTAGAGCAAGGGATATAATGGGAGGAATTTCTTTAATTTCTTAAGTAGAATGTTAAGAAATGAATCATGAATGACATAAAAATATTATTTAGACTTTATTGAAATTTAAAACATTTTTCTTTAAGAAATAAAAAAGCAATTCTCTGTAAATACTTAACCAGACATATATATGAAGGATTACTTACTCAAAATATGTATTAAAAACCTTACAACTCAAAAATAAGAAGACACAGCTTTTAAAAAATTCACAAAGGATTTAAATAGATAGTTCACTAAAAGAAGTGATATAAAGGTACAACGCATGAAAATTTGGTTAACATTGTTTGTTTTCAGGAAAAGTAATAAAAAACCTCTGCTTGAAAAAACCCACTTTTCAAAATAGCTAAAATTAAAAAAAATGAACAGTAGCAAGTGTTGACAAGGATGTGAAGATAACTGTCACACATTGTTTGTAGGAAAATGATAATGCCACTTTTGGAAGCAGTTTTGCAGTTTGTTTAAAAGTTAAACATATATACTAGTTCCAGTCAAAATGGCAGTGCAAGTAAATGCAGCACTCGTATCCTTCCACAAGCACATGAAAATTAAAAAATAAACTACAGGGTACCCCTCATTCAGAACTGCCTAAAATCTAGCTGAATGGAAGTCCTACAACTAAGAATGTCAAGAAGAAGCCACATCAAGACTAGTAGGAAGGGCAAAGACTCTGAATGGGCTGGTTTCACACCCACGTGTGGCAGATAACAATTGGGAGGGATATCTCAGCTCAAGGTCCTCTCTACAGAGTGAGAGGTCCCAGCCCCACCCATGGCCCCCATCCCAGAGTTCCAGTGCCAAGAAGAGAAGTTATCATAATTTTTGTCCATAAAATCCAGCAGGGATTGTCATTGAGTTAGTTGACAGGTTTCCGGAGTTCCAGAAGTTTCTCTTAAATGTTCTGCACGCAGACTTACTTAGACTGAATTCCTCTGAGTTCAGCACTGGGGCAGCAGCTTCAAAAGCACCAGGGATGTATGTAGAAGAACTGAATTGTCTGGCATCAGGGCAAGGGCTTGAGGGACAGTGATGGAAGCCAACACATCCCTGCTGTATGACACAGTCGCAGAGGGAGCCACACGTCTGCACAGCAGACTCGGCAGGGAAAGCACCTGAATCTCCCTTGTGTTGTTTCTCTTTTGCTTGCCTGTGCTTGGGATCATTTTTATTGCTATATATACTGGAGCAGATGGTGAGAATGAGAATTGCTTGAGAATTATAGGGATAACATAAGTGATGACTACATTACCACTCCAAATCCCCCTTGTACCCAGACTTGATCAGGAGTTTCCTAGAAAGGGAGTTATTTCATGATAGTACAATTATGCCCACCAAATAGCCAGTCCTGACTAGAACTTCCCCGAATAGATTAAGCAGGCCAAAATCCCCTAGAAAGGGCAGGAGAAAGAAGAGAGCTAAATATTCAGTTTTATATAGATTTCCTTGGACCACAAGAGCTCCTACACCACAACCAACTGACCCCCACTGCCCTATACTAGAGCTTATGTAAATAGTTATTAGAGAAATTAGTTAGAACTGTCCTTTCCAGAGAAGCTTAAGAGAACTGGACCTCCTTGGTATTTTTATACACAGGTTCAAAAGGATAGATTGTTCAGGCAATTGCTTAGGGCCTGGGCACTTTGGGGTTAAACTCCATTCCTGGGATAGAGAAAAGTATGGAGGAGACAGTTCCTTTATAAGAAACAGAATCTCAATGCTTTTGGTGTTTATAGCTAGCAAAGCAGATTTAGAGATGAGAGACAGATA
>CM052547.1:45993133-46019632 GCA_028533065.1 Trachops cirrhosus | reverse complement strand
CTGTACCTCAGTCACTTGGCAAGATGTCCAGACTCAAATGTGCCCATATTCTAGTCAACTCGTGGCTTTACGAGTTAACCACAAAACTTGCACCTAAGCTTGAAAAAATAAGGTGTCAAAATAAGTAGAAGGAAGAGGCTCAGACAGAGAGATGAGGTCAATATAGATAAGGCTTGCAAACTGCAAAGTATCTAACTGCTCAATTGTATTTTATATAACATGTATTGCTGATTATATCCAAATATTATGTAATGCTTTCTACACAGTAATGGTAAAGTAAATATACTCTGGAAAACAAAATTTTTTTTGCTCCCACATTGCCACATATGCTTACCCCTGAGTATAAAATAAAGCACTCACCCCAGCAAGAAAGAGAGAAATGCCCGGCTGGTGAGCTTAAAAGCACCAAGCTCCCTGTCATTATTCGCCGACGCCATTCCTTCCATAGGGATTCCCTGGACCTGCAGGAGCTGGACTCCGGCAGGACAGCTTTGTCCGAGACAGAAGTGCTGACAGAAACCATTGTTCCTTTGTTGAGCCTTATCTCCACAGAACTGGCAGCTGGGTGCCACATCTGAGACGCTCTGTCAACCTGGCCCACATTGTTTGCCCCACTTTGGTGATTCCTTGAGACCATTCCCCCCCCATACTTGCAGTTCCACCCAATCTGTTTCCAGTGGCTTTTACATACAAATGGCCTGTCTTGGTTCATGTTTCATAAACAATTTCTTAAAATCTCTCAAGCAAAAAGCATTTGGTCTCAGCATGCCCTGTATCTCTAGATAAGTGTTCCCAGGTCTGGGATTAGTGACAGCCAGTCTTGGTTAGCAGTTTGGCCCCTCCTGAGCACCTTCAAGCCCAGTACAAGTACCAACCATCTGTGGATCACTTGGTAGGTAATGCCAAGTGGCCCTGGGCAGAACACAGGTGGTGGCTGATTTTGAACTGAACCTCTGGGAGACCCCAGAGCCAGTGAACTTGGTGGACAGCTCCAGACCATGTGGTAGCATCAGATGATACTCCACGGTGGTAATAGCCAGTTCTTGCTGCTCATGGGACTGGGGGTTAATCTCTTCTATTGACATGACAACAAAACTCAAGGCTCAACTACAATCCACATGGTGAGGTGGGGCACAACTGGAATGTAAAACTTGAGTGATCAAGGAGGCTGTGCCACTTGACCCTACAGAATGCCTACTATTTAAAGCTTTTCTACAAAGCCTAGGAAATAGAACAGCTCTACCTAATACATAGAAACAAACAAAAGGAAGATTTCAAAATGAGGAGACAAAGAAACACGTCCCAAATGAAAGAACAGAATTAAAACTCCAGAAAAAAAAAAAACTAAACAAAATGGAAACAAGCAATCTTTTAGATGCAGGGTTTAAAACGCTGGTTATAAAGATGTTCAATGAACTTAAGGGAAGAATAGATGAAGTTAGTGAGAACTTTGACAGCATAAAAAAGGACATGAAAGCCATAAAGAAGAACCAATCAGAAATGAAGGATACACTAACTGAAATGAAGAAAAACTTATTGAGAGTCAACAGTAGTGGAGATGAAGCTGAGAATCAAACCAGTGATTTGGAAGATAAGGAGGGAAAAACACCCAATCAGAACAGAATAAAAAAATTAAAAAATGAGAATAGTGAAAGGAGCCTCTGGGACAACTTCAAACAAGCAAACACATGCATCATAGGGGCTATAGAAGGAGACAAGAGGGAGGAAGAAATTTAAAACCTATTTAAAAATGACAGAAAAATTCCCTCTAGTAAAATAAAAGAAAGTAGTATGTTCTATCATTTTACAATATGGACATAAATAATATTATTTATCACTGTCAAGAAAGGTGAAATTATGAAGTATGTAAATGAGTGAAATGTGTAAAAGAAATGACAAAAGGTAGTACTGGATAATCCCAGGCCCTGTATTTCATTTTACTAGACAGTTTTAATATATTGAGAACATAATAAGGAAAAGGTGACCCAAAATTGAAATTTGGATGTCCATTTGTTAGGGACTGAATTGTGTCCCCCCACCCTGCCAGTTCAAATGTTAAAGCTCTAATCCCTAATGTAACTATATTTGGGAATAGGCCTTTAATAGGCAATTCACATTAAAAAAGGTTATAAATATGGAGTCTTAATCATATAAGTGTGTTGTCCATGAAAGCAAAGACATCAGAGGGCTCTCTGTCCACGAGCACACATCAAACAGAGGCCATGTGAAGACACAGTGAGAAGGTGGCTTTTGCAAGAGAAGTCTCACAAAAATCCAACACTACTGGCACTTGACTTTGGACCTCTAGTCTCCAGAACTGTGAGACAATAAATTTCTATTATTTAAGCCATCTTGCCTGTTGTATTTTGTTATGGCATCGCTAGCTAACTAATATACACTTAAATTGTTCCTAAATATAGCTTTTCCTTAACATTTACAGGGAAGAAAAAATACTTCTATTTAAGCTTCACACTGAAATTTAGACTTCTGGTTTAGCTCCAGAGTCTCCTGTTTCTTTGATTTGCAAAAGATAATTGAGTAAAGTTTACATATTATGATACAAAAAGTGATTTAATGATTTTGAAACATTGAGGATGTCCTCAGATTGGCTTCCATGAGCCTGGTCTTAGTATTCTCCCAAAACTTTCTTTTTTACATCTATCCCAGTATGCAGGTTAAGTGATTTATGAATTTTTAACTTGTACCTCTGTGGGAAATGACTTTATCCACTGCAGTGCAGTGCTTATGTACTGTTCATTTTGCCTTTCATCTTACAGTTAGGTCATTACCTTTAATCACTACCTTCTTCAGTGAGTTTGTTTAGTACATTTGTAATATAGTCAGCTAATTTTGACTCACTCTACATTCCATCCTGTGATTCTTCTATCCACTAATTGATTTGTTTAAAAATTTGTATTTGTACACATTAAGGTTTATTCTTTCTTCTGTAAAGTTTTATGAGTTTTGAAAAATGCATGGCATCATGTATCTACCACTAAAGGTAGTTTCATCACTGTAAAGTATCCCCTGTGCTTCATCTGTTCCAGCCTCTCTCACTCCACTCCCTACACTCCTATGATCAGTTTACTATCTCTATAGTTCTTCCTTTGCCA
The DNA here is from genome assembly GCA_028533065.1 of Trachops cirrhosus. NCBI lineage: Eukaryota > Metazoa > Chordata > Mammalia > Chiroptera > Phyllostomidae > Trachops > Trachops cirrhosus. The sequence goes on along the minus strand of CM052547.1, from coordinate 46,016,519 downwards.
GGATGTCATACAGATGGAATTTATACTATGTGTCCTTTTCTGATTGGTTTCTTTCACTTTTATATATGCACTGAAGATTCAAACATGTTTTTGTATGGCTTCATATTTCATTTATTAAAATTGCTCAATTGTTTGGAAACACTACAATTGGTACACTAACCTAGCTTAGGGCTATATTGGTTGTTTCCACTTTTTCATGATTATAAATAAAGGTGCTGCTAATATTCATGTCCTGGTTTTGTGTGGACATGTTTTCAACTTAATTGGGTCAATACTATAGCTAGATATTTTCATATGGCAATATTTACTTTTGTAATAAATTGCCAAATTGTCTTACAGAGTGGCTGTACTATTTTGCATTCTCACCGATGATGAATGAGAGTTTCTGCTCCTCAGTATCCTCAACAGCATTTAGTACTATCAGTCTTTTGAATTTGGCTATTACAGTAAATGTGTAGTGTTATCTTATTGTTTTTTAAATTGAGATATAATTGACATATAATACTGTATTAATTTTAGGTGTATAGCATAATGATATGGCCTCCGGTAATCACTAGTTTGTTTTTCTGCATTCTATGAGTTTGGTTTTTCTAATAGATTTTCCATATATGTGAGATAATTCAATACTTGTCTTTCTCTGATATATTTCACTTAGCATAATGCACTCAAGTTCCACCTATGTTGTCCAAATGACAGGATTATCTTTTTTATGGCTTACTATTCTATTGTATATGTACATCACATTGTCTCTATCCATTGTTCCATTAATGGACTCTTAGATTGTTTCTATGTCTTGGTTATTGTAAATTATGCTTTAATGAATACAGGGGTGCAGATATCTTCATGAGACAGTGATTTTTCCCCCTGTGGATAAACATCCAGAAGTGGAATTATTGGGTCATATGGTAGCTCTATTTTTAATTTTTTTGAAGAAACTCCATTCTGTTTTCCATAGTGCCTGCATCAGTTTACATCCCCACAAACAGTGCACAAGGGTTTCCTTTTCTCTACATCCTCATTAACACTAAATATTGTATTTTTGATGATAACCATTCTAACAGGTGTGAGGTGAATCTCTTTGTGGCTTAATCTGAATTTTTCTGATGATTAGTGATATTGAGCATTTTTACATGTACATATTGGGTATTTGAATATCTTCTTTGTCCCTCTGCCCATTTAAAGCATTTTTTAAATTTATTGATTTTGGGGAGGGAGGGAGGGAGAGAGAGAAAGAGAGAGATTTATTGTTCCATATATTTATGCATTTGTTAGTTGATACTTGTATGTGCCCTGACTGGAGATTGAACCCACAAGTTTGACCTATGGGGATGGTGTTCTAACCAACTGAGCTACCCAGTTAGAGCTCCCTATGCCCATTTTAAAATTTGATTAGGATTTTTTTACTATGGAGTTGATTCAATTCATAACCCTTAATCTGGTATATGGCTTGCAAATATTTTTCAACCTTATTCAGTAGCTGACCTTTTTGTTTTGCTAATGGTTTTCTTTGCTATATAAGTATTTTTGCTATAATTTGATGTAGTCCCACTTTTTTTTGCTTTTGTTGTCTTTACTTTTCATTGTTTTAATTTGTAGTTACCTAATTTTAAATGATGTTGAATATCTTTTCATATGCTTATTTGCCATATATGTGTCTTCCTTGGTGAGTTATTTGCTCAAATCTTTGCCCATTTTTAAAATGAATTATTTGTTAGTTTTAGGTGTTCAGAACACTGATATTTTAAAAGACATTATGAAAGGCAAAGAAAGTTTAGGAACTTTATAATAATTTGATAATATCTATCAACTCTAATAATAACAAATTTGCATTTGTATTTTGGATATCTTTATTACTTTTTAGCTTTATTTTCAGTAACTAATTTTTATTATGTATAACAAAATTATCAGCTCACATAGAATTAGAAATTTAACAAACAAACCTAGTCCTTCACCACAGATAATTTGAAAAGCACTGCATTACAAGGCAGATCAAAATTTTCAGAGTAACAAATTATTTTACTTATGATGGATAAATGTCTTAATAACATGCATCCACAGGTACTGTGGCACAACACTATAGAAAATTATTTTTTGCCTCATAAAAATGTTTGATGCTGGTGTTCAATAGGCAGCTCTACACATTGGAATGCAGGGACCCAGTATCCTTTCACCATCTGATGTGGCTAATTCTAGGCCTCAGAGTCCTCTGTTGGATGCTCTGTCTCCAGCCCTCAGTCTGGGGAAGAGGTATAGTGGGTAATTGCTCACAGGAATCTAATGGGTGTGGCTTAAAAGAAGTCAACATCATTTCTACCTCACATTACATTGGCACTACTGTCACATGCTGACACTGAGGTTTAGAAATGTCACCTATGTGGGAGCCTGTGGAGAAATGAAAGTAGGTTGGGTAAAGCTTTAATCAGTCTTTGCCATGAACATGAAATGATAACTATATGCATTATTATTTTACTATCATCAAAAGGTTTTATTAAATACTTCCACCTGTGTAGCTATGGCAACTGGAGAACATGGTCATCAACTTTATTTTGGGCAGGGAGAGTGATGAGAGAGAAGGAATAAAAAAGAAGAATAGTAATTTGCTAAAAAGAAAGAGTAAAGAGCATGTGACATAATTCAGAACAAGGAGGTGTGAGAAAAAGATGTTGCACTCCTGCCTGGGGTTTTTTCTTTATATAAAATCATAAGTCTTATTTTGTTCAGTGTCTTACATCCCTCATACTGTTTTCTGATTTGAAGTCTTATCAACTTGGCATTCTCACTATTGTGGAGATTTACCACTTCTAAAACCCTCCAACCAAGCCTATGAAGCTCCAGTTTTCCTACATCAATTCTAGAAGTAATTGACTCAGTCCCCAAGTGAAACCTATATCCTAATTTTTATCATACTCCAGTTGTCTGAAGGACTTTCTGTCAATCATTTACAATTTTGTCGTTGTAGTTAAAGATGGTTTACTATGGTTCTCTATCCTCTTTGATTAACTGGCTTAGGTAGTTGGGTTTCCTGGTAAGGATTTTAAATGCTTCAGAAATTCTTATAATAAAATCCATTAGTTAGGTTTTGCATGCATAGCCATTTTTGGGGCCAAAATTTAGTATATGTATTTAGTATATAATTACTTGTATCTGTGGTACAAGTAAATCCTTTTATTTCAACTTCTAACTTCTTCCATCTCTCTAATTTGTGGCATTTCCTACCTAGTGTGCAACAAAATATTTGTTGAAGCATGAAGCATGGGTATAAACTGTTCATCAAGAAGGTGATCTAGGACTTATGATTCAATTTTTTTGAGATAGAGATTCTAAGTATTTAATCCAATGCCATATCTCAAATACTGTGATTTTATTATTCATATGTGATCATTCATATTCCTTGCTTCTTCCAGAATTTTATCTTTGGCCTTTGTACACAATATCATGTCACATTTCTTGGGGATGATCTAGGTTTCTGCATTTACTTGCTGTTTGTTGAGCTTTGATGTAAAGCTAGTTGAGGATGGGACCTAGCATAGAACCCATAAATGGTCAGAGCATTAGTGTAACCAAGTGAATAGGGTCTCGTTCACATGGCATCTTGATGTATGATAATTAGTGTTGAGGGAAACAAGTTTTTATTTATAGGATTCCTTGGGAGGGCTGAGAGCACTTCTGCTCAGAGCCCTGTTCTCCTACTAGACCCAGCACTTCCCTTGCTCCCCACCAGGCTATAAGCCAAAAGCATGCTCAGAAGTTCCCCATATCCTTATCTGTTCTTAAGTCAGCTGCACAAACAGTTTTCTATCCCCTCTGGAAGGCATACTTGTGGGTTTCAGAATCTCCATCCTCTCACAGCAGCTCTCTCCTTCAGGATTTGGGGTACATTGTCCTCAGAGTCCATGTAGTAGGCCAGGGAAACATGTGCCATGTTACAGTGGTTCATGGTGGAGTCCAGGAAGGCACATGTCCCAAGAAAGTAGCCTCTCTGTATCTACTTTAGAGAGGTAGAAGTCAGCATTCCCTTTTCACAGTTCAGAATTCCAGGCATCTCCCATGAATCTATGTTTGGTTTGGCAAGTTCCTGCACAGTTGAATCAGCTTTTCTGGATCACTGCAAAGCTCCATCATCTTTCTCTTTACACACCAGCCCTGCTGGGAGAATTATGACTACAAACTGCATAACTGCATTGCTAGTGTGACATGACTATTCTAGTCCCAAGAAATATGGTGAATATTCACAGCTAAGTGGATTATCTATTGTATGTTAGTTCATGATGGCATTTAAGTAAATGTGCAAAACCACATGGATCTCATATTTATCTGGCTATTTAAAGGAATTTGTTAGGTAAAGTTAAATATAGCTGATCTGGGTATTGGGGGGGCAGAGCAGTCTCTAAAGTGAATGGTAGGAATATAATTTTATTATTTTTTCTATGATGTTCTCATCACACATTGATTTCTGGATTAATGTAAGAGATAGCAATTCTCTTACAAATCAGAAAATTAGAGGTGATGTTGCTAAATATTAACCAGAACTAGTCTTAAACTTCTCAGATAAAGTCAAGTTTCATAGTCAAATGTAGGAGAAATATCAGACACAGAGGAAGAGAGAAGGATAAGCAGAAGTTGCATGTTATGTTCCAGACTGTGCTATGTATTGGTACTTTCACATATGCAATTTCATTTAATTTTCAGGAGAAATATTATTTCTGGGTCTGCTGTTGAAGGTGCTGAAGTGAGGATAAACTTGGGGGTTGTACAGCTTGTAAATAATAGAGCTGACATCACATGAATGCCTGTCTGACTTTCAAGCTTTTTCTTAGAGCAGGACAATAGGAGAGAGAGAAAAAGAGAGAGAGAGAGATGAAGAAGAGAAAGAAGCAGAAGGAGCAGGATGAGAAGAGGAAGAGAGAGAGGGAGGGGAAGGATAATGTGCAGGACTCAAGATAGTAATAGTGAATAAAGAAAGGATAAAGAAGGTAGGAGTAAACCAAAGAGTTGTTCCCATGGGTTCTTGACAAGATGGGGGTTTTGTCTGTGACAAGAGCAAGAGGTGCAGATATAATTGAGGGCACTAGTTTTCTTTTCCTAGAAATACCTCAGCTGAGCTTAAACAGAAGAATGTTTTAACTCTTAGCAAGTGTCTAGGGTGTTTTACCTGGTGGCCTTGGCATTCCATGGTTATAGTATAATCAAATTCCCAGAATAAGTATCCCTTCTTTGAAAGAGGTATATTGGTTAGAGCCAAAGTTAGGATCTCCAATATGCCTATGGGGGAACTCTAAGATGCTGAGGGCTGTGATCTGTGGTGAGGCAGGTGATGGGCCAAGGCAGAGAACACTCTACCTCTCTTATGGCTGCAGAGGGGTACCAGGCCCTGTGGGGGCCTCAATGGTTAATATGAAGTTTATAAATGCACTTACATTTATGAACAGGACATTGGGATGCATTGTTAATACCCCACTGAGAAATATAACAAGAGACTTTTGTGATTTATGCAGTAAACTGTGTTTTCACTTAAGAGTGGAATATATAATAAATACAAATTGAGGATACAGGCAATAGTCATCATAAAAACACAATGTAGGCAGGCTGACAATAGAGGTGTGGTGCTAATTTGCAGGTAATTTGATGTAAACATTTGCCTTTAAAACATTTTCTGTCCTTGGTGGACAGGTGTTAGCAAGTACTTTTGCCACTTCAGGAAGTTTTGTCCATGTAAAGACCTCTGACTTTCCATGGTAATAAAGGCCAATTTATTCTTCAGATACAATTTGGCTTATGAACTTTTAAATAGTTGCTATTTTGAGAACACAACTATTTTTCATTTATAAGTAATGTAGTAAAAATAAAAGAAATTGAAACTTTTAAAAAGTATTTCCAAAAGCAGTAAAATACTGGTTCTATTGAGACACTGTTTTTTTACCTATCTCATTGCATTACAGAAACAACCTCCCTCCCCCTGGGGTCTTTTTTTTACTATGGTTTGTCTTTGCCTGCCACCATCGTGTTAGGAACTGTGGCTCTCAAAGCCAGAGTTTGGTAAAGAAGGGAGGAACTATTTTTTCAAAAGTTATACAAGTTTAGAGTAATGGCAGAATGTTGCTGTTAAATCCACTCCCTTTAGAAATGAAGATACACCCACAAACACACACACAGTCCTGCTTCCCCTTGCCAAACAAGGCCAGTCAGGGGTACCAAATCTCAGGAAAAGAAATAGAAGTCTGTAGCTCAGCTGGACTCCCTTTCTTAATTGAAAGCCTCATCCTCACCGTGGGCTGGTGGGAGTTCTTCTGCATTCTTTCAAATTGCTAAGAGAGAGAGCTCCACATTGCTGCTATACCTTGCTTTCCTTCTTCCTAAGCTGTGTGATCAAGGGAGCAGCCTCTCTCCTCCCAAAACTGCATGGTTAAGCCCCCGTATGGCTGCTGCACCTAGCTTTAAATCCCAGGCAGGATCTTCCTCTGTAAGCTTATTTCCAACTCTTTCCACAATCAGCTACACCTGCTAGCAGTCCCATATTCTCTGCCTTTCATGGCTGCCATAGTTAGTTCCGGCAGGAGTGGTCCAGAGGCGTGAAGGAAACCATCTCCAAACTCCTGTGCAGACCTGTAATGGGGGAGCTGCCTCAAAGCTACATCACAGGTCAAAGTCATGCATATCTTCCTGGCTTCTTGTAGTCAGTGAAGCTACCCTGCTGTTATTGATATGCAAAATAATTCTCAATCCCTGTGCTGCTGCTTTTCCCAGCCCCCCAAGCTAAGCTTGTGGGGGGCCCTGGGGCCTCTCAGTTTATTCCCAGTTAAGCCTACACCCCATTACAATTATTATGAGAGAATTTGGTGTTAATAAAAACTTTAGGGCTTTCTACAACTAAAGAATATTTATGTCAACAAACAAACAGCCTGAACAGATCTCAGTTCACAAATGCTTGATTTATGAGCCACCAACCAGTAAAAATAGACTTCTGGCTGCCTCCTCATTGCTGAAGCCACAGCTGAAGGACCTACTGCACTGGTCAGAACCATTTCAGTAGCAATTTGGGGAAAATTGTCTTCTGTGGGATGGTCAGCCATTCTACCCATGATGTGACTTCCTGGGTAAAGAGTCTTAATGGTAAACAATCAAGTTAGGAAAATGATGGGAATGCAACTCATTCTTAGGTTGGGAGCTATGCTAAGTACAAAGGTATTCCTACCAATCAAGCTAATTATGTGTAAGCTTACTTATAAATATGCCATATCAGAATATTTCTCTAAGTCCTTAAAAGACTACTTATGGTCATTATAGAGATATCACAGTAGTGGTGTCCATGTGGTTATTCTTTTAAAAAGTTTATACTTGGTGTGTATTCCAACAGTTTGGCTATTTGTCTAAAAGTTATAGCATTATAAATGCTAGACTTATCAATTACTTGACTTATTGTAACCGGAAAAGACACCAGCATTCGGGCTGCCTGTCACTACCAAATCCAATCAGCAATGATAGTGATCGAATCTTTATGGGCGCTTTATTCAGATGGCCGGCGATCTGAAAAGATGGTGTGTTCATACCCTAACAAACCATCTTCCCTTCTCTTTCCAGGCCAGATCTTTTATAAGGGGGTGGGGGAGGACAAACAAGGTGTGGTGAGGGCTTTCAGATTCAGAAGCTGCAACATTCCTGTCCTGGGCTGTTAGCTGTTCCCAAGGGGGATGGGTGGTCATCTGCTCTCTCTGGAACAAAGGTTCAGATGTCCCCAGGCAGTAATCTTCTATCAGTGCCCCAGGAGGTCGGCTATTGTTCCCAGGAGCCAGGCTGGGCCTTATCTGTAGTTTCTGAAACAAAAGCTTTAACATACACATTACTTGCTAGACTCATAACTTTTTACCTTAAACTAAAATTTTCCAAGTCTTGAGTCCCCTATCATTCCCCACCATTAGTATTAAACTATCTCATTTCTATGAGATCATAATTTAGCATTGGACTGTCTGGTTGGGGCAGAGGGTGTTAGGAATACACCTAATTGCAGACCTACATAAGGAAGCACATTGTATGCAACAACAAGCTATGATACTGAAGAAAATGACAAGGATAAAAACAATAAATGTCTCTCAAAGACCAGGTATACTAGGCAGCAAGGAGGTTAGTTTAGACAAGTCAATACCAAAGAATCTTTCTCTCTGTTTTACATTAGATATTACATTATTTACTTGCTTTACTTTTTGTTCTATGAGCTGTGAACTATCAGTTAAAACAGCAGAGTCCTTTAAAGTTTTCACATCCATGATTATGCCTTACAAGAAGGTAGTCTATAGCTGCACAATTATCCAGTACTGCTTTTCTGACTTGTCTTAGTTGGCTAATGGCACTGATGACTTGCAAGGTGGCATTCAAAGCTTTTGCCACAGCTCAGGCTAATCTGCTTATTTCTACATTAAATAAGTTACTATGGTTGACATTACAAATGTAATTAAGGGCACATATTCAACAGGGCTAAAAGGTGTAAGTCACTGATACAATTATGTGTAAGGAAGAGATCTCATTGAACCCGGGTCAAATGGGGCTTCTGAGGCATAAACACTGTCAGTCTTCCCGGAGAGCATGGTCCCCCAGAGCTGTTTCCTGGAACATAGGAATAGATATTTTACATATCAGAAACCATCCTGTTGGCAGTTTAACAGGAGCATAAGCATAAGATACATCAGTGGTGATGGTGCAATTAACTTTCACATCTGCTGAGAACATAAGACAGTTTTAGTACAGTTGATAAAAGTTGCACACTCTCTAGCTGGGGTACATAAGTGACCTTTAAGGAAAACATTTCCCTGTCCTTTATAGTTACCACTGGTCCCCAATTATAAATATCAGAGTAGGTCATTTTCTTTTCAATATGATCAAACACAGTACAATTTCTAAGGCTTTCTAAAGGAGTACAGACACTTTTAAGACATGAAGTGAAAGTTTGTTCAACATAAGTTCCTCCTGCAAAGTAAAAGTTAGGAATATTCAGAATAATTTTGCTAAATATACCCAAATATGTTCATCTTGTTTGAACGGAATAAGTGGTCTATAACAAGGCTTTAAACAGGAGGTAAAGAAAAGAACATAAGTCATTGTTTTTCAAAGATGACTTTCAGATCTTCTTCCAGTGCTTTTTATTCTGGTGTGATGAGTCCAAGGTTTTATTTCCACCAGTTTCACCATGGTGGGGTTGGTGAGGAATATGTCCCAAGGTCCAGTCCACTTTCCTCCTAGTTGGGTTTTTGGAGATGCCATCATCCAAATCTTGAGTAGCATTTTGTCTGCAGGCTCAAAGGAATGCAGCAAACATGTGGGAGAAAAGTCTCTAATACAGGCTAGGTCATTCATCACAGCTAAGGACTGACTTAAATGTTGTACATAGTTTTTTTACCTTCAGTTTTTAATCTATATACATATCTCTCACCCCAATTGTCACCTGAAATGGCTACCTGTACACAATTTTATAAGGACTCAGCTGAATCCCACTTTGAGGAGCCACCCTTATCCTGAGCAGGGCAATAGGTAAAGCTTGATCCCAGTGAAGATGAGCCTCTTGACACAGTTTGGCTATATTTTTCTTCAAGGTATGGTTCATCTTCTCTATCTTCCCAGAAGCCTTAGGACTCCATGCCATGTGGAGTCTCCACTTGATTCCTAAAATTTACTAACCTCCTGTGTAATTTCTGAAACAAAGGCAGGTCCTAGTACAATCTGGATGCTGCCAGGGAGGCCAAAGTGAGAGATTATTTCCTTTAGTAAAGCTTTCACCGTCTCTACAGATTTCTCTATTTTAGTAGAATAAGCTTCTATCCATCCTGGAAAAAGGTGCCAACAAAGACTAACAAATATTTCTACTCTCAGACTCTTGGCATCTGAGTAAAGTCTATTTGCCAGTCCTCAAATGGGCACCATCCTTGGTATTACTTTCTTTTTCCTTTGATAAAGTTCTGTTTTGAGGTTGTTCTTCTGGCACATAACACATCTAGCAACTACTTTTCTTATGGCTTTAGAAATTCCAGGACCTGTGAGCCACAGTTTGATATAGGTGGTTAATGAGTCTTTTCTACAGTGTGTGGCCTCATGCAAATGCTTTATGACTGGCTCTACTAAATGTTCAGGAAAACAGTATAGCTCCTTTCTTATTCTTTTTCTATTGGCTATCAGGACCTTCTTCATGAAAACTTCATCCCTTAACTTTTTCTAAGTCTGCAATCAAATATTCAGGGTCAAATTTTGACAAGTCTGGAACAAATACCAATGGCATTATAAATATTCCTGTAGAAGCCTCTTTTGTTGCCTGTTGCTTTCTCAGCCAGATTGCGTTCTGTAGCCACTTTAGTGTCCTCTTTCTGATGCCCTGGACCATACATAACTGCCACCTGTAAAGGTTTCTGAACAGCCTTTAATAATTTTAAAATTTCTACTGCACGCTTAATCTCCTTTTTATTTGGAGGTTAACAGTTCTTTGTCTTCCCAGATGAAACCATGTGCATGCAAAATCAGGAAAGCTTACCTTGAGTCGATACACATTCACTCTCTTTCCACGAGACAATTCCAGTACCCTTGTCAATGCAGTCAGTTCAGCTTTCTGAGCAGAGGTTCCTGGTGCAAGGCCTTGGCCTCCACTACTCCTTGAAGAGTCACAACTGCATACCCAGCCTCTCTGCCTCCTATGTCCATATAGCTGCTTCCATCTGTACAGAGAGTCCAGTCTACTTGTTCTAAAGGATGGTCCTGTAAATCAATTCTGCTAGAATACACTTCATCTGTTATTTCAGCACAGTCATGTATTAGTGCAGCCCAGTCAGGGTCTGGGGGAAGAAAGGCAGGAATTACTTTAGTTACAGTTTTGAGGGAGACAGGATTGTTGAGAAAATAGGGCTTAGTACCTGCCCATTGTTTCAGCAGTCAGCCACATATTTCTCTTTTGCTCTAGCAGGCTCAACACTTGTTGGGACACATAACTGGCATAAGCTGTCCCAAGGCAAACTTTTTCAGCCTCCTCCAAGAGTTTGCAGGTGGCTGCCACCCTCAAGCAGGCTGGCCACCCCTGGGCAATGTGATTTAATTTCCTTGACAATTATGTGATGGACTGCAAATGTCACTAAGCATTTGGGTGAGGAATTCTAGGGCAATGCCCTGTTTCTCGCACACATATCACTGAAAGGGCTTCAGTAGGTTTGAAAGCTCAAGGCTGGTGCTGAAGCCAGGTGCACTTTCAGGGACTCAAAAGCCTGAGTGCACTCCTTTGTCCATTCTAAAGGGCTATATTTCGGTCCCTTCAGAGCCTCACACAGTGGATTAGCAGTGAGCCCAAAGTTTGGAATGCAAGTGCAGCAGTCGCTTGCCATCCCCAGGAATCTCCTTAACTGTTTCCTGGTGTTGGGAGGGGTCCTCTGTGGACTTTTGCTGCACAGCCTGCACCATGGTCAGACTTTTCTGCTCAGGGATGCCTTTCCCACTCCCTCAAGGAGGCATCTCTTATACTGCTCTAAGAGAGAAAGGCCATCCCCATTAGGGTCCCAGTTGGGCTCAGTTACAGGTATTGCCCTGGGAAGACCCAGATCAGCTGTTGTTCCCAGGAGCCAGGATAGGCCTTATCTGTGGTTTCTGAAACAAAAGCTTTAACATACACATTACTTGCTAGATTCATAACTTTTTACCTTAAGCTAAAATTTTCCAAGCCTTGAGTCCCCAATCATTATCATAGACTTATCATAATTTTTTCTTACTTTTTGCAGAAAGAAAGAAAAAAATATATTTAAAAAGAAGATTCCATTGTCTTAACTTTCAGCAATAAACAACCAATTTAGGAATGTGGGAAAGACTCCACATATATGATAGGGAAGGAGGTTGGTTGATGGTGTGTTTATCTCAAGCAAAGTATGGTGTATTTTAAAGCAGAGTTTTCCTCTCAAAGAAAACAAAGAACTCAATGATTTTAGTCTTTGTTGTTTATTACTTATTTTGAAATTTTGCATTGCTTTTATTTCCTTAGAAAGAGAAGATGGTCCAAATGATCACAAAAAGAATTAGGCCATATTTTTGAGAAAATTTCTCTATAAATAGCATAAAACACATTTTGAAAACAGTTTAAAGTTTTAACTGCAGAGCCAGCTGGTTCCAGAGATGGACTTTTTGATTTGTTTCAAGTTTTTCCAGCATACCTCTCTCTTTCTGTCTCTGTCTCTCTCACATTTAGGATGTTTTAATATGTGCTCTCTAGTAATGTTCATGGGCACTGACCAATGTAAATACTTGTGATTTCCTCTTCTTTTCACAGACCATAGAAAAGTGTAAGAAGTATTGATATTTATGAATCTGTTTGTTAAGAAAACACAGAAGAGGTTTCGTGTTTGACCATTGGCTGGGGAGCATATGGGAGACAATACATTGATGTTTCCCTCTCTCTCTCTCTCACTCTCTCTCTCTTAGCAAGGAAAAGCTGTCCTTGAGTTAGAAAAAAAGAAAACATAGAAGGAACTGGGATATGGTGGCTATATTATTGATCTCTGAGGATTAGTGGTAAAACTGTTTAGAAGTGAAAAATATATACTTTAATGCTAGATTTTGGTTTTTCATTCTTCAGTTTGTCATAAAATTTATTGCACTGCAGAATGATTACATGATGTTTTCAGATTGGGTCCAGATGTATATCCAGAATGTAAAATTGCAAGGAAAAAACATATGGTATATGGTCTGGAATTCTCATGAAAGTTATGAAATCTCTGGGTCTCAAGAAGTATTGTGATGTAGATGTTATAAAAAAGGTAATTTTAAGATATTTGTTTTTTTTCATTACAGTTGTGTCGTTAACTGAAACAGAATGAGGTACTAGTAGGTTTGGGGCAAAAATATTTAGTGACATAAGCTTTTACTTTGCAAAGTGTTTATTCTAACCCAATCCAAGTGCAGAAAACGTATTATGCCATCTTCACTCTGGAAAGAGAATAGCATTCTGTTCTTAACTCAGCTAGTTCCATCTTTGATGGAGAAGTACTCAGAAACTTTAGGATGACACTGGTGAACTGAATTGTTTTCCTTTTTGGAATGTGTAGCTATACAATTTAGCTCAAGTTTGAGAACAAAATTAGGTTTTATGGACTGAATGTTTGTGTCCCTCCAAAATCAATATGTTAAAGCCCAGAGAGATGGTATTGGGAGATGGGGTCTTTGGGAGAAGATAATTAGAATTAGATAAGGTCATGACTATAGAGCCCTCACAATGAATGGGATTAGAGCCCTATAACAAGATACCAGAAACCTTGTTCTCTTTCTTTCCTCCAGCATGCACAAAGAGGTCATGTGAGTACAAAATCAGGATGTGGCCATCTGTAAGACAGGAAGAGAGACTTCACCACAAACTCACCATGCTGGTACCTTTACCTTGAACTTCTAGACTCTAGAACTGGGAGAAAATAGATTTTTTTTTTTGTTTAAACCACCAAGTTTATGGTATTTTGTTCAGGCAACCTGAGTAGACTAAGACATCAGATATAATAAGTGAAGATTAAATTAAATAAAGAAGACTCATCTTACCCTCTGTAGTCAGCTGAATAATAGCCACCCAAAAGACAACAGGTCCTAATTCCTGGAACCAGTAAATATTACCTGGCAGGAAAAAGTTTCAAGTTAAAGACCTTGACATAAGGAGGATATCCTGGATTATCCGTGGGGACCCAAATCCAATCACAAGTGTCCTTGTAAGGGAGATACAGAGACAGACTATACACAAATGGAAGAAGAGGAGGCAAGGTGTCCATGGAGGTAGAGATAGGAGTGATGCAGCCACAAATGAAGGAATTCTGGCAGCCACCTAAAGCTGGATGAGGAGAACAATTCAATCTCCCATAGCACCTCTGGAGAGAGCACTGCTCTGGCAACACCTTGGTTTTGGACTCCAGAATTGTGAGAAAAATAAATTTCTTTTATTTTAAGCACATCAATTGTGGAAATTTGTTACCTGCCATAGGAAACTAATGCCCTCCAACTTTTCACTTCTCCTCAACACAGTATTTATTAGCTGGATATGCAGGGCCCTGACCTTGAGTCTGGGGCTTCTGGTTGTCCCATGGCTAAGAAGCAGCAGTGGAGCAGAAATTGAGGGAATGTACACAGGCCTTAAGCCTGGCTGTTTTATGGAATGGGAGAGGCTCTGAAAGAAGACCTTCTAACCTCTGGGTCCCTCTTAACAAGAACAAGTCTCCTACCAGCTGAGAAAGCAGAACAAGTGTGGTACTATGATGTTGTTTGGCACATTACCTTTTGGATTTCTTTTTTACAATTTTCTTTTTTGTTGTTGTTGTTCAAGTACAATGTCTTCATTTTCACCCCACCACACCCACTGTCTCACCCATCCCCACCTCTCACCCCCTAACCTACCCTCTTTGGCTTTGTCCATGTGTCCTTTATACATGTTCCTTGATGGCCCTTCACCTTTTATCCCCCATTATCCCTCTCCCCTCTGGTTACTATCAGTTTGTTCTTTATTTCAATGTCTCTGGTTGTATTTTGCTTTCTTGTTTGTTTTGTTGATCAGGCATTTCTAAACTATAGCCCACTGACTGTGTCAGAAGTATTGGGCCAAGATATGATGACTACTTTCAGAAAGTTACACCACTGCCAAATGTTAGCTTAATTCTTTAAAAGGGATACATGAATTTTCTTTTTAACATTTTATTCAGCTTTATTTTTATAATAAAGAATGCCTGAATGATATTTCTGGAGCATGAACACTTTTAAATATCTCCCAAACAAGCAGAGAAAAGTGGGAACAGTAACAGCCTCATCATGATCCTTTCCCTATTAATTGTTCTAAAGCTTGGTTTAGGGGAAAACAATTTGGTTGCTGGAACACCATGCTATCGTCAAGGGACCAAGAGAAGGTGCTCTGAGAACCCTTTTACTTAAAAAACTGACTTCCTTAAAACCAGGTTATAATTAATTGATTGAAGTTTAATTTTCCCTCCCTTTTTGGGGTTTGGCTGAGGATTAGCCCAATAATGGATAGCACATGCAGAAATTCTCTTGCTACCTCCACCTTCTCTTCTGGATTTCTTTCCTTTTTTTGAGATCTGCATTTAATGTGTGGATTTTTTGTTTAGTTTTGTTTGTTTGAGGTCCTATAGTTGTTTGTGTTTTTTAGGAAAAAAAATAGTGTTTGTCTTGTTCTCATGAGTAAACTTTTTCTTGTGAATGATATGGATGTCTGGGCCAACTGCCCAGTTTCCAAGTTTTCTGCTGTAAATGATCAAATCTTAAAGCATAAATACTAATGAATGCCATCTGTGTCAGCTTCCTAAAAATCTTTCTGGTAATCTTGAAAGCTTCTAATTAATTACTCATGAAGAAAAAAGCATAAGAAAAAGCTCTGTAAATCTCTGCCTTCCTGTTTACAAAGAGAGACTTTGAACAAATAAATATTTCTCAGAGTAAATACCTGAGAAATTATGCCAGTAAGGCCAAGAGATTGTATTAAAAAATAACATACTGCACACAGGGATTTAACTATGTCCTAGAGAGTCCAATTGTTCATTGAATTACTTCCTTTCCTCCATATTTGACCTTTCCAGGGGTTACACACAACCTGGTTAAAGAATCACATACATTTTTAATTCATTTAGAATCTGAAACATTCACACCTATGTAATGTGCTGAATTGAAGCAAAGCATTTCAAGTGTGATGAAAGAAGAAAGCAAGTGGAGAAAGCCCCCACATACATGAACATCCAGGATTTGCTGATCAGAAGAGCCAGTGAGTCTTGGTTCGGCACTCCCACAGAGGCAGTTGTGGTTTGGGCCAAATCTGAGATGTGCAGATACTATATGGAACTTCCTTGGAGAAACTACTCAAGCTTAAGCAAGTCCCATTGGGGAGGGTCTCTATGTTTTAGTAGTCATCAGTAATTCCACAATGAGTCATACAGTGTACTGAAAAATCTATCCCTTTGGAAAAATGTTTCTCAGCTCAGAAATGAAAACAATGCACATTTTCTCCCACAGATATATCTACCTTAATCTGATCATTGCACTAAATTTTTACTATCTGTAGCAACCAGAGACATAAAAAAATATTGTTCATGAGGAAAGTTTTATTGACTCAGTCACAAACATTCTTGAACACGTGTTGTCTTCTAGGTATTGTGTAAAGTAAGTCTAAACAGATATATCAGATGGAGGCTCACAATACATTTTAAAAATAGAAATACAACAGGTGTTTACATTTTCTGCATTTAGAATATTTCACTTGAGAAGTTCAAAACACTATGTAAGTAATATTGTTGATGTGCAAATGTTTTTGAAGTGTTGAAACAGGACACTGCAGTTACTGGCTAATGTCATGTGTGTCTAGTCCAGATTGTTACAATTAAACACACCAGTGACAAATGTAATGCAGTGCTCTAGGTTAACATTAACCACACCAGTGATGGTTATGATACAATGCTCTAGGTTAACCACACCTTTGATGGTTGTACACAGTGTTCTAGGTGAACCACACCAGTGATGGTCAGAAGGCAGTACTCAGGAATTGAAGCTTTTTGGATTGTTAAGAACTAAATGATGTCTTTACTTTGCCAGAAAAATTGTGGCAGTTTAATGTATACAAATTTTATTATTCTTATCTGAAAATTAGGTGGATTTGAAAAATTTAACATTAATCTAGTATCTATGTGAGGTTTATACTAGGTATAGGTGCTATATCTATAATATGCTAGGTATAGTGCATACTTGGGAGGGTGGGAAAAATGAAAGAGAAATGATAAAATGTGGTAATCAAATACAGTTATAGACAAGGGTGAGGGGAATAGATATTATGGGCACTGAACTCTGTCTAAATTGGTCAGGAAAGATCATGCCTAACGTAAGTCTTGAAGTATGTGTAGGAGCTCCACAAATATGGTGGAGAAGAGCAATTCACAAATAGAGAATAGCATAAACAAAGGCACAGGGGCTTACAGATTTATGTAGGCATTACAGTTTGAAATTTTAGTAGCAAAATGTGATCTAAAAACTAATAAGAAAGCAAACTGGAAGATAGAAATCTATTCATAAGGGGCCTTGTAGGTCATACTGAGACTATTGGTGACCTTTCTCATATACACATACATGAGAAAGGTCCAGCAGTGGATAGTAGATTGCAATGTTCCAGGTAAGAGAAGTTAAAGAATTGGATTAAGGTAGTGAAGGAGGACAGAAGAATATAGATTTAAATTTTTCATTTTAGAGAAAATACTTTTTTTTGTTATATGCAAAAAGCTGTACATACTTAATGTATATAACTTGATGACTTTGGAGATAACTATGTCTGTGAAACCACAATCTATGCCATAAACCTATCCATCACTTCCAAAAGTTTTCTCCCACTCTCTCATTTATTATTATTTTTTGTGATAAGAACACAACATAAAATCTATCCTTTTACCAAACTTTAAAGTATACAATGGGGTATTGTTAACTACAGGCACTATACTGTATAGTAAGTAGATCTCCAGCACTTTTTCATCTTGTATAACCGATACTTTGTACTCTTCCTATTTCCCCCTGTCCCCAGCCCCTGATGACCACCAATCCATTCTCTATTTGATGACTTTGACTGTTTCATTCATCATATAAGTGGTATTATATAGTATTTGTCTTTCTGTGCCTGACTTATTTTAGTTACCATAATATCCTACAGGTTCATGCATATTGTTGCAAATACCAGGAATTTTTTTTTAAGGCTGAATAATCTTTCATTATGTGCATATACCATATTTTCTTAACCAGTTTATTCCTTGATGAACATTTAGATTGCTTTTGGCCTTGGCTGTTGTGTATGCTGCTGCAATGAACATAGAAGTGCAGATATCTCTTCAAGATCCTTATTTCAATTCCTTTGGATAATACTCAGAAGTGGGATTGCTGAATCATATGGTTAGTTCTATTTTTAGATTTTGAGGAACATCCATATTGTTTTGCATAGGGCTGCATCAATTTACATTTCTAACAGTGCACAAGGGGTCCCTTTTCTCCACATTCTTGTCAGCATTTGTTATATTTTGTTTTGTTATCTGAAAACCATTTTAACAGGTGCAAGGTAACATCTCATGGTTTTGATTTGCATTTCCCTGGTGATTAGTGATGTTGAGTACTTTTTCCTATGCATGTTGGCTATTTGCATGTTTTTGGGGATATGTCTATTCAGTTCCTTTGCTCACTTTTAAATCAGGTTATTTGTTTTTTACTATTGTCTGTTGGAGTTTATTATATATTTTGAATATTAACTACCAGATATATGCTTTAAAAATATTTTCTCCAATTCTATAATTCTAAAGGATTTGTGTGTGTGTGTGTGTGTGTGTGTGTGTAGTGTAATTTTTTCATGTCCTCTGCAAATAGAGGTGATTTTACTCCTTCCTTTCACATGTGAGTGCCTTTTATTTCTTTTTCCTGCCTAATTGCTCTGGCTAAGACTTCCAGTATTATGTTGTATAGTGTAGGGGACTGTTCTGTGTGGTGTGAGCCCAGCTCCCACTCGGAGATGCACAGGACCCACGCCCACAGATAGGTTCTCCGTGGGGAATCAGGTCTGCAATGTGCCTAGGCTGCTTTGAGTCTTGCTCTTGCTAAAAAACTCCCTCACCCTGAATTGAGGACCTTTACTGCAAAGTAACTGCCTAAAATCCATGCTAAACCTTCCAAGGATGAGTGTAACTGGTTGAACCACTTTTGCCTTTTCAATTTCAATGCCTCTCAATTGAGAGATATTTCAAATATCTCTCTTTTGTTATGTGATTAGTGGCATTGGCTCCTTTGTTTTCTGTAAAAGGTAACCACCTAAAGCAAACCTGTGTATAGTAAATGAGGACCATCATGTAATGTGCTGAGAAACCCAATAAGGCCAGTCAAGGCAAGGGCCAAGGTTTTTGGTTCCCTTGAGAGAAAAGCCATGCTGTCCCTTTTCTTCCACCAGACTCGGTAGTCCATGTGAATGTCTCATTTCATCCATAATGACTCTGACACTGTGGGCCGGTGTCTGCATCAGTATAGAGTGATGAGAGAGGACATGAACATCCTTGCCCTGTTCCCAATCACAGAGGAAAATCTTTCAGTTCTTCATCATTGTATATGGCATTAGTTGTAGACTTTCTCATCTATGACCTTTATTATGTTGAGATGTGTTTCCTCCATTCCAAATTTTTAATGCTTTATCATGTTGTATGTTGTCAAATACTTTGTCTGCATCTATTAAGTTGATCATGTAATTTTTATTATTCAATCTGTTAATGTGATGTAACACATCGATTGCTTTGCTTATGTTGAAGCATCATTGCACCCAGGGATAAATCCTATTTGGTCATGATTTATGATCCTTTTATGTGATGTTAAATTTGTTTTTCTAATATTTTTTGAGGATTTTTGCATCAGTGTTCATCAGGATCATTAGCTTGAAGTTTTCTTTTACTGTGGTATCTTTGACTGGATTTGGTATCAGGGTGATGCTGGCCTCATAAGAAGAGCTTGAGTATTTCCTCTTCTGCCTTGGGAAGCATTTAAGAAGAATTTAATCTGGAAAATTTTGATAATATTCTCAAGAATATTTTAATATATTAATGCTGTTTGAGGGCTTAGAACATTGTGTGGTGTGACATGGAGTAAGGACTGAAAACTTACCTTTGTCTACCAAGATTTTTAAACTTTCTCTTGTATGTAATATGTGATTGACATTTGCCTGGATTATATTTTGTCTGTATTCATTTTGTAATTTGTTCCATATCAATGCAGTCTCAGACCTCAGTTAATAAATATTTAAAGCACAAAAAAGAGAAGAATTTGTATTAGTTCCTCTTAAAATATTTGCTAACATTTACCTGTTAAGCCATCTGATCCTGAACTTTTTTTGTTGGGAGTTTTTTGATTACTGACTCAGTATCAGTATTTGTTATTAGCTGTTCAGGTTTTCTATTTCTTCTTGATTCAGTCTTGGTAGGTTGTATGTTTCTAGGAACTTACTCCATTTTTTCTATGTTGCTCAGTTTGTTAACATATAATTGTTCATAGTGGTATTTTACATTTTTTTACTTTTGTGGCATCAGTTGTGATGTCTTCTCTTTAATTTCTAATTTCATTTATGTGAGTATTTACTCTTTTTTACTTAGTCTAGTTAAGGACTTGAGTGCGATTGCCTTCTTAAAGAATCAACTCTTAGTTTCATCAATTTTTTTCTTTGTTTTCTGTTCTCTATTTTACTTATTTTTGCTCTGGTGTTTATTATTTCCTTCTTTCTGCTAATTTTAGCCTTAGTTTAAAGAATAGCTGAGGCTTAGTTTAGGGGGAAAAAGTGGTTTTGCCATTAATCAGATGTAAGAATCTCACTGACTTTCTTGTCCTTAGTTTATTCAAGTAAAAAGTAAAGAAGATGAATCATGCCCTTTGAAGGCCTTTTTAGCTTTAAACTTCAGTATAGTTATGAGTGAATCATCTTGTTTTTAACCTTATCTTAATTCTAGTTCTTCTAACCCTCTTGAAATATTGTGTGGCCTAGGAAATAATTCTTTTTACATTATTTTTGTTTGCTTTTCATTTTGTATGTTATCTAAGAAATATTTGTCCTCTGCAATGTGCAAAGATTCTTCTATTTTTTTCTAGAAGTTTTATAGTTTTGGCCAGTATTTTTAGGACTCTGCTGTGTGTATTTGTGTACTATGGGGTAGGAATTGTAGTTTATTTCTGGACTCTCTAGATGGTGTTCTTGTTTAGATATCTATCTCTATACTGATATCACATTATCTTGATTATTACAGTTATAGTAAGTCTTGAAGTCAGGCAGTGTAAATCCTAGAAGGCAGTTTTTTACTTTATTTTTGAAACAGATTGGCTACACTTTATATTTCTAAATACATAGGTATTTAGAAATATATTTTGTAAATATATAAGTTCATTTTGTATAAATTCATTTTGTATTTGCAAATGTATTATAAGACCAACTACTTATTTTTAAACAAATATATCTCCAGGGGTTTTGAATGTAGAATCAGTAGAACAATTTTAAGAAACCTAATAACTTTACAATATTGAGTCTTCTAATCCAATATGATATACCTTCTATTTTTCTGTTTTCAGTGCAGAATTCTTGCCCATATTTTAGGGTTATTGCTAAGTACTTTTTTTTTTTACAATATTGTAAAAAACTTCTTAAACTTTAATTTACTAGTTGTTTGATAGAGAAATACAATTGATTTTGTATATATTGACTTTGTATTTTATGGCCTTGATATATTTACTTAATAGTTCTTACAGTTTTTGAAGACTCGTTAGGAACTTTGACATACTTAATTGTATTTTGTGTGAATTAATAGAGTTCTACTTATTTCTTTATAATCCTTATGCCTTTTATTATTTCCTTTTATTGCCTTAAATTTCACTGGCTAAGACCTTTACTGCAATGTTGAGCAGACATTCTTGACATATTTTTGAATTTATGTATAATGCATTGATTCCATTTATCATTGAGTTTGATGTTAATTGTCATTTTTAAAAAATGTTCTTTACCCAGTTAAGAAAATTTGTATTTTAGTGAGAAATTTTATCACATATTGGTGATTCATGTATTGAATCTCTTGAGCTAAAGATATGATGCTTCTATTTTATTTTGTTAATGGGTTTTAATTCCACTGATTTAAAATATTAAAAGATCCTTATATTCCTATGTTAAACATTAAAGGTTATAATGCATTACCTTAATATATGTATTACTGGATTTTATTCAAAAATTTCTGAGGATATTTTTGTCTTTATGTTCATGAAGGATATTACTTTGTAGTGTTCTTTTCTTATAATGTCTTTGTATTAGGGTAATGCTCCCCCCTGTGAATTGAATTAGGAAGTATACTCTAGGTTCTAAAAAGTTTATAAATAATTGTATTGTTTTCCTTTAACATTTCATTGAATTCCCCTCTATGCACAAATACATTGAATAAATGTAGCAACGTTGCAACAGTCTATGTTAATGTTTGATGCCATATTTGTTACTTTCCTAATGTTTATGGATTTAAACAGTAGCTAAGAATATGAAAGCAAAAAATAGTATTTTGCATTTATGCAGTTATTGATCATTTACAATGCTTTACATTCCTGTCTGAGAATCCAAGTTTCCATGTGTTATAAATTTCTTTCTGTCTGAAGATTTTCTTTAGATAGTTTGTAATAATTTTGTTAGTTTTTTTTTATTTGAAAATATTTCTAGGATACTTTTGCTAAATATAGAATTATGAGTTCTTCATCCTTTTATTTTACCAGTTTCATGATGTTTCACTCTTTTTCTTCTCTTCTTCTGATGTTGTTCTCTATGTACATTTTTTCTTATTGCTTTCAAGATTTAGTCATTCTTCAACTTTAAAAACTTTATTATGATGAGCCTTGATATACACTTTATTGCAGTTATTCCATTTTGTATTTGCTGTTCATTTTGTGTCTAAAAATGTGTGTTCATCAAATAGGAAATTTTTTTCATTTTTTTAATGTTAGTCATTATTCAGTACAGTTTCTATCCTTTATTCCCATTCCAGCCCACCAACCCATCGCTCACCTCCTCCCTCCCATTTCCAACCCCCCTAGTTTTTGTCCATGTGTCCTCTATATTTGTTCCTGTAAACCCTTCCCTTCTCCCCTGAAATTCCCCTGAAATTCCCTCCCCTCTGGTCACTGTCAACCTGTCCTCTATGTCAGTGTCTTTGGATGTATTTTACTTGTTCTTTGTTCTGATGTTTACGTTCTTGTTAAAGGCGAGATCATATGGTATTTGTCTTTCACTACCTGGCTTACTTCTCTTACCATAACACTTTCCAGCTCCATCCATGCTGTTGCAAAGGGTAGGAGCTCCTTCTTTCTTTCAGCTGTGTAGTATTCCATTGTGTAAATGTACCATAGTTTTTTGATCCATTCATTTACTGATGGGCACCTAGGTTGCTTCCAACACTTACATATTGTAAATTGTGCTCCTATGAACCTTGGGGTGCAAAGGTTCTTTTGGATTGGTGTTTCAGGATTCTTAGGATACAGTCCCAGCAGTGGAATTGCTGGATCAAAAAGCAGATCCATTTTTAGTTTTCTGAGGAAATTCCTTACTGTTTTCCACAGTGGTTGTACCAGTCTGCAGTCAAACCAACAGTGTACTAGGGTCCCTTTTTCTCCACAACCTCTCCAACACTTGTTGTCTGTTGTTTTATTTATGATGGCCATTCTGACTGATGAGAAGTGGTACCTCATTGTGGTTTTAATTTGCATCTCTCTGATAGCTAGTGATATTGAGCATCTTTTCCTGTGTTTCTGGATCCTCTGCATGTCCTCCTTGGAGAAATGCCTATTCAAGTCCTTTGCCCATTTTTTAATTGGGTTTCTTGTCTTCTTC
>CM052547.1:45919831-45992633 GCA_028533065.1 Trachops cirrhosus | reverse complement strand
ATTTCTTCTTGGCCCTTGTTGATAGTTTCTATTTCCTTTTTCATGTTGATATAGTTTGCGGCGAGTTCATTGTAGCTTTCCTGTAGTTTCTGGTAACTCATTGAGAGTTTGTTGAACTTCTTGATAATCATTGCTTTGAACTCAGAATCTGATAGTTGAGTTGCCTCTATTTCATTTAGCATTCTTTCTGGGGCTTCCTCCTTTCCCTTCATTTGGGGATTGTTTCTTTGTCTTCTCATTGTTCATGAGAGCTTTCTTGCTATCCTCAGCTACTTAAATTGACCTGTTCTGGCTCCCTGTGTTTATGGTGTGAACCTCTGTTGCAGAGTACTGGTGAGATTCAGTGGTATAGTCTCCTTCTGGTATCCAGGTGTTCACAGCTTCCACCTACTCTTTTTTGTGATCAGTTGGAGGGGTAAAGCAAAATGGTTTAAGACAGCAAGAGAGTATTCTGATATTTACAGTAGCAGCCAGTAGAGAGGAGCTAGGAGATCCTTTGGCTATGTATAGTGTTAACTGTGATCTTTCACCCCACTAGCCACTTTTCAGAAAGGATGTAAAGAAGATAAGGCTCTTGTTGGGAAGGATAGGATTGTGAGATGGCTCTAGGAAGCAGTGAGGATGTGGGAAGTCAATTCTGAGGTAGGGTGAGAGTAAAGAGTAGTAAATAGGTGAAGTGTGTGAGAGAATAGAGTTAACCACTGCAGTAATAAAGTTCAGGAACCTACCAAGTGGTCTATAATATGGAAGCATTTACAATTGTATGGAGTCGCTATTATTTACAGTAATATTATAGCAACCATCATATGACAGAATATATGAAATTTAGGTAACTAGAATAGAGAGTATTGAGCCTTGTACTCAAGAAGAGAGAGTATTGTACTAATGGAACACTAATGAAGGACTGTATATTAGCAATACACTATGAATGAGATAATGGGGGCAAACCTATCAAATGATACAATATAATCAGCCAAGCAAAGAAGTCTATACAAAAAGAAGAGGAATACCAACATACTATAAAAATAAAAGGTGTACGAATAATGAAATCATGATAATACAATTATCCAATTACTTGCAGGTCCAAAAAAAAAAGGAAGGAACCAAGCAGACGATGGAAGGAAGAAGAGATATATTTGGAAAACAAGGGAGCAGGGTCAAGACTAGGGTGACAGAAAGAGAAGCATAAAGAATTGGTAGATCAAAAAATAATAGGAATTAAAAGATGAAAGGTTATTTTAAAATAATTAAAAGTAAACAAAAACAAAACAAACACACAAAAAACAAACAAAACAAAAAACACCTATTGTTGGTTTCAGACTGGCCAAACCTGTTTTCTAGCTGGCTTCAGCACACTGAGGGGTGACTGGAGACAGTTTTTCTCTGTTCCCGTTCAGGACTAAGTCAGCCTCTGGCATACTGTTCACAGTGTAGGTGCGTGTTCTCCCCCAAGCCCATCTGATGCTTCCCAGAAGGGATCTGTGTGTGGGGGTGGGTGCAGCTATGTGCGTCCTTAGGAATTCACCGCTGTGTGTTCCGATGTCCCGCAGAGCACCCCCACCTTTTCCAGGTTCACGGGTGCACACTCTCTGGGTCCCCAGGGGCGCCCACTTCTCCTACCTTCAGGGCCTGGGCCTCATAGGGCCCAGGGAGTGCCCACACCTTTTCCTTTTTCAATGCTGTGGTTTCCGAGACTTTCACCAAACCACGCTCTCTCTGTGTTGTGGGCACGGGCGTAGAGGCGGGTGCCTTTGGATGCACCAGGTGGGTTGCACACTTTCACCAGGGCTTTGCGTGGGTGCTTACAGACCCTGTGTCGTAGCCTCTTCGTCCTCACTCCTCTCTCACTCCTCTCTCTGTGCCCTCCGGTAAACTGGCCTTCCCCGGTGCTGCTCAGTCCTTGTTTGGCCAGGGAGGGAGTGGATGACCCAGCTCTCTCCCAGGAGCCCAGCGGCTGACCTGGGCGTGCCAGGCCTGGAGCTGCAACCTCCCTGGTCCCTGCGCTGATCCATGTAGTCTCCTTACCGTCGGGTTTTTCAATGTCCGCTACAATTTGCGATCTCCTATTTTCATTTATGATGTGATAATGTTGGCTCTTTGCTCTGTTCCTACCTAGAATGACTAGGAATTTTTTCCTGGTTGTGGGAGAGTAGAATCTGCTGCATCCTACCACGCCGCCATCTTGGACTCTCCTCCTTGCATCCTTATAACAGTTATTTTGAACTCAATGTCTGATAGTTTGCTTGCCTAAATCTCATTTAGCATTCTTTCTGAGGATTTCTCCTTTCATTTTGATTGATGGTTGTTTCTTTTTTAATTTATTTTAATGTTTTAATTTTTGTTGTTCAGTTTTAGTTGCCCTGTTTTTTTCCCAATGCTCTGCACTGCCCTGTCACCATCCCCCACTCCCACAGTCAATCCCATCCATTGTCTGTGCCCATGAGTCCACTATTCATGTTCTTTTACTTGGCCCTTCCCATTCTTTCCCCCATTAACCACCTCCTCCCTCCCCTCTGGTCACTATCAGTTTGTTCTTTATTTCCAAGTTTCTGGTTCTAGTTTGCTCTATTTGTTCTTTCATTTTGACCATATTTCTTTGTCTTGGTGCACCTGTTATGTTGTATGGGGGTAGAGACTTAAGTATTCACCAGGGAATGACAATCTTATTTGCTGCCTTGTGGTGCTGTCTTGGGGGAGGGATCAGAGAGAGAGAACAGTATCGCTTACTCACTCTGCTCTAGCCCCACTTTCCAAGACGTCTCCTGTGCAACTGGGAGTTTCTCCCACCTTTGCAACCCCCACAATATTTTACAGCTAGAGGTTTTGAATCTTTAGTATCCCGGTCAGCCAACCCCATTTCGCTCACCTGGTCTGTGACCTTGCCACAGGTCATCTCTGCCTGGCTGCTTGTCTCTGCACCTCCTACAAGTCTGGATGAATGTTTCTTAAACTCCTTTGTTGTCAGAGTTCCATGCAATTTTATTTCCTGGCAATTCTGGTTGTTTATTGTTTTTAAATTGGTTGTTATATTTATTTTGATTGTGCGAGGAAGAGAAGAGTTTCTACCTATGCCTCTACCTTGGCTGGAACTCAGTATTTTTAGGGTATAAACCCAGCAGTGGGATCTCTGGATTGAAAGGCAGCTCCACCTTTAGTTTTCTGAGGAAATTCTATACTGTTTTCCACAGTGGATGCACCAATCTTCATTCCCACCAACAGTGCACTAAGGTTCTCTTCTCTCCACAGCCTTACCAGCACATGTTGTTTGTTGGTTTTTAATGATGACCATTCTGACTGGTGCAAAATGTTATCTCATTGTGGTTTTAATTTGCATCTCTCTAATGGCTAGTGATGTGGAGCATTTTTCATGTGTTTATGGGTCCTCTGTATGTCCTTTTCAGAGAAGTGTCTGTTCAGGTCCTTTGCCCATTTTTTAAATTGGATTGTTTGTCTTTCTGGATTAGAGTCATGTGAGTTCTTTATATATATATATTTTTTTTTGCACTTTAATTTTTTATTTTAGATTATTCAGTACAGTTTCTATCTTTTATTCCCATTCCAGCCCACCCACCCATCCCTCTCCTCCTCCCTTCCATTTCCAAGCCCCATAGTTTTGTCCATGTGTCCTCTATATTTGTTCCTGTAAACCCTTCCCTTCTCCCCTGAAATTCCCTCCCCTCTCCCCTCTGGTCACTGACATCCCGTCCTCCATTTCAGTGTCCTTTGTTATATTTTACTTGAGTTCTTTATATATTTTGGAGATCAAACATTTATCCATGGTATCATTGGCAAATATATTTTCCTATATGGTTGTTTTCCTTCTCACTTTGCTGATCATTTCTTTAGCCATGCAGGACCTTTTTAGTTTGATATCCCATTTGCTTATTCTTTCCTTTATCTCTCTTGCCCTAGGGGATGTATCAGTGTAAATAGTATGGCATGTTGTTTCTTTGTCTCCTCATTTTAGGTGACTTTTCTTGTTTGTTTCTGCTTATTGGATTGCTCTGCTTTGACTCTCTGTCTTGTGTGATCTTCTGTGGTAGGAGAGCTTTGGGGCTCAGTGATTCAGGCTGACTGATCTCCTCAGCTGTATGCTCTTGGAATGGTAGTTGAGTCTTGATTGCTATTGCCCAGTTCATGTTTGCGGTTGGCCCTCAGAGTGGTTTACTATGAGGATTAACCTCGATCATTGTGTACAAGCTACTGTGCATGTGCTGACCACGTGAAGTAATATTGCCTCAGTAGGGCTTGGTGCCTGCCAAAAATCTTCCTTTGGATGAGACACTTATGAAGCTAATTGAATACTACTTTAATATCTGAAGCTGGCCACTGGGTGTGTTTTTTCTGGGGCTTCTTGGGAGGGACTTTGATGCAGAGCAAGATCAGACACTGCTTGTGACTCATCCTAGGCAACTTGTTTGGAGCTGAAAAGCCATTCACTGTTTGTCACTCACTCTGCTTGCTGTGGGTGCTTATGGGGAGGACCAAGCTGTACACAAAGGTTTACTTCCTTCAGCACCAAGCATGGGGGATGGTTAGCAAAAGGCCCAAGGTACCCTAATGTCTGTAGCTACCTTCCTTCACCTACCTGCTTCCTGTTAAGCTCATCCACTGAAAAAGCCTCTAGAAGTACTAAAGTTTCACGATGTAGGTTTTCAGTGAGTCACCACATAGAGGTGAGTGGTATTTACCAGACTGATACAGGTTCAGACTTATGCCATTGCTGGCTCTGAGGCCCCTCAGCAAAATTTCCAGGGTATACCAAGTCTAGCTGACCCCATAGAAACCCCGTAGAACTTTGTGAGAGGGTGGGGTCTCAGAGAGTCATCAGAGTCCAGCAGAGTTTATGAGGCCCAACAGACTAAGATTTGGCCATGTGAAGGGAAGGCTCTGCACCAGTCAAACTGGCAAGGAGAATATGGCAGCTATCCTAGGGCCATACAACTCAGTCTCTCCAAAAATCTGTCAGGAGCCTGAGCTCTGTAGGGTGGGACTACTAGGAGTCAGGAGGATAGGACAAGTAGATCTCTCCTGAGGGGGAGTGCCAATCAGGCCTGCGGGAAGGTGGGGTGAATGACTCCTACCTCAGAACCTCACAACTTACTCTATTTCATGTTCTTTCCAGACCTTCTCAGGAGTTTGTGCTCAGCAGGGCCACCAGGAGTTGAGAGGGTGGAGTAGTGCATCTCCTGTGAGAGGGACGCGTCCACAAGCTTCATGGGAAAGTAGAGAGAGAATTGCCTCCGTCCCAAAGCCAGACAACTCAGCCACTGACACCCACTGGATCTTCCCAGACCTCTAATCCCTAGCCCAGACAGCTGATTCATCAGCAAGGCATAAAGTCTTAGGTGTGGAGTGACAAGGAGTCCAGAGAATGAGACTATTACATTCTCCCAGGTTGATGCTATACCCGCATCTTCAGTGTGGGAGAGGGATTCAGCACATGGATTCTGGCAACTTTCTCTTCAGGTCTCTCCCCAGAGCCACATTAAATAAATCAAATCTATATATAAAATATAAAAAATAATTATTTCAATCAAAAGTTATATGTAAACTGTTTTTTTAAGATTTTTATTTATTTATTTTTAGAGGGGAAGGGAAGAAGAGAGGGAGAGAAATATCAATGTACAGTTGCTTCCTGTGCATTCTCTGCTGGGAACTGGCCTGCAACCCAGGCATGTGCCCTGACTGGGAATCAAACTGCGATCTCTTGGTTCACAGGCCCACACTTAATCCACTAAGCTATACCAGCCAGGGCTGGAAACTGGTTTAACTATGCTGTTGAAAGCATTCATCTAGAGCTTAGTTTTACATAATGAAGTCTGTTTCAAAAGCCACAGTCTTCATGAAAATTTATTAGTGTTGGCATAATTATGATTTTTGAAAATTTGTATTTTAATAGTCTCCATATTAAAATGTCAGAGGTCAAAATGAGCTCAGATCACAAATTTCTGTGATTAGGTTAGACCCATGAACTACCTGAGACAACAGTTTCCTTCCCCTTACAAAGAAAAGGTAGAAGTTAAAGTCTCAGAGTGCTCTTGTTACAATGTTAGAGGATGAATGGCAATCACTAAAGAAAGTCAAGGAAAATGTCTACATAATTGGAGCTGAAGAATTCTTCCAAACAATGATGTCTCCTCAAATAATTTATCTAACTAAAGGATGTTGACATGCAAACTGAAATTCGAGGCAGTGTGTGCGAATATTTTGGTTTCACTACTGCACTTAAGCTATCACACACCAGACCCTTGCCAGGATTTAGGCAGTGCAATAACACTGAAATAATGTTATTGCAGAAAAATATTTGAAATCATTAACCAGACCAAAAACTAAAAGGAAAGGAAATTGTAAAAAGCCTGCATTATTTATAAAGTTAAACTATTTCCTGGAATGTGTCCACAATGGACATTATGGAGTAGGGAGACTTTGACTGCTATGATGAAACAGCTCAGATCTTCAACATGTACATGATCTGATCTAGCAACTGGTTGTCACCCATGCTGATGACATGAATTGCAAAAACATACAAGAGTGTGCATGGTGGAATTAATACTTCTTCAATCACTGTCTTTAAAACAGATATCTACTCTTACTTGCAGAAAATCAATACAATGTGTCTAATGACGTTGTTGCCTAATTAAATAATGCAATTGTTCAGTTTCACCATTGTGTACAACTATTGCTCAATAATTGTGTATGAGAGCAATATGCATATCTCTACCTATTTTTCCTTCATCCTTGTTTCTCTCAGCTAAACTGCTAACTTGTTTACACCCCCATCTTTTCACATAATCCTTGCTAAATAATATGTGTGTATTAATCTGTCTCAAAGTAGAATAATCAAAGTACTCTCTCTATTCTCCATTGTCAACTCTCCCTTCAAGATACTTAGTCAAACAGAACCCACTCCAACCTCAACATTCAAGAAAATGAGTTTTCTCATTTTTATTTTTCCAATTGGAATCAACTCACTCAAATAGTTTTCACAAATTGGCTTACTGAGCAAAGGACTCCAATTCACACAAATACTGTGTCCTTATGGATCTTCCCACCACTTACCCGCTGCCTGACCCTGTTCCCCCCACACCCTGAGTCATTGGAGCTAGGTAATTTTTTCCTTCTCTTCTACATCTGATTCTTGTGCTCCTGTCATACAAATTTCCTTACTGCTCAATCTAATCTACCCTTAGACCTGAGAGGAAAGCTTCCCTTTAAAAAGGCAATGAAGAAGAGAGGTGACCCTTATGTAAAGGAGCAGGAAAAAGAAGTTATAATCCTTGAAAATACATTGCATAGAAAATTGCTACAAATTACAGCATCAATACATGAAACTAAGAAAGACTGGTGAGTCTTTTGTTGTTCTCTAATAGGAGAAAGTGATTGAGTCTACAAACATTATTAATCTTAATACTGAATAAATAAAAAGCTTGAAGGAAAAAACGCACCCCACTCAAAACTTGCTTAGCTGAAAGGTTAACCCACCACATCAAAATAGAAAGCAAATAAGTACTTCATAACTATTGAATAAAATAAGACATTTAAAAAATATGATAGCCTAATAAAAATTAATTACAGTGGTATTCATAAAATGTGGATATCATAGTTTCTGATTTAGGGAAGTATTGCTTTTTGTGGTCTAATATAGTATTCATTTATAAAATGTATTTAATGAACATGGGAAAGTCACTCTTTGTGTATAGGAAAAAAAGTTCATATGCATGTATAAGAACAACTTACACAACTGAATACATTTTTGTCTATCAGTGATTTAGTAAATTTTCACATCTGTTTTCTTTACTACCCTAACTCTTAGAAGCTGAGAGAGATGTTTTAAAGTCTCTTAAAGTATAAAATGTTAAAAAAAATAAAAATAAAATGCTATCATATTTCTGTCAATTACCTATTGAATTACTAAGATTTTTGCTTTCTATGTATTTTTTTATTTTTTAATGTTATTGTTATTTATTCATTCAGTAAATATTTACCAAACAATGTGTTAGATCCTAGAGAATACAGTATAAACAAGACAGACACATACCCTGACCTTGTAGAAATTGTAGATGTAGATATCTAAGTCAATTACTAAAATGTAGTACCTTTTGAAAAGTAGACTGCCACCCTCAGTTTAATTGTATAGGTTAGCCAGTAAACAATAGATACAAGTCATAATCAAAACTACTAGCAAATATTAATATGTACTTTGATTTTTTCATAAAAATTGATTTTTTATTGTTCAAGTACAATTTTAATGGAATTTGTTTTTAGCACAGAGAGTTTATGTTAGTAAATGAGATTTTTTTCTTTATTTCTAATTTTTATTTATGTATTACAAAATATTTAAGGATATAAAGTTATAAAATAATGCAAAAATATTTGAAAACCAAAACATTGACCTCAGTTAATTCATCTCTGTGATTCCTCACCCTGGGCTATCCATCTTCTTTCCTCCCCAGTTGAAACCTTTATACTGCTTCTTGTTTATATTTCTTATAAATTTTCTTATACTTCTGTTAGCTATGGAAAAATACAAACAATCCAATGAAAAAATAGGCAAAGGGCCTGAATAGACACTTCTCCCAACAAGACATACAGATGGCTAATAGACACATAGAAAGACACATAATGTCACTAATCCTCAGAGAAATACAAGTTAAAACCACAGTGAGCTACCACCTCATACTAAGTTAACAAACAACAAGTGTCTGTGAGGATGCAGAAA
This sequence comes from Trachops cirrhosus, assembly GCA_028533065.1. Taxonomy (NCBI): domain Eukaryota; kingdom Metazoa; phylum Chordata; class Mammalia; order Chiroptera; family Phyllostomidae; genus Trachops; species Trachops cirrhosus. The sequence goes on along the minus strand of CM052547.1, from coordinate 45,983,911 downwards.
CAAGGAACCCTCATGTACTGTTAGTGGAAATGCAGATTGATGCATCACTGTGGAAAACAGTACAGTTTTCTCAAAAAATAAAAAATGGAACTTCTTTATGATCCAGAGATTCCATTTCTGGAAATATATCCCAAAATACCAAACACTAACTTGAAAAATATGCACCTCTATTTTCATTGCAACATTACTTATAATATACAAGATTTGGAAGCAGTCCAAGTACCCATCAGCAGATGAGTTGATCAAAAGGCTGTGGTACATTTACACAATGGACTACTACTTGACCATAAAAAAGATAAAAAAGAAATCTTTACCTTTTGTGGAAGCATGAACATGCCTGGAGAATATTATGCCAAGTGAAATAAGCCAGTCAGAAAAAGACAAATGCCATATAACTTCACTTATATGTGGAATCTAATGAACAAAGTAAAGTAACAATATAAAAATTGAGTCATGTATGTAGACTGATAGGTGGGGTTGCAAAGCTGGGTGACAAATGTGAAGGGATTAAGAAAAAACAAAAACTACAGATAAGACAATAGTATGGTAATTATCAGAGGTAAACTAGTGTGAGGCTAGATAGAAGAGAGTAAAAGGGGGTAAATTGTGATGGAGGAAGATGACTTTGGGAGGTGAGCACCCAATATAATATACAGATGATGTATTATAGAATTCTACACCTTAAACCTATATAATTTTACTAACCAATGTCACTCCAATAAATTAAATCACAAAAAGAGAAAAAAAGGAGAAATTTGGTAGGAATTTTGGGACAGATAAGTGAAGGAGCTAATTCAAGAATGTGTGGGGGTGTGGAAGGAAGGGGACTGTGGAGGCATCAGATGGAGATGAAGGGAGGGGAAAATCACAAAAGGGATAGATGAAAGATAAAATGGAGAGGAGAGTGGAGGGCAAGCCAGGTTTAGTAGAAGAGGTGAGGGGGAGAATGAAGAAGAAAGAGAATGTGTCATGGGTGGGACAGGGAATGGGAGGATGACATAGTAGAAGGATAATAAGTGAAATAAAAGAAGGAAAGGGAGAGAAGGGATCATAATAAACTGTCAAAATGGTCCATTCAAATTATTCTGCTTCAGAAAATTTTGAGTATCTCTAGATAATTTGAAGTAGTATAAGAGAAATGTTCTGAGTATACCCTGTTGAAAAATAATTTTTAAAGATATAGAGCTTAAACCTACCTAGTAGGACAATCCATGCTGTCATTTATTTTTTAAATTATTTTATTGTTGTTCAAGTACAGTTGTCTTTCTTTTCCCTCTTCCTCTCCCCTGCAGCCATCCCCATCTCCTTCCCTTGATTCCATACCTCCTTGGTTTTGTCCATGTATCCTTTATACTTGTTCCTGAAAACCCTTCCCCCTTTTCCACCCATTATCCCCTCCCACTTTTCCTTTGGTTATTGTCCATTTGTTCTTAATTTCAATATTTCTAGTTATATTTTGCTTGCTTGTTTGTTTTGTTGATTGGGTTCCAGTTAAAAGTGTGATCATATGGTATTTGTCTTTCACTGCCTGGGTTATTTCACTTAGCATAATGCTCTCTAGTTCCATCCATGCTGTCACAAAGGGTAGGAGCTCTTTCTTTCTTTCTGCTGTGTACAATTCCATTGTGTAAATGTACCACAGTTTTTTGGTCCATTCATTTGATTCATGGGCACTTAGGTTGCTTCCAGCACTTGGCTATTGTAAATTGTGTTGCTATGAACATTGGGGTGTATAGGTTCTTTTGGATTGGTGTTTCAGGGTTCTTAGGATATAATCCTAGCAGTGGAATTGTCGGGTCAAAAGGCAGTTCCATTTGTAGTTTTCTGAGAAAATTCCATACTGTTTTCCACAGTGGTTACACCAGTCTGCAATCCCACCAACAGTGCACTAGGGTTTCCTGTTCTGCACATCCTTTCCAATACTTGTTATTTGTTGATTTGTTTATGATGGCCATTCTGAATGGTGTGAAGTGGTATGTGATTGTGGTTTTAATTTGCATCTCTCTGATGGCTAGTGATGCTGAGCATCTTTTCATATGTCTCTGGACCCTCTGTAAGTCCTCCCTGGAGAAGTGTCTGTTCAGGTCCTTTGCCCATTTTTTAATTGGATTGCTTGTCTTCCTGGAGTGGAGTTGTGTGTATTCTTTATATATTTTGGAGATCAAACTACACAGCACTGAAAAAAGAAATTAAGGAAGACACAAACAAATAGAAACATATACTGTGTTCATGGATTGGAAGAATTAATACCATCAAAAAATCCATTCTACCCAAAATAATTTATAGATTCAATGCAATACCTATTAAAGTACCAATGGCATATTTCCCAGATATAGAACAAATATTTCAGAAATGGATATGGAACCATAAATGACTGAATAGCTGCTGCAATTTTGAGAAAGAAGAACAAAGTAGGAGGGATCAAAATACCTGATATCGAACTGTATTATAAGGCCACTGTAATCAAAACAACCTGGTACTGGCATAAGAACAGACACATAGACCAATGGAACAGAACAGAGAGCCCAGAAATAAACCCAAGTCTCTATGGTCAATTAAGATTTGACAAAGGGGACAGCACTATAGAATGGAGTAAAAATAGCTCTTCAACAAATGGTGCTGGAAGAACTGGACAGCTACATGCACAAAAAAATGAAACTGCAGCACCAACTTACACCATACACAAAAATAAATTCAAGGTGGATAGAAGATTTAAATAAGTCGTGACATCGTAAAAGTCCTACAAGAGAACAGAGGCAGGAAAATCTCAGATATTCCATGCAGCAATATTTTCACTGATATGTCCCCTAGAGCAAGAGACATAAAGAAAAGAATAAACAAATGGGATTTCATCAAAATAAAAAGCTTCTGCAGGCTAAACAAAACAACATTAAAATGAAAAGAGAACCAACTATATGGGAAAACATATTTGCCAATGATACCTCAAAGGATTGATCTCCAAAATATTTATTTTTTAATTTTATCTTTTTTATATTCTTTTTCCATCACCATTTAGCCCACTTATATTGCCTCCCCCCAGTAGTCACCACACTGTTGTCCATGTCCATGATTGTTTTTCCTTTTTGCTCAATCACTCCACCCCCTCACACCCTTCCCAACCGGTGTCATCCAGCTCTCCATCTATGAATCTGTCTCCATTTTCCTTGTTAGTTCAGTTTGTTCATTAGATTCCATATATGAGTGAAATCATTCGGTATTTGTCTTTCTCTAACTGGCTTAGTACACTTAGCATAATGTTCCCCAGGTCCATCCATACTGATGCAAAGGGTAAAATTTTCTTCTTTTTTATAGCTAGGTAGTATTCCATAGTGTAAATATCTCATGCTTGTTTTATCCACTCACCTGCTGATGGACACTTGGGCTGCTTCCATATTTAAGGAATTGTAAATAATGCTCCAATGAATATAGGGGTGCTTATGTTCTTTTAAATAAGTGCTTTGGATTCCTTCAGATATATTACCAGAAGTGGAATCACTGGGCCAAGAGACAGATCCATTTCTAATTTTTTGAGAAAGCACTCAAAAAATTTTAAAGTACAATTTTAATTTCTTTAATATAAATAAGACTATCCTAGTTGTTGAGTTGGTTTTGGTGGTATGTGTACTTTTCAATGAATTTGTAGAATTATATGTTTGTTATTGATTTTTTCTTTTTTGAAAGAGAGGAAGGGGGAGAGAGAAAGAAATTGATATGAGAGAGAAATATTGATCAGCACTCAAATAGACGCGTAAAACTGTGCATTATATTTCCTTATTATACTTGTAGTATGTGTGCAAAATTTCATTAATATTAGTTCTCTTATTCCTGATATGGTAATTTGAGTACGCTTTGTCTAATTTATTTGACTAGAAGTTTATCAATTTTATTGATCTTCTCAAATAACCAGCTGTTTGTTCTTGATTTTATCTATTGTGTTGTCTTGCAATTCATTGATTTTTAAATTTTAATGTGTATTATTATTATTTGAGTTTAACTTGCAGTTCTTTTTCAGTGTGTCAAGGTATAAGCTTAGATCACTGATTTGAGATCTTTTTACTAAAATAGATATTTAGTGCTATAACTTTCCTGTAAATATTGTTTTAGAGGCATCCCAAATATTTTTAGATGTTCTGCTGTTATTTGCATTTACTGAAGTACTTTTTAATTTACTATTTGATTTCTTTTTTGATCTATAGGTTATCTAGAGGTAATTTATGTATTTTTCTAATATTTGTTGACTTTGTTAATTTTGCTGCTGTCTTTTATTTGTAATTTAATTCTGTTTTGACAGAGAATATAGTTTGTAAGAATTATTTAAAATATATTTAGATTTGTTTTAGAGTATGTTATATCTTGCTAAATATTCCTTGTACATTTGAAAAGATTGTGAATTCTGATCTTGTGTTGAGTATTTTAAAAATATCAACCAGGTCAGTTTGGTTGGTACAGCCAACCAAATGAGTACAGAAATCTCTTACTATATTTGTGGATTATGTTTTTTCTTCTTGTACTTCTAGCACTTTTTCTTCTTGATCTTTATAGTGTATAATAATTTTACATTTTCTTTATTTTTATATTTTCTGCATGTTTTTGAAAGCATGAGAGAGTTCCAGGTAATTTATACCCCTGCCAACTTTCAATATTGCCACTTTTTAAATCTGAGTCTTTCAAGTATGCTAATAGTAATCTTTCATTGTGGTTTTTAATTTGCATTACTTTCATTACTAATGGTATTGAGCAAGTTCTTATGTTTTTTATTGGTTGTTCATATATCATCTTTTGTAAGGTATCTATTGAAAATTTTGGCCTATTTTTTAATTGAGTGGGTTTCCTAAGTTATAAGACTTTCCTTTAAACACTGGGCCCATCCCTTTTGTATAAAATATGTTATACAAATATATCCTCTCACTCTGTAAATTGCCTTTTCAATTTCCTAAACATATCTTTATTATTATTTTTTCATTTTTTTATTTTTAATTGTTGTCCAAGCACGGTTGTCTCAATTTTCCCCCCACCCCAACTGCTCTCCACCACCCCAGGGAGTAGATTTTTTGAAAAATATATTTTATCAATTATGCTATTACAGTTGTCCCATTTTTTTCTCCCCTTTATTCCCCTCTGTCCTGTGCCCCCACTCCCAACAGCATTCCCCCACCTTAGTTCATGTCCATGGGTCATACATATAAGTTCTTTGGCTTCTTCATTTCCCCTTCTATTCTTATCCTCCCCTGTTTATTTTGTACCTACCATTTATGCTCCTTATTCCCTGTACCTTTTCCCCCATTGTCCTCCTCCCCACTGATAATCGTCCATGTTTTCTCTATTTCTGTGAATCTGTTCCTGTTCTAGTTGTTTGTTTAGTTTGTTTTAGTTTATGTTTTTGTTTTTGGTTTGGTTTTTGATAGTTGTGAGTTTGTTGTCATTTTATGGTTCATATTTTTGATTTTCTTCTATTTCTTAGGTAAGTCCCTTTAATATTTTATATAATAAGGGATTGATGATGATGAACTCCTTTAACTTGACCTTATCTGGGAAGCACTTTATCTGCCCTTCCATTCTAAATGAAAGCTTTGCTGGATAGAGTAATTTTGGATGTAGGTCTTTGCCTTTCATGACTTTGAATACTTCTTTCCAGCCCCTTCTTGCCTGCAAGGTTTCTTTTGAGAAATCAGCTGACAGTCTTATGGGCACTCCTTTGTAGGTAACTCTCTCCTTTTCTCTTGATGCTTTTAAGATTCTCTCCTTATCTTTAATCTTGGGTAATGTAATTATGATGTTCCTTGGAATGTTCCTCCTTGGGTCCAATTTTTTTGGCACTCTCTGAGCTTCCTGGCTTTCCTGGAAGACTATTCCTTTGCTAGATTAGGGAAGTTCTCCTTCATCAATTTTTCAAATTGAATAAGTTTTCAATTTCTTGCTCTTCCTCTTCTCCTTCTGGTACCCCTATGATTCAGATGTTGGAACTAGAGGTTCCTAAGCCTCTCCTCATCTTTTTGAATTCTTGTTTCTTCATTCTGTTCTGGTTGAATGTTTTCTTTTGCTTCTTCCTTATGGTCAAAACCATTGATTTGAGTCCCAGTTTCCTTCCCTTCACTATTGGTTCCCTGTACATTTTCCTTTATTTCATTTTTCATAGCCTTCTCTTTTTCCTCTATTTTGTGACCATGCTCAAGCATTTCTGTGAGAATCCTTATTACCAGTGTTCTGAATTCTGTATCTGTAGGTTGGTTATTTCTTCATCACTTAGTTGTATTTTTTCTGGAGCTTTGATCTGTTCTTTCATTTGGACCTTTTTTTTTTTTTTTTTTGGTCTGGGTGATCCTGTTACATAGTAAGGGGTATAGCCTTAAGTACTCACCAGGGCAGGGAAACCCTCTTAACTGTGTTGTGGCACTGTATGTGGGGGAGGGGTATGAAAAAGAACAATGCTGCTTGGTCAGGCCAGCTGGCTTTCAGTCATTTCCTCATGTAACCACAGCTTATTGGTAACTTCTGGTGCTGATTCCAGGGTGGGTGGGTTTGTGCATGTTCTAGGACCCTGTGGGTCCCTCCAATGAACTCTCCTGTGATGCTGAGAGTTTCTTCTGTCACCTCAACCCCCACAGGTTTTTTCAGTCAGAGGTTTTGAGACTTTATTTCTCCACACTGGTGCCCTCAGTTGTGTGGTCTGTCTAGCTCCCCCAGTTTTCCTTTTGGTTTATCCACAGGCAAATGTGGGACCTCCTGCTCTGCTAGCCACTGCCTTGCCTGCCCTGGTCCTCTAACTGCCACCCTGCTGAGAGTCCTCTCCACCCCAGCTGCCTGTCCCTGCCCCATCTACTGGTTTGGATGAATATTTCTTCTTTAACTCTTTGTTTGTCAGACTTCCATACAAATTGATTTTCTGTCAGTTGTGGTTATTTTTTGTTTTTAAATATGTTGTTGTCCTTCTTTGGTTGTGTGAGGAGGCAAACTCTACCTACCTGTGCATCTATCATGGCCAGAAGTCTTCCTAATCCTATATTTTAAAGAGCACACTTTTAAAATTTTTAATAAAAAATTAAAATCAAATAGTCCATTTGATTGTATTTTCTTAAGGTGTGGGTTTTGTGTCATCTGTAGGAAATCATTGTTTAACTCCAAGACATGTCCTATATTTTCCTGTAGAGATTTTAGACTTTTTTAAAGTTTAGCTCCTGAATTTAGCTTCTATGTTACATTTTATATCATTTTTATATGTATTGTGAAGCAATGTTTGAGGTTAATATTTTTTCCCAAACTGATATCCAACTGTTACAACTATTCTTTGAAATAACTTTTTTTTCCCATTGAATAACTTTTTTCCCCATTGGAAAGTTTGCCAAATATTAATTAACTATATATACTTGCATCTGTTTTTGCCTACTCTGTTTTGTTTCATTGATATATATGTTTATTCTTATGTCAATACTGCACTCTTTTGATTATTTTACTTCTATTATAATTATTGAAAACAAATTGCACCAGTCCTCCAAGCTTCTTTTTTTTTAGTTTGTTTTGGCTGTTCTCAGTCATCTTCATAGATTTTGACAACTATACCACTAATAGCTTCCCACATTTATTCTTCCTTTTGTCCTTTGATTCTTAAGCATGGTCAGTGTATATTACTAATATACACTGAAACTATGAGTTTCAGTGATCATGAAACTAAGAGTTTCTTAGAAACTCTTTTCAAAGATTAAGTATGGTCATGTGAAAAATTTCTGGCAAATTAGATGCAAGTATAGAATTTCCAAGAAGGTTCTTTCATAGGTGGGGGATGGAACAAGTATTCATTCTGTTTTCCTTTACTTCTTTTTCCTCTTACTTGCTAACAATGTAGAAACAATGCTTAGAGTTTTTTTAATGGATACCTTAAATCCTTTAGCATTTTTTGTTTCTTTTTTTAATCTATGGAGTTACCTTACCAAATTTTTTCTGTGTTCTTTTATGGTAAATAAATAAATAAATAATCTTGTTTAATTTACTGGTATTTTGTGTTATTACTGTTTTATATAAGCAAACTCATTATATATATATATACACACACACACACACACACACAAAGTGAGTGAATAGAAAAAATATATACTTATATAAAATATGACTTTTATATACTTGTAAGTATTATTTATACCAAAGGTCTGTCAGGTAAAAGTCCAGCCATTGTTAATACAATAAGAATGGTTTGTGTGACATTGATGTAACCTGGCAGCCAAGGAAAGTGAACTGGAATGCACATGTGAATAATTATGATTTCACTGTACTGGAAGCAATGGATGCTGTTGAATGAGCATGTGTACTGTGTGGCCATTGCATTCACAATGACTGAGCAAGTAGAGCAACCAATCTGCATTCAATTTTGTGTTAAGCCTGAACATTGCTCTGTGGAAAACATTCAGATGATTCAGAAGGCTGCAGCTATGGGAAACCTGTGATTGGTAGCTTCATCACAACAACATGCCCTCTCATACATCACATCTCATGCAGAGTTTTTTGGTGAAACATCAAATCGTCCAGGTGACTCAGCCCTCCTATAGCCCAGAGTTGGCACTCTGCAACTTCTGGCTTTTCCCAAAACTAAAGCCACCTTTGAAAGGGAAGAGATTTCAGACCATTGTTGATATTCAGTACAATGGCAATTGGAAGACCTGTGTGAGGTTCCATGGTGCCTACTTTGAAGGGGACTGAAGCATCACTGTACTATGTATAATGTTTCTTGTATCTTGTATCTTCTTCAATAAATGTCTCTGTTTTTCACATTACATGGCTGGATACCTTCTGGACAGACCTCATATTTTCTATTCACCACTTTAGAAAGGAGAAATTTTACCCTAGTCTGTTTCCAACATAGTGTATATTTAATTTTTTCTGCTTTTCTTGAGTTCACTTCCTAATTAAAGGGAGGTAATTTAAGTTCATTAAAATGAGAGTCCTAGATAATGATGGCTTATACTATCTTCAGTGTATTATTTGTTTACATACCCAGCACAAATTACTCTTCTGCCATTTTTAAATAGTCCCAGAAGATCATTGGCATATTCATTCCTTTCTAGTCAGCTCAGGTACTTAGCAGAAAACTAATCCTTAGCTCCAGGTGGTTCTTTTGGCTGATGTTATTAACCTATTTTATTGTTCTCATCAAAAATAACTGCCTGTGTGGTTTCTTTGTCCTGCAGCTACTCTATGACTACCAAAACTGTACAAAACTTAGTGGAGATATGGCATCCCTACGCAGCTGATAAAAAAATTCTGTATCCCATCCCACAACTAGACATTCAGTTATGTGAACCAATAAATCTCTTATTTAATCCAGTGTAAACTAAGTTGTCTGAGATATAAAGAGCCCTGATTGGTAAATAATAAATTCTTTCATTGAGCTCTTTAGGGAAGTAGAGAAAAACTGGGGCTGTAGGCACATAGAAGTCATTAGAGCTTTATCTCTCACTGCTTTCTCTTGGGATTTGTAAAAATCCATTACTCAATATTCAGGGTTTCTTTGATGGAAATAAAGGTTAGCAGAATATGCCATTTATGCATAGGATTATTTCTAAGTGAAAGTAATTGAAAAAGAGCAGATATAAGAAACACTCTCTACTCCCTTCTTATTAGCCTAAAAGCAGGACAGACATTTAAAAGGTGTCCTTGCAGTCCATCTCTGACAGGATGAACAAAAGGTCATCACTGGAGATAATTTTAGAATCATCTGGAGGTGGCATTAGAGAAATCTCAGTACCAAACTTTAATAACTAGCTTTTATTATTAGTTTGCCTTCCCACAGTTTGCTGACCTCAGAGGTTTACAACTGTTTCCCTTTGTCCTGTCATTTCTCCACAATTTTTATGTTCTCAAAGGTGCTATATGAACCAGAGTTCTAAGTCACCTCTTTGAGGTACTCATTTTTTCCTGGGTATCTCCCAAGTATACACGTATATATGTTGATAAATGTCTATGTCTTTTTCTTGTTAGTTTGTCTTTTATTAAAGCAGTTTCAGCCAAGGATTCAGAAGAGTAAGAGAAAAAATATTTTTCTTTTCCTACTAGAATATACCCCCAAGGAATTGGAATAATACCCTCAAATTTGATTTCTTCTCCCCACTTTGACAGTGGATTAACTACCTTAATATGAAGTTACTTTATTTTATTTGCAGTTTTGCAAATCTCTTTTAATGTCTGGTTCAGCAGAGGACAGCTGGATTTTCATAGCTACTTCTTCATGGATTCTGTGGCAACATCACTTGTCAAGTAGCCTTTGGAAAATTGAAGTTACTTTAAATAGATTCTTCAGATCAGGAGATTTCATTTGAGGTATTTACATGCATATTTTTCTGTCTTAATTTGCTCAAATTGAAACTCAACTGCCAAAAATTCCTCGAAGGAAATTTTTAAAAATTCTCTTCCCAAATTTTATCTTTTGCCTTTAGCACTTCTTTCCAGAGTAGGCAGATGATATGCACAAATCCAAAAATGTGCATGATGGTATTAGAGAGCCCAGTTAGAAGGGGAAAAAAACAGTTGAAGGTCATCCACTTTTTTCTCCATCTTTTTATTATGGAATCAAAAAGTGTCCATCTGTTTTCTTCCTGGTAATTATCCCTGTCCTTCTAAATTCAGGATATTAATAGTGTTCAATATTTCCTTAGCTTACTTCGGACCACACTGCACTGGTCTCTCACAAATGCAACTTGTATGGAGAAATAGATGGAGATGCATGTTACTAGTAAATCTGTATGTATACATGGAGACAATTAATTTTAGATGAATTTGAATTTTACATATCTATAGTCTATAATGACATAGTTATAAATATTAATTTATTACTAAACATTCTTACTTACATTATTTCATTTAAAACTCCTATTAATGTATGCAAGAAAAGTGGTATTTACCCATTTTATGGGTGAGGAAATAAATACTCTGAGAGGTTAAGAGATTTTCTTAAGGTCAATCAGTTGTTAAGTGATGAAGCTGGGATCTGAATCCAACTACATCTGATTTCCAAATTTATTCATTTTCTGCTTTGCCATGCCTCCTGTAATTTATAGTAATTATTATGTCAAAATCCATCTTGTTGCAATGTATAGAGGCTGAGAAATTTTCTGAAAGGAATGGATTAACTGTGTCAGGTTCTTGTACTTGTTATCTATTACTTGCTACTATCACTGGGTACTGTTTAAATGTAATGAGTAGAACTGCTCAGAGGATGAGCAACATTTCAGAATTGAATTTTCATGTGTAGAATAGTCTGTTAGACATCAACATAATCTAATAAATTTGTGAATTTAGAAATCTAATAATTTCTAAATAGGCTAAGGAAAAATATTTTTTTCCCAACTGCCTTAATAAATGGTTATAATCTTGCTTTGAAGATAGTGGTTTAAGCAGTTGACAGATCCTTTTCTACTAATTGGGCCGGATCACCTTTTAATTTTTTTAAAGAAGGGTTTTATTGATGAAATATTTGTGTCAGAGAAAACTTGATCTAAATTCAGGTTCTCCTAATTATTTATGGAGATTTAGGCAAGTTCATTGTCATTTTAAGTCTGCAAAATGGAGAAAATAGAATTAACTATGTATGATTATGTTTGAAAATTTGATAAAATAAAGGATTGGAGGTACAAGGCACTTAGGAAGCTATTGTTATTGTTGCTCCCATACTGTTTAATCTTAAAGAACTCCTTAGCTGGAGTAATTAATTATGACTAATAATCTGGTTCAGAGAATGAAGGGTTGAAATCTCTGGAAGAAAGAGAAACTTGTATCCTCCCTTTGCTGGAAGTACTTACTGTGGTAATCACATATCAAGGACATTGTAAAACAACCAATTGACTTATTTTTTCCTGTGTTAGATGTGTAAATTGGATGGAAACATATAAACCAAAATACAGATCCAGGGTTTACAAAAATGAGGCATTTTTTTAAAAAGTGATTTATGGTCTTTTGTATGGGAAATGTTAAAGGAAAGGGGCAACCTAAGTCATTTTAATTATTTATGTTTTTATTGCACCAGAGGAAGTCTCTGGTCCTCTCCAGCTTGGAGATGCTTTCACTAATGCTGCAGGGGGGAAAAAAAAACTCACGATAATGGAAGTGTCAACTCTTGTGTTGTTAACAGAAAACATTATTCATGCTCATCAAAGTGCTTCACGGAAGTCTGCTTAATGTGGTGTCTTTTCAGCTGAAAGTATGCTGACTACATTTTTGGTTTCTGCTAATTCATAGTAAACAAACAGCAGGAAGATTGGCTCATATCTTCAATTCTGATTCTTTGTCCTTATCATTGCATTGATAATTTACTTAAATGTTTATGTACTCACTTAATAAATATTTAGCACCAAATTCCAATACAGTCCCTGATGATAGAAAGGTTTCCTCCAAAGGACTCTAACAGACCTCAAAGGTAAAGGCTGGAGCCACACTGGCTCAGGGTCCAAATAAACAGGTAACAGGTAACAAGTCAGAAGAGGTTTGCTTTGATCCATTCTGAATATTCATACCAGAGTTGGCCATGATGACAGTCCCTCATCACTTAATGCCTCCGCTCTCCACTATCTTCAGTCACACTGGGATGATTATGCTGCTTGCTTTACAGGCAATTTATGGGAATCAAATAAGTTAATGCACTTGTAATTTCTGGCAGAAGTAAAAATATCTGAAAGAGCAAGTCATTAGTTTTCCTGTCTTAATTCCACTCTCCACATTTTTTATCCACTCCCCTGGTGTGTTCCTTAGCAGAGACATGTCTAACAGTATATGTTTTTGCACATGATGGGGTGAGAAAATGGGGGAAATTAGGAGGGAGAGACACAGGATTTAAGACTTGCAGTACTGTACTTACACAAATAATAATACCTTGCTACAGAGGATTTGTTTTGCTTGCTTCCACTTATTTTGGTTCTCTGTTTAAAGTTGGACAGATTTTTTTTTTAATGTTTGGGAGAAACAGTCAGTGGCTTAATAACTGTGGAAAACTTTGTTGGCATGGAACTACTCAAGACAGCTCCCTACAGTGGCTATGGGGTCTTTACTTCATTCTTCCAGCTGGCTTTTTAAATTTTCCCTTCATTTCCAGCTCCTCAACTTTCCTATTCTAAGCAGATCACTTTGAGACTTGCATCTTCTGGTGTCACTATGAACAACTTAATATAATGGAAAAGACAGCCCAAAAGAAGAAATGACATTATTATAGTCATCATTTATAGTTTCCTCCTTCCTTTTGTTTATGGTAGTCACACTGAGAATGAATGGCAGGTTCTGTGGATAAAAAATATCAGGTGGCTTATGTTATATAATTCTTTTGTAAAAATCTTACAGCTATATTGAAGTATAGTTGACATATAATAAGTTGTACTTATTTAAATTGTACAATTTGATGAATTTTTAATTGTGTGTACTCAAATAATGAATATATCTACTCCTGACCCCAACAATTTCCTCATGCCCCTTGGGAATCCTCAGGCAACTACAGATTGCTTTCTGTCATTTTAGATGTTTGCATTTTTTAGAAATTTATACAGAATACATACACATTATATAATATATACTTTTGTTGTTCTGGCTTTTTTCACTTGGCCTAAGTATACTGCAATACATCCACACTGCAGTATGTATGAACCATCTGTCTTTCTTATGGTCATGTGGTATTCCATTGTATGAATGTACCACAATTTGTTTATTCATCCAAGTATTGATACACATTTTATTAGTCTGCTAGGGATGCCATAACAAAACACAGGCTGGGTCACATAAACAACAGAATTTTATTTTCTTGCAGTTCTGGAGGCTAGAAACCTGAGATCAAGGTGTGGTCAGATTTGGTTTTCCATGAGGCCTTTCTTCTTGGCTGTGAATGTGCATCCCAGATGTCTCTTTGTGTGTCCAAATTCCCTCTTCTATAAGGATAGTAAGGTTAGATTAAGGCCCACCATCACAATTTCATTTTAACTTAATCACATATTTAAAGACCCTATCCAAATATAATCACATTCAGAATTACTGGGGATTAGGACCTCAGCATGAATTTTGGGGGAATACAACTTAGCCAATCACTGACATTAAGGTTGCTTATGGTTTTTGGCTCTTACAAGTAAGCTGCTGTGAACATTTGTATATAAGTGTTCATGTGAATGTGTGCTTTCATTTCTCTTGAGTAAATAGCCAGAAATGAAATTGCTGCAACATATGGTAGCTTACATTTAATTTTTATGAAATTATAAAACTGTTTTTCCAGTTTTCATTTTCATTAACACTGTTCAGACATTTCAGTTGCTCCTTATCTTGACAAATTTAGCAAAATCAGTGTTTTGAAAATTTAGATATTTTTATAAACCATAGTAGTGCCTCATTATTGTTTTAGCATGTATTTCTTTTTATTTAAATATTTTATTTATTTGTTTTCAGAAAGAAAGGGAGAAAGAAAGGGAAAGAAACGTCAATGTATGGTTGCCTCTCATATGACTGGGGATCTGGCCTGCAACCCAGGCATGTGCCCTGACCAGGAATCAAACCAGCGACCCATTGGTTCGCAGGTTGGCACTCAATCCACTGAGCCACACCAACCAGGGCTAGTATACATTTCTATGATAACTAATGATGTTGAGCATCTTTGTATGTGTTATATACCTTCATTATATCTTATTTTTTACCAGTTTCTAAATGGGTAGTTTCTTATCATTCAGCTACAAATGTTCTTTATATATTCGAGATACAAGTCCTTGGTCAAATACATGTTTTGTATGTATTTCTCCCAGCTTGTGGCTTTCATTTTTATTTTCCTAACAGTATATTTTGAAGAGAAAGTTTAAAAAATTTTGATGAAATATTAGTTGTTTTCTTTTATAACTCATGCCTTAGTGTAGTTTTCTTCATGGTTATTTTGTTTCAAGTTAACTGAGCTTCTTGAATCTGGGACTCCTATTTTCATTAAATTTGGAAATTTTTCATCATTATTTTCAAGTGTTTTTTATGCACTCTCTGGGACTATAATTACAGATATGTTATTCCTTTTAAATTTTCCCTTTTTCTTCCTTTCTCTTTGTATTATTTTAGATAGGTTATTTTGGTACATTTTCTAATTTTCTGCTCTTTTGTTCTACAGTTTTTAACCTGCTGATAATCTCATTAAGTATGTTTCATTTAAGATATTGTAATTTTCATCTCCAGATGTCCAACCTGTGGTTTTAGAATATCTTTTAAGACCTAGCTTCTGTGGATCAATGGATTAAGTGCTGGCCTGCAAACCAAAGGGTCACCAGTTCAATTCCCAGTCAGGGCACATGCCTGGGTTGTGGGACAGGTCCCCAGTAGAGTATCTTTTATTTGTCTACTTAACTAAACACTCATGTGCTCCTATCCCTTCTTGAACATTTAAAATGTAGTCATAGTGACTGTTTAAATGTCCTTGTGTACTAATTTTATTGTCTTTATCAGTACTGAGTCTATGTCTATTGAGTGATTATTTTCATTGTGAATTGCTTTTCCTGCTTCTTTATATACCTAGTAATTTTTAAATGAATGCTCAACATTATAATTTTCTGTTGTTGATGATTGGACATTTTGTGTTCCTATAAACATGTATGAGTTACTTTCTGGAATATTGTTAAGTTCCTTGGGAACAGTTTGATTTTATAAATCTTGCTCCTAAGCTGCTATGTTAGTTGATAGCAGTATAGTCTTTAGAATGGTACTAATTTTGTTCCACTACTGAGACTATGTTTTTCTAAGAACACATCTTTTTGCCCTGCACATTGCAAGGTCTATTCCAGTCTGGGTGGTGAGAACAAATCATATTCCTGGACATGTGTGAGTTCCAGGAACTATTTCACTTGCCTTTTGCAATGCTGTTTTCCCAGGCCTTCGGCAGTTTTCTCATATACATGCTGTTTAAAGTATGAGGTTTATCCTTGTTCTTGTTATATCATCATTGTCAGAAGTGGGAGTTTGTTTTGTTTTTATTTTAAAATGTTGTAACCCATTTTTACCATGCCTATGCTAGCTGATTCTTATCATGGATAAAGAATTTCTTCCATGTTCCCAGCATATGTGGCAACATGGATGGGAAAAGCATTGGTGATATCAGGTAATACCATGGGTAAAACAGGTGAACGTTGGGAAGTAGGAGAGAAAATAAATTCAATTCAGGATGATTAAAAAGACAATCCAGAGCCCTAAAAACTGTCATGACTTTATGTTACAATAAAGACTAATAGATTGATACTTCAGCTCTACCCCATCTCCTAATTGACTTTTCTATATTTCATTGCAATATATATCATGTTATGTGAGTATATCTTAAACTCTATCTATAATGAATTCCCATAATCAATGAAGTCCCAAGGACATAATTAATAGTGAAGATCAAAAATAATATAGTTATAGGACTTATCCTCATGTATCAATTATGTTTCTAGTAGCAACATGATGACACAGGCAATTGTGTTATTTCTTGAGAGGTACTGAAGAGATTATTTAAAAGGTGTGAGCCTGAATAGGGAAATCACAGTACCCCAAGACTGGTAGAAGCCCTGGGGGTTAGAAGATTATTACAAAAATCTGTAGACAGAGGGAGGATGTTTACAAATAACCACCCGCTAGGAGCCATGACCCTTAGTCAAGGGACCAAATCATCCTTGATATTGCCACTGACCAAGGAAATAAATGTCCAACTTCACTCCAGCTTCTAGAATATCCTGCAAGTGCTCCCCATTACCAAACTGGAAATCTATTGGCCAAAACAATCATTTGCTTTGTACGGATTCCCATGGAATCCTACGGATTCAGTCCATATGTTTCAGCCATTCACAGAACAAAGTAGGGTATAAGAGAGTAATCTTGACAGGCAAACATGTTATCTATCATACATTTTTTAAAGGATCATATATGCTCCTTGAAGAAATTTTAGAAAATTATAGATAACCCAAAGGTAAAATACTAAAATTTCCAGAGTGACCATTTTGGTGTATGTCACTCTAGTCTTTTCTCCTTGTCTTTATCTGTGCACATATGGCACATGCTAGTAAATCACATATACATATATTGTGTATTCACATACAATCACACCTGCATGAATATATAACATGCATATATAGACATATATGTCTATAGGTGATATGTCTTTAGGTGATATAGACATATCACCTAAATACTTATTTTATCAAGTTCTATGCAACTGTAGGTTTACAGTTGTAAGTACATGAAACACAGGCTTTATTTTTGTATTGATATTTATTATTATATTAGTTTCCATATGAACAACTGTAAATGTACTTTTGCTTCAACCTGTATTATTTTATAAATTGCCCAGTCACTTATATACAACAAAATTTCCCAAATAAACAAACATTTTTACATTTGCTTTAACCTTGAGCCACATACTACTGTAAACCATAGAACAGAGGCTTATGATTTTGCTTTGGTAAGATAAAGCATCTTATTTTAAATATATTATCAAAAATCCAGTAAAATAGCAAATTAAGTGATAGAAGTTCTTAAATACATTTTCCCTCCCTTTTTACTCAATCAAAACTAAATTAGTTCAGAACTTTTTTTGACATGAAAGTTTGCAGACTATGTACTATTCAGATAAAGCCATTAATAATTTTTTAATTTCTAGTTTTATTCAAGAATTAGAGGATTTATTCAGTTTGTAATAGAGTAATAGTTAAGAATTATAGGAAAAAGTGATTACCATGGCCTTTTAATATAGTTTGATGTCAGGTATTGTGATTGTTATTCTACTTTGTTCTTCTTTCTCAAAATTGCTGAGGCTATTCAGGGTTGTTTATGGTTCCATATAAATTTTTGAAGTATTTGTTCTCTATCTGTGAAATATGTCATTGATACTTTAATAAGGATTTGACTGAATCTATAAATTGCTTTGGGTAATATGGACATTTTGATGCTTTTAATTCTTCCAATCTATCAACATGGTACATACTTCCATTTATTTTTGTCTTCCTTAATTTCTTTCTTTAGTATTGCATAGTTTTCTGAGTACAGGTCTTTTACCTCCTTGGTTAGGTTTATTCCTAGGTACTTTATTTTTCTTGTTGCTATAACAAATGAGATTTTTTTTCTGTTTTCTGTTTCTGTTTCATTGTTGGTATACAAAAATGCCTTTGATTTCTGAATATTGACTTTGCATCTTGCTGTTTAGCCAAATTCACTTATTAAGTTGAGTAGTTTTTTAGTAAAGTTTATAGAGTTTTCTATGTACTATCATGTGGAAAGCATTATGCTAAGTGAAATAAGCCAGGCAGTGAAAGACAAATACCATATGATCTCACCTATAAGTGGAACCTAATCAACAAAACAAACAAGCAAGCAAAATATAAGAGAGACACTGAAATAAAGAACAAACTGTTGGTGGGTTTCCTTTGTTGGTGGGTTTCCTCTTCCAGCAGGTATCTGGTATTCACAGCTCCCACGTACTCTTGTATGTGATCAGTTGGAGGGGAAAGATAAAATCCATTACAACAGCAAGAGTGTATTCTAGAGTATTTAAAGTACTAACCCACAGAGATGGGAGATCCTTTGGATATTGATAGTGTTAACTGTGATATTTCACCTAACTAGCCACTTTTAGAAAGGCTGGAGAAGTTAGTGGAGTATAACCAGAGGGGAGGGGAGAGAGGGGTAATGGAGGAAAATAGGGTAAGGGTCCTCGAGGAAGATGTATAAAGACCCCATGGACAAAGCCAAAAGGGGATAGAATCGAGAGTTGGAGGTGGGGTGGGTGGGGTGAAAATGGAGACAACTATACTTGAACAACAATAAACAGAAAAATTACATTAAAATGTTTAAAGATTTTACTTATTTATTTTTAGACAGAGAGGAAGGGAGGGAGAAAGGGAGGGAGAGAAACTTCAATGTGTGGTTGCCTCTGATGCACCCCCAACTGTGGATGCGGCCCCTAACCAGGCATGTGTCCTGACTGGGAATCAAACTAGTTACCCTTTGTTTCACAGGCCAGCACTCAATCCACTGAACCATACCAGGCAGGGATACATCAAAAATGTTTAAAGCAAGTAGTAGACATCCAACCAGGAGAACAATTGAAAAAATCTTTATTTTAATCAAAAACACTTCAACCTTAAGCATTTCCATGTAGCTCTACAGCAAACTGTTGGGAACCACCCTGCCTGGTTTCAGAAGCTGTATCCTCCCCCTGCCCCACCAGACCACCCTCCTGCACCATGGCTAAGGCTGAGTGAGTGACCTTGGGACTATAAGCCACTAAGGAGACAAAGCTTATCTCCCTGGCAGGAGCGCCACCTCTGCCCCTTTTACTTCACCATACCTGTCCCCCAATGCATGATCAGTTAGCTGATGATGGGTAAGATTCCTCAAGGGAGGGATGACCTAAGACAGGCATAAACATGGGGCACCCCCAGGGAAGGACTTGGGGGGGCTATAGCAAAAGGGGGTGATGGACCCTCGCCCTTCGGCTTTGACATAGCCTGAGTCCTCATTCTGTCTGAGAGAAGTCTCATAATCTCTTGGCTGCCTTGCTTCCCCTACCAGACTTAAGCCTGAAATAATGACAAAGGGTGGTACAGCCCTGTGCTGGAAAAGACGTGTTCCCCAGGTGATCAAGCCTAAGGAAGAATACATAAAATCCTGTGAAAACTCCTTTGCTAAGAATGCTCTCTATTTTCTGACAAGGGTCCGAGCAGGATATAAGTTTGTTTCCCAAAGTTTTGTAGCCCTTTAGCTAACAGACTCTCACTCAGAATAAGTCCTCCTAGTTCTTTGAATGTTATCTATTGTTTGATCCTTACTGCCTGACAATGATTGATGAGCTTTACCTATATTCCTGTGCAAAATGAACCCAATAAAAGCCGATTGAGGAAAAGGCTTTTGGCCCTTCTCCTTTGAGATAATGGCCACCTTTCCTTCCCAAGCAGATCATGTCTTGGTAGACCTATTATCATCTGCAGTGGACAGAGGACTCTGTGAGCAAGGCTCTCCCACAGCAAACAATAAAATGTAATGATTTTATTGGTGATTTTCACATTCATGGTCCATACTAAATTACTGCTTATTTTTTCTTTTCCAACTTGCCAGTTGACCCACTGAGATCCTCTGAAGAAAGCAATGCCAATGTAGAATGATAAATATGCTCATTACTTGCCCCAAGGGAAATCTATGCATGGGTAAAGGAAAGATCTATTTATTTATCATCAAGAATAATGTATTATTTGTCTTTTTCAAGGTAATTCCTTTACTTTTAACATTTATTTTATTTTGTTTCAAAGATAAAATGTTCATCTTTCCTACTTTCACTCCTTAGTGTTTCATTTCATATCACATACAACTATTTAGTTCAATTTTCTTAGTGATGGTGTTTCTTTTCCCAAAATAAACTAAAGTAGACTCCTAGAATCTCCAGGGTTTGCTCACATTTGATAATGAATTTTCAGCAAGACTTCATTTCTCCCACTCTTGCTTTATTTTTGTCTTGGCTTTTGTTTTTCTTTGATAATGTCATAGATAATCTTTTCCAGCAGCTGTGTGAATCATACTACCTCTTTTCTGTTTTCACACCAAGGATAATAGTGAGCTGAAGGAATTGCAATATCTCTTCAGAAAAATGCCCATGGTCATACCTGAATTTTTGTTTTATTTCATATCACACAGAGCTATGAAGGGTTCTCATTGTGAGTAGGGCTGACTGCCAGAGTTTTCCCTGAATTTGAAGGTTTCCTTCATTTCTGTTTTCACCTCCAAATTTCCTGGAGACACACTAAGTCATGAAGTCATTTCTTGAAATGTAGTTTTTTTCTAATCAAAAATGTGATTTTCTGGTCATTTTAGTAAAGTGGACAAAACTGCTGATATTACTGAGAAAGAAGTACAAAAAGTTCAGAAGTTTAATCTTCATAAGAACTGTTTTTGTAATTTCTCCTTTTCTTCACTGGGTGACTCAAGTTTTATCAATTTTTATGTTGTGCATATATTTTAAAACAACCATCAAGAGCCATTCCTCATTTTCCATGAAAGTACCTGGTCCCAGAAAAAGTACTCTGTCACATGGAGGTATCATATACCTCTGTAATAAATCTTGTCAATGAGTGAATCAACAGTTTCAAGTTTGGGAGACTAAAGATCAATATTAAAATGATTAGTTGAAACAAATGAGTGTGCTAAAAATTTGGCAATTGTTAGTGCTAAATTTTAAATGTGGTAATTTTCAAAAATGTAATTAATGAAAATAAATGTGGGCATCAAGGGTATATAATAAAAGGTCTGTAAAACCTGAGTATCTTTGGAAATATTTTCACCCAATCATGCATTGATTTTGAGGAGAGAGTTGGCACATGTAAAATTCTGAATACATAGATCAGCAAAACATTGAGGCCATATTTAACCCTCCTGTCAGCAAATGGAATGGTGCAGACATAAAAAGGTCCTTTTATGTCATTTTTCTTTTGTGGTCTGATCAATTGTGGTAAATGTTGCACCTCTTGTAGTTCTTGGTCATAATTCATACAGAGTCTTTACTATTAAAAAAGTTAACAATCCAGTTGTGCATAAAAATCAGTATTTTTCATGTGGTTTTAGATCCTTCACTGTGAAAGCTCCTTAACAATCTGTTTTAGGCTAGTTTATTGCTTTATCCTCTTCACCTAGGATGGCACCCAGTTCAGAGGAAGTGTTCAATAAATATTCTATTAAATAAAGAATAAGACGTTATTTTTAAGGATGCTCATTTATCTTTCCCCATCATATCAATAGATGTCTTGAAACCAGGTGAAATAAAACATGATTTAAATCTGTTTTCAAGAAACTATTGGCTCATTCAAAATTAATTCAAATCTTAGCTTTAATCAAGTTTCTCATCCTGTGTCCTGGATGCCAAAGGCATCTGAAGTCAAGGGTCTTCCTTGCCTGACCCCCTCTTCTGGCCCATTGCTCATTTCCTACAATCATCTTACTCTGGCTGCTTCTGATCTACAGGCTTCTTTCTCCTTGCCTTCCTCTTCCCCTTCCTCCTCCTCCTCCTCCTCCTCCTCCAGGGATTGCTCCTTTTCTTGCTCTCTTTAGTGGGAATATTCCTCAGTGTCATTAGTGCACTACCCCTTTGGCTTCCTGGACCTCTGTAAATAAGCCTTCATTAAGCCCTCTCTACATCACTAATACAAATGAGTCTCTACTTCATGCTACAGGCCTGGAAGAACCCTCAAGGTAAAACTGATTTGATCTTGGAAAACCAGATGCCAGGACTCTTAGAGCAGCTGAGTTCCTTTCCAGAACCCCCAAATCTAGTCTTCTTGTCCTATTAGCATCTGTTTTACTGGTGTTAGTATGGCAGTAATTTTTCCTGGTACACAAGACAGTACAGACAAAGTTCTGATTTTTCATATCATCTACCAGCAAACATGGGTCTGGTGCTTGCTTCCATGATTGTACAGGAAAGAAGATTCCCCAGGCCTAAAACCTCCTCCTTCCCTTTGTCCCTCCTTCCCTTTGCCACTCTCTCCATTCCTTCCTTTGCCTTAATATTTTTGGCTTGTCTTACCTCATAAATAAAAATGAATAAAGTATCCTAGCTCATAATATCCTAGTTTTTTATTAGTCTTTCAGTGTCACTAATAAACTATAATTAGCCATAATGATTGTAATAACAATAAAACAAAAATCTTAATTTTCTTATATGAGAAGAATTTCCTTTATGGCCTTACTACATTTCTTTATTTCAATTAACTGTACAAAATGAAAGAAACAAGTTAATGGCTTAGAAATGAACCTTCCCAGAGTGGTAATAAATGTAAGAAAACTAATCAAGACTAGCAACATTACCACAAGGAGCTATACTATCCTAAAATAAATTCGTTTTACTTTTTATTCTAATCCAAATAGTCTTGGAACAATATTATTTTAAAAGGAGTTTTGTTTATTTCTCTGAATAACTGGAACATTGGGTCACTCAGAATATCAGTTCTGGAACTTACTATACATGATTACAAATTGATTGCATTTTCAATCAGCTTCTCCCAATAACTCTGACTTACTTTATTCCATATCATAGATGCTCTTTCTCATGCCCTAGAGTGATAACCTCTGTAACTAGACAGTGGGTCCCTTAGCCTGGGACTATATCTTTCTCTTTCTTGTCTCTGTTCTCATTGCCCAATGACATGCCTGGTAATATAGGTACTTTGTGTTTCTCAGAAGGCACACACACTTCTTAAGACCCACATAAAAGGTGCAACGCTCTGTAGACCTCTTCTGAGTTAGTACTAAGTTAGTACTATGAACTCAAAAGTGTGGAGCCTCTGTTTCTCATAGTTATATATTGGAGAAATGGGGCTCCCTTATTTAATGCCACTGAAGACAGGATATATCTAGAAATAGCTCCTAAGTCGATAAATAATCTATTTACCAAAGTTCAAGTAGTTTTCTGAATGAGAAGAAAATATTTTTCTTTCAACGAAGAGCTTGACTGTTTGAACTAGCCTCCAGGCGACGGGTGGCTGCCCTGCAATCCCCTCTGATGCTTGGACAGTCTATAAATTGATCACAGATTTAACTACATCAAGAAAAGAGTTTCACAGGATAATCAGCAGCTTTGAAACAAGATGCAGTGAATTTTCTGACTGATGCAGAATTTATAGCATTTCTAAGTAATTTTGAAATCTTTTGGGGTAGCCTAAGTTTGCAGTGTTACTTAGTTCATTCCAGTTTGAAAAAACAGACAAAGAGGTCTTCTGTGTTTAGTTACTGGTTAATGTATCTAAACCCTTCCTGGCCATTCAAAGGATTTTAGAGGGTTTTCTTCAGAAGTAATTGGCAGTCTGTCCCTGTGTTCAGGTGAAGTTATCGTTTTGCATGTTATGTTGTTGTAAGGTGTTTTCACTGAGTGAACTACCAGAATGCATGGCCGCCTTTTCCTTCCCATACATTTAGACATAAGTCATTCCCTATCCTGAAAGGGGCCTGGTAATGATGCATTTGTCTGCCTGTGTGCTCATATTTTAGGAGGACTTTAGGAGAAACCTGTGATCACCAGCCTTGCCATCTGTGGCAGCAAAAGATAGCCTGTTTAGCTCCATCTCTATGGCAGCACTGTGGCTTTCTGTGGCTTTCCCACTGAAGCTTTCTGTGTGATGGACATCCTGGATGTACTTCCCTGATCAGAGGACAGCTGGGCACTAGGAAGCTTGGTTAGGTCATCAGACAGTGTTGAAATCAGTTAAAATGTGATGTTTCTTACACGTTGAGGCTCTGTGTAGGGTACAGTAGAAATTGTAACTTGTTTTACCCTTATAGTCCTGTGGAGTGGTGGTTGTACCATCAATGAGGAAATTGTACTCCCTAAAGTTAAATCACAGCCAGGTGGTGGTGGAGTCAAAGTTTGGACTCTGATATTTGGTTTCTAAGCTGTCACAGCTGCAGGGAACCACACTATCTCCATTCTCTGGACTATGCTGGTGTTTTCCATTCTCCTCTGTTCCAGGAGGGTCTTGGAGGCACTGCGGCAGGAGTTCTCTTGACTTCTGACTTCCTCTGGGTTTGGCCAACTGGAAGCCCCAGCAGGAAGGAGATGGGAGGAAAGAAGTAGAACTAGGCCTTGGATGTATTTCCTGGCTAGTCCCAGGATGACTGTGCCTCACCACTGTGAGGTCACAGCTTCCTTCATAGCCCTCTCTGTTCCTAAGCCTTGACAAGTGCCTCTACCCCTTCCAGTTCAGGCTTCAGTCATTAGTTCTGGGGTCTTTTAAGGCCCTTATGGTTTCTGTATTCTCTTCCCACAGCTTTATAAATAATCCCTCACTAAATCTTTCCCACACTGCTGTTCGAGCACTTGCTCTGTTAACTAAAAATAAAAGTCCAAAGTGAGAAGCAACAAACCTTTATTTGAGATCTGAAAGAATAACTCTTTAGGAAGCACTGATTGAGGCAGAAACCCTGACAGTGCTCTAATGAGAAGGGGAAGGCAAGGGGTATTTATGAGGAAGGAAAGAGGAACAATTACATCAATAGAAGGAAGAAATTTCTATGGGTGCAGATAAACTAGCATAGTGATGTTAATTCTAAAGAATGTTTTAATTTATTATTTCAATGTTTATAGTCTAAGGTGGTTTAATTTGTGGTGGTGTTGCTTTGAATTCTTATTTGCATTTCTTTTTTTATTTTTTAAATTACATTTTACATTCAATATTATTTTGTATCAGGTGTATAGCATAGTGATTAGACAATCATATACTTAACAAAGTGTTCCCCTCCAATATTTCCAGTACCCAACTGGAACTAACATAGTTATTACCATATTATTGACTATATTTCCTATGCTGTACTTTACAGCCCCCTGACTATTCTGTAACTACCAATCTGTACTTCTCAATCCCTTCACCTTCTTTACCCATCCCCCCAATTTCCCTCCCCTCTGGTAACCATCAATCTGTTTTTCTAAAGAATGTTTTTAATTTTCCATCCAGTAGCAATAATATCTACTTTTTGTGTATCTTTGCAAATAGTTCTGTGGGATACAATGCTTCCTTAGGCCCAGTCCAAAGGTCATTTTGCCCAGTTTTAACATTCCAAAGTTTTAAGGCATAAGATGTGCCAGGTCATTCCTTTGGGAACTCCAAGTCCATTTTAACATGACCTCTTTAATATTATTTTTTACACTGCTTTGCTGGTACTCAGCACAGTGATGCTTTCACTGTCTTATAATTTACTTGATGATGTAATCAGATCTTATGAAGTATTGTTACCAAATTTGTTCATTTGAAGAGGTCTCAGCTATCTTTTGGGAAACAATAATTAAATGCCTTAGGCATGATTGATTAATATTCTCCTTCCAAGATATGAAGCTATCAAAATTATCATATCCTCTATATATGACACCAAGTGATAAAGGAATGGATCAGCTAATTAATACACAAAAGTGTATTCTTCAGATGTATTTATTGGCACATTTTTGTCAGAAAAATAGAACCATGTTAACCCAATGTGTTTTAAGCTGGCTTCAAGCAAACACCGTATCTCAGGTACTGACTAACACCTTCTTCTATTATGCTTTCTTCCTGTTTCTAGTTGTTTTGCTCCTACTGCAACCTTCTTGAAGAAATGGGTCAATTTCATTCTGCCTGGCTCATTTTGCTAGACAGATTCTTTTTTCACTGAAGACGATAGTTTTTCCTTCTACATGAGCTGTGCTAGAGCAAATGCAATGATTTGAATAAATATCGATAATGGTCTTTATGTTCAAAAACATGAATTCCTACCCTTTTGTTCCCTGCTCAGCATTTTGGGGCTTTGAAGTGATGTGACACAACAGACTGACAAAACTGATAATTGGTACTAGTTAAAACAACACAACTTTACCTGCACCCCCACCCCCTGCCCCACTGCACAGAGATTAATGGCTGAAACCAAAACTTGGTAAGGAAATAAGCATATGAAAGTCCATGACTTTTATTTCTGTGTGTGTGTGTGTGTGTGTGTGTGTGTGTTTTGAGACAGTGATACTTGACTGCTTTTAACTTTCTACTCCTTTTCTCACCTTCACCCTGAAGAACACCTTAGCCAAAAAACAAACAAAAACCAAGGCACTAAAGGCACCATCTTTTTTTGGTCAGGTATGAATACTGTTTGGGAAGTTATATTTTCTATAGAATTACTGAAATACCAATGCTTTATAACTCTTTAAATAAATGTTTCATATCAAAAATAAAATATTCCAAATAAACATAATTTGGGTCACTGTACTGATGGTGGAAATCGTTTTATTTCACAGGACTGCAAGGAAAGCATTCTATACACCCTTATATAGGAGTCTGTTTTGTGGTAAGATTTATCTGAGTAGAAATAGAAGGCTGCCACTGGGTTCCAATGTCTTATCTCTGTCCATCCTGCCATGGAACAAGTCCAAACTTGTCTTCATCAAGGCCAAAACAAAGGCTAGTATCCAGAGTTTTTGTATTATGTTAAAGCTTAGTCCTGTGGAGCCCAAGTAGTCTGCCCAGGGCCCCAGGTGGTTGCTAGACCTGCATAGTTAATATCTCCACCTGCTGATCCTGACAATCCCGTACTGGAGGGCAGGTTGTTCCCTACCTGGTAGAGAAAACTGATGTTAATCACCTTGGTGGGGCAATGATGTGATCCCCTGACTGTGTGAAGATGTAGCTTCCTGGTTAAACAGAATTATGCTTCCTAGTTAATTATGCTTAATAATCTCTAATTTCCTTTGCTTCCTTTATTAATATCTAGCTACCTATACTAACAACAATCCATTTAAAACAGGAATTATGAGTTTTTATTTCTCAGAAATGCACCATCTGATGGTTTCTACATTACTGGGGTTTGAAGAGGACAGAAGTCACATCTGTCTGTCTTTATTGTTTAACACATGGAACTTAGTCCCTACTAGACAAACCCATGGCCATTTTGTGTATTGATATATGTAGTATCTTTCTAATGCTAGGTTGGCTTGAAGGAAAACTGATTGAGACATGGGAAACCCAGCATCTAATTCTGCAACTTGATACCAGAAAATAAGTGAAGTGGGCACTCTTTTACCTTCTTTTCCCTGATTGAAAAGGGCAGACAGCATTAGTGGTTTTCCAAATATTTTAATGAAAAACTTTTCTTTGAAGGAACACAGTCACCAGGTACATACAACTAATATATTTGAATTTGCGTTTAACAGAATTGTGAACAAAGAAGGCATCTCACTTACCTACCCCACTTCCCACCTGTGTTCCTCCTACTATATCACCTAAAAGTATGAGGTCCTGGATGAGAGACCTTGGCCTTCCATGACTTCTGCCTTCCCACATTGTTAGATGCCCATCACTTTCTGAGTTAATGATCATGCATATATAAGCAGTTTAGTGGACAAACCATAATTAATAACATGTACTAGGCAGCACATCTTTTATGTGGATGAGGAATTGCTGAATAATGTTGGGAGAATAATAAATCCCAAGTAAAGCTACAAAGCTCTGTGTTAAGAAAGGTAACAACCTGGACTGGCTGTGCCATTTCAGTTGTATTGCAAACAAGAATTTAATCAGAAAGGTTGGAGGAGGGAATATTTACATATCACCTCATTTTAATCTTTACAAAAATTACCTGTTAATACCATGTTTTCCTTTTTACATGACTAAACTGAGTCTCAGGCAATTTGCCAACTTTTACAAAGTCAAACAACCAGTTAAGAGCTAGAAACCTTCCCAGAGTTTCTCAGTTTAAACTCTGCTTTTTTACTTTTTTCTGCGGTGGTCATGAAAAGTGAGCCTTTTGAGGAAAATTGAATGAAACTTCCAGATTGATGAATGAGCTGTGCTTGAATTAACCACCATGCTGAATTTTGTGGTCTTTCCTTCAAAGGGTGTTATTGACCAGTCACTTGCTGCTACTCACTTGTAAATATATGGCTCGTGTTTTTCTATCAAATACAGTTACCCAATGGTAAGGGTCAAACAGTCACCGAAGTTATTCTTCCTGTTAGAACGTAAAAGAGAATAAAGAACTCTCTGTGTTTAACAAAAATATCTTCAATAAAAAGGTGGGTTAGGGGATGGTGGCCTGGATGCAATAGTATTTACCTTCTGGAAACAGAAAAAAAATTCTTTGTTTTCATTGTTCTGTCATTCTCTTTTTATCTCTCTCTATACTTTATATTTGTCATAAGTATAAAGGGGGAAAACTATATTGATTAACTTTGAGTTGAGGGTATGATTTAAAAAAACTGTAAATATGAGTAATAAATCACATACTGTGTCGATTGAATGAAAACTTTCTTAGATATTGTAATGACTTAAAGCAGGAATGACTGAGAATAAAATCTTTTTCTTCCAAAGGTTTATTTAATGATATTAGAGAATACAGAATAAACATATATTTTCACCAAACTTTTGTATCAGAGGTCAAAATTTACTTTTTTGAAGAGATTCCTATAAGCAAGTGAGAGAAACTAACAGAGGGATATTTATGCATCCAGTATTAACCAACATTGTCAGCATAGTTTTTCTAAGTGGGAGCAATTAACCACTGCACCAGACTTCGATGTGCTGCTGGATAAAATTTAGATTTTGGGGGTCCTAGCAGATAGCTACAGAATCAAAACTTTGGGCTGCTAGGTGTTAGAAGAGGCATTGTAAATGAGCACCCTAGGTAATTGTAGTGCACTCCAAAATTTGAGAAAGAGTTGCAGTGTGGAAGTTAGGCAGAACTGAATTCAAATCCCTACCTCATGGCCAGTATCTGTGTGATTTTTTAAAACCTTTTTTTAATTGAGATCTGATTGACATATGAAATTATTACTTTTAGGTGTACAACATACTGATTCAATATTTTCATATACTATTGTGAAATAATCAATATGATAAGTCTAGTGGACATCCATTACCACACATATTAATAGATACAATGTTTTTCTCGTGATGAGATTTTCATGATCTACTCCCTCTTGATATCAACTTTGCGGGGTTGATGTGAGTAATTGTGAAAACATCTAATTGGTATATCACTGGGATTTAGAAAAGATTAGCTATTATTACTTGAGGATAAGCTTTGTGACAGAGCCACAAATAGGGCTGAGCACAGTGTAGCCTCAGTAAGTTCTACCGTATACTCTCACAGTGTTCACAGTGTGTACAGAAAGACACTTTCTCTTGGACCTTAAATAAAAGATGTGATGAGACTTTTCCTACATGTTTTGGGAACAACTCTGAAGAAGGAATGGCACAGAGAGGTGAGGTGGGAGCATCAGAAGCAGTCTGATCCCAGGACCTCAATGGGATACTTTATATCAAAATATACTTCAAACTTTGTCATGGAAATTATAATTTATTCACCAAGATTTATTGTTGTGGACATGAAATGAGGAGGGTAAGACTTCTTGCAGCTCATGAACATGTATCCAGAGCAGAAAAGCACTGTGGGATGGACAGAGCAAGAACTCTTCTCTAGGGGAGGAGACAGGTAGGAGGGCAAGGCTAAAAACAAAGCATGGGTTTTGCCGACTCAGTTTTGTCTGAACCTGGTTTCATTTCATTTGTTAAAGATGATCGACTGAAATTAAACTGGACTTGAAACCAAAAGGTGAATTTAAATAAAATGTGAAACAAGGGATGTGATATAAAGTTGGGTTTTAGCAGTAAAGAAGATATTTTTATATTGGCATGAAGTGACATCCATTACAAAGAGAAAAATAAACACACAGGTGCATTACTTTCCTTCTTTTTCCTGCACATTATGCTTTAATTTTCAGGACCATCTGAGGGAAAAATACATTGACTTTTAAAATTTACAAAAGTTTGTCTAGGCAAACCATTTCCTTAAGTAGATGACCAAATGTTAAAATATTACTTTTCATATCACTTATAATTTTATCACAGTATACATACCAAAGTTTGGTGAAATTTCAGTAAAAATTTTCTTTCAGAGTAAAATTTTTTTCCTAGGGTGGAAGTAACTTTAATATAATTAGTATGCATGGTGCATAATTCTATGTGAATGAGATGTGCCAACAGTGTGATAATTTAAATGTATGAGGGGGACTCCCAAAACTGGAATTTATTTATAAAAAAATGTATATTTATTCTTAAGGTTTAAACTTCAGTCACTTTCAAAGTACTCTCCATTTGATGTAATACACCTATTAAGACATTTTTCCCACTGCTTAAAACAGTTTTTGAACTCATCGATTTTGATAACTTTTAGTGCTTTTGTCATTTTTTGTTTCACCTCTTCCACATAGGCAAAATGTTTCCCTTTCAATACTTTTTTCATCCAGGGAAACAAACAAAAAACATCTCCTGGGTCAACATTGGGTGAATAAGGAGGGTGGGCACAGGGGTCGTTCCATTTTTGGCCAAAAACTGTTGAACACTCAGCACAGTGTGAGCAGGTGTGCTTATAAATCACCCATCATGAAATGGACAAACGTGTTCAAAGAGTCTTCAAAAAAAATTCACTGAGGCCAAATGCAACCTCTCACAACAATGCCAGCTGGTACACTGATACAGATGGGTTCTTAGAACACTCACTTATTGGAGGAGGCCTGTAGGACAAGGGAACAGCCCTTCAGTAGATAATTCTGTTTTTTGGGGGTCCCCCCTCACATTTAACAATATCCAAAAAAGGATGAATGCACAACCTTGCTACTGAGATCACTGGAGCTCTTCCAAAATCTAGTTTCTTTTAGTGATTTAAAATAAAATAAAAATTGTGTCAAAAAACAGAAGTAGGAGAGTTTAACACATTTTTCTTAGTTCATGATAATAAAACATGTAATAAGTATGTACATAGAACATTTGTCTGAATAAAGTTTACCAAATAGGTCTAAAATATATTGAAATGTATACTTTATAAAAGAACACTGGAATTTTAGTTCAAACGTTCATAGAACATTTATAAAATCTAGCAGTATATTAGGGAAAAAGAAATATAATTATAAATAAGACAATAAAAATCACGTATTTTGGGTTATGTAACAATACTTTAAATAAGTACCAACCATTAAAAAAGTAAAACCCCAACCATTTTGAAATTATAAAAACATCTGGAAAATAACTTTAGAATCAAAGGGAGAGTCAAGCCTAAAAATGCAGAATTTAGAAAATAGCAATAATAGGAAAACTCCAAACAAAATCCATAACTTATTGCCAAACCTATACTCAGAAGAAAACAGAATTTATAATAAAACTTACATTGTTAAAAAGTAATAGAAAACAAATCTAGGAATGGCAGAAGGAAAAAATTAGTACAGTTATAAAAATAAGTCAGAAAAAAGAAAAATAACAGGCTTGATGCATTTATCATGAGCACTACTTTCAAGAGAAAAATAAGCAGCAATCAAATAAAACTTAGTAGATAGATTAATCAAGGAATGATTAAGGGGAAGATTGTAAAATGTCAAATTAGAAAGTAGAATAGGAAATGACAAGTTATAGAGAAATTTAAAATAATTATTAAAAAGTACTTTTTAGAAACCTATTCTAAATAAGACAAAATATAAGATAAAATGGAAGTATAACTAATTAACTGATGAGAGAAAGGGAGAGGCAGAGACAAAAACAGAGAGAAAACTAACTAAAGCAATTCTACTCAATCTCAAACACTTTATGTGGAAATTCCTCCAAACTTAAAAGAAATAGATTAATTTTTAATTTATCTGTTCTAAAACTTTCTGATTACTCTTACAACACCTATGTAAAAGTTGTATTGTGGTAGGAATTTAGACAGACATGAGCAGAGTAGGAACCATAGACCAGGTATAGAAGGTCACCAGGGAGGAAAGCCCTGGGTACCTAGAAATAAGCAAAACTGGGAAACAAGGACCTCACCCACGGGGTGACCATCCTTCCCTAGCATGTCACTTGTCATGCAGTTCAGACCATCCCTTGACCTTTCCTCCCCTGGCATATCTCTAATCATATGATCTTAGACCCCTTGGAGAAGGAACAAGGAGGCTAGAGAATGAACTGATATGATTGCCATATGAGTCCTTGCATGATCACTCCCTTAAGTATTAAGCCTTCAACACAATGAGGTTCTGAACCGCATCAGGTATCTTGGGAACAAAGCCTCAGGTCTCATTGACCATAGAGACAGAGTTTTTGTGAAACTACAGATAACATGATGGCCTCAGTTTTGTTTCAGCTCCAGGCCCAGAAGTGCAGCAAGGCCAGGTCAGGTGCTGCCATAGCTGACATCAGGACCAGCTTGATGACTAGTGACTCCCTGCCTTGGCAACGACCCTGAAAGGACACATTTTAAGAAGCTAATTAATATTCTGTTGAGATTCTCCCCTTAGACCTCCCTTAAGATCCCAGCCTTTTGAGAGGGGTTAAAAACCCTCAGGATGGAGGACCCAGCATGACTCTCAGGCATCCCAGAGCCTTTCCCACCCTCTTCTTTCCGCAGCTCATGTTCTTTCTGAAGCACAGCTGAGCCTCTCTCTCTCTCTCCTTCCCCCAGGAACATATATTCTTGTCTTCTTTCTTCAAAATTCCAAGGGGCCTTTTTAAAAACCTCTGTAACTTGTTTCCTGAGCCCACGAGCCCAGCTGGCTTACTTCTTCCACGTCTGTCACTTTCTAAATAAACTTTTGCTTGTATTTGAGTCCTGTTTCTAAATTCTTTCTTAACCAGAACTCTAGTACTAAGGTTATTGAACCAAGGTCCAATTGCTGGTAACATTCTGGTGCCATTTAACTTCTAACAGTACTAAAAAGGTAGCACATAATATAAAAGCTGTAGATCACTATCACTATAAATATTGATGAAAAACATAAAATACTAAGAAATAGAATCTGGCAGTACAATAAAAAATACATAATAAGGATGGTAATGGACTATAACCCATTGTCAAAAAATATCCATGTGCAGTATGTACAATGGAATAATATTCAGCCTTACAAAGAAATACTCACATATGCTACAACAGGGATGAATCTTGAGGAAATCATGTTAAGTGAAATAAACCAGATACAAAAGAAAAACTATTGCACAATTCCACTTTTATCAGTCACTTTACATGAGTCAAACTCATAGAGACGGAAAGTATAGAAGTGGTTACCAGGAGCTTGTGGGTAGGGGGAAATGAAAAATTAGTATTTAATGAGTACAGACTTTGAGTTTTGCACAATGAAAAGAGTTCTGGGCCTGGCTGGTAATGATGTTTGCATAACAATGTGAATGCACTTAATACCATTGAACTGTATATTTAGTAATGGCTGAGAGTAAATTTGTTATTTATACTTTACTACAATAAAACCATATAAAAATCTCCAATTGATCCAAAGGAATGTCTTCCCCCATATCTATTAATTTTAGCTGGCAGGTTTACTAGTTTGTGAAGTGAACCTGAGAGATTATAGCATAGATATGGGAAATTAGAATGCCATATTTTGTGGAAAACCTCTTACAAAAGAATAAACATCCAGGAAACAGATGAAGAGGTAGATGTTGATGCTTCTCTGATTGTGTCCAAAGATGCCAAAGGTTGACAATAACCAGTGATGTTAAGAGGGGACATTTTATATAATTGGACAGCTCTCCAGAGTATACATAATCTTTTCAAAAGTGGTATATTGAAATGTCCTATGAAAGGGAGACTAGGAATGAGGTGGGTTAAAGAAGTAAAAGTCATGTGTAAACTTCAATAAACTATGGAAATCTTTTTGTTGCACAAAGTGGGTGAGACTACATTTTACATAAAAATAGTGGCAAGAGCATCTAATATTTGACTGAAATAAACAGCTGTTTTTAATTGACATGTAAAATAAACAAAAGTTACTTGACAAAATAGAAATGGGTTCATGTTAGTATGAGTTCACTCTTTATAATTTAAAACTAAAAACCACTTCCAGCCAAGATGGAGGTATAGGTAGACACACAGTGCCTCCTCCTATAACCAAAATAAGGACAACAACAAATTTAAAAACAAAAAACAACCAGAACTGCCAGAAAATTGAACTGTATGAAAGTCCGACAACCAAGGAGTTAAAGAAGAAATTTTCATCCACTAGGAGGGGCAGAGATGGGCAGCCAGGCAGAGAGGACTCGCTTGCAGCAAGGTGGTGGGCAAGGCAGAGGACTGAGGTGGGCATGGGCAAGGCTGTGGATGGTGGACCCAGCAAGGCAGTGGATTATGGACTGGGCAGTCCCACATTCACTTGTAGGTAAACTGGGGAGCAAGACAGACCATGCAACCCTGTGATCCAGTGCAGGGAAATAAAGCCTCAAAACTTCTAACTGTAAAAACCTATGGGGGTTGCAGCGGTGGGAGAAACTCCCAGTCTCATGGGAGATTTCATTGCACAGACCCACAGGGTCCTAGAGTGTACACAAAACTACCCACCTGGGAATCAGCACCAGAAGGGCCAAATTTGATTTTGGCGGGTAGCAGGAGAAGTGACTGAAAACTGGCAGTGGAGCAAGCAACACTCTTCTTTCTTGGACCCCTCCTTCACATATAGGGTCCCAATGCAGCAATGTGGGTCACCCCACCCTGGTGAACACCTAAGGCTCCACCCCTCACTACATAACAGTCATGCTGAGACAAAAATGTGACCTAATGAAAGACCAGATCCAAGCTCCCCCAAAAATACAACTAAGCAACAAAGAGATAGCCAACCTATCAGATGCATAGCTCAAAACACTGGTAATCAGCATGCTCACAGAATTGGTTGAATATGGTCACAAATTAGATGAAGAAATGAAGGCTATGCTAAGTGAAATAAAGGAAAATGTATAGGGAACCAACAATGATGGGAAGGAAACCGGGATGCAAATCAATGGTGTGGACCAGAACAAAGAAAGAAACATTTGACAAGAACATAACAAAGAAACAAGAATTTAAAAAAATGAGAAGAGGCTCAGGAACCTCTAGGACATCTTTAAAGATTCCAACATCTGAATCATAGGGGTGCCAGAAGGAGAAGAGGAAGAGCAAGAAATTGAAAACGTATTTGAACAAATAATGAAGGATAATCTCCCCAATCTGGTAAAGAAAATAGACTTCCAGGAAGTCCAGGAAGCTCAGAAAGTCCCAAAGAAGTTGGACCCAAGGAGGAACACTCCAAGGAACATCATAATTACATAATCCAGGATTAAAGATAAGGAGAGAATCTTAAAAGCATCAAGAGAAAAGGAGAGAGTTACCTACAAAGGAGTGCCCATAAGACTGTCAGCTGATTTCTCAAAAGAAACCTTGCAGGCAAGAAGGGGCTGGAAAGAAGTATTCCAAGTCATGAAAGGCAAGGACCTATATCCAAGATTACTCTATCCAGCAAAGCTATCATTTAGAATGGAAGGGCAGATAAAGTGCTTCCCAGATAAGGTCAAGTTAAAAGAATTCATCATCACCAAGCCCTTATTATATGAAATATTAAAGGGACTTATCTAAGAAAAAGATAAAAAATATGAACCATAAAATGACAACAAACTCACAGTTATTAACAACTGAACCTAAAACAAAAACAAAAAAAATAAGCAATTAGAAATGGAATAGAATCACAGAAATGGAGATCTTGTGGAGGGTTATCAGTGGGGGAGTGGGTGGGGAGAGAGGGCAAAAAGGTATAGAAAATAAGTAGCATAAATGGTAGGTAGAAGATAGATAGGGGAAGGTTAAGAATAGTATGGGAAATGTAGAAGCCAAAGAACCTATGTATAAATGACTCATGGGTGTGAACTAAAGGCGGGGAATGCAGGTGGGAGGGGGTGCCAGGGCACAGGGGAATAAAGGGGGGAAAATGAGACAACTGTAATAGCATAACCAATAAAATATATTTTAAAAATACTACAGTGAAAAAAAATAAAAATCAATACATGGGTGTGCAGTGTAATATAGAAATTTCATTTCATGGTATCCTGAATCAAGATCTATTGCTTACTGTTAATTTTATTTTCATTTTAATTTAACCAAAATAAAGAATAGCAGAGCTTTCCATGCTTCCTGGGAATACTGAGTGGGCAAATTTTAGTTAATATTGACTGCTTTAAAAATAAATGTGCCATCAAAAGGATCATGGCTTCCACTCCCAAACTTTACAGTCAAGAAACAAATTTAGTTTAGATCTTGAGGGAGTAATGACTAAGAGAACACATTGTATATAAAACTTCCCTGAGGCTGAAAATAACACGGGTATGAAAGGGAAGAAAAAATACCAGGTACTGTAAATTGCCAATCCCCCAGTTTACTTCAAAGAGGATGACTCAGCACCACATGTAGTAGCATCGTATGGCATATGTTCAGAGGAAAGTCAACTGACCACAGGGAAGGGAAAACAGAGTGATCCCACAGAGGTTTGAATCAAATAAAAATTTTCCTTTGTTTTTCATCCCATGGAATTCCCTCTTCACCCATGAGGTTTATAGCTATTTTCACATGGCCAGCCACTGAAAAGAAAATAAATCTGATCATGTCCCATCTACTATAAGTATCATTTTCTTAGGCCACTCCATTTGATTCTGGTAATAACATTATAAAATAAAATAAAATTTAAGGCAAAATGTAATGTGTTAATTAGGATAATTATATATCGATAAGATGATTTGCTGGGAGGATAAACAATTGTGGTGCTTACAATATTGTGTCAAAGTATGTGGTGGAAAACCCACAAAACTGCAAGAAAAAATTATGAAAATACAACAATAAAATTTATACCTCTCAATAATGGGTATAAAACCAGCAAAAGGTTAATAAGGATATAGAAGATTTGAACAACACAGTTAATAATGTTGATTTAGTAGACATGTAACAAACTTACAACTAACAATTAGAGAATATCAAACCTTACTAATGTTACTGAGTTATACACTTAAAAATGCTTAAAATGGTAAACTTATGTTATGTATATTTTACAATAATAAAAATATAATCCATGTGGACCACAATACCACAAGCTAGACTAACTCAACAAACACAAATAAAAACTGGTAAGAGCTTCTGATTAAGCCTTTTGAATACATGCAATACAATTCGAAGTCAAAAATAAAAATGGATAGCCAAAGAATTCTATATCCCCACTCAAAATGTTTGGAAACAAGAGCACACAAAAATAATTCCAGGAACAAAAAAGGGAAGAGGAAGAAAGGAAACAAGAAGCAAGGAAGGGAAGGAGGGAAGAGAGATAGGGAGGCAGGGCAGGAGAGAGATAGAATGAGAGAGAGAGAGAGAGAGGAGAGAGAAAGATATCAAAATAGAAATTAGAAAATATTTAGAAAAGAATGTAAATTCCAAGGCAACATTTGTGAAATAAAGTTACATTAGACAATAGAGGGAAATTTATAGCCTTAAAATGTGTGAATGGAGAGTAAATCTTTTCTTGATTTCTCTTATTCCTGCGAAGTGAATCCCTGGCTTCTTGAATCCCTAAAATTAACATACTATAAAGCTAGAGAATAATGTTTTACTTTATCTTTTAAATATTTTACTTTTCACAGTGCTTGAGTATTATATATGCAGCTATTTGTCTCCTTAAAGACTAATTCCAAAAATATATTGTAAGAGGACAGAAATAATAATGACAAAAGCAGAAATTAGTGAAATGAAAATATAGTTGCACTTTTGACAAGGCTGAGCAAATGTGAAAGACAGGATGCATAAATTTTTAGTCATAGGAACAAAAAAGAAGACATGACAATACAGTTGGAATATTAGAAAACACCATAGGAAGACATTCATTTTTAATTTTATGGGGAATTAGTCTGACTGAAAGAACAAAAAAATTAGATATATAGACATAGTTTTATTATTTTAATTCCCACCAGGCATGTGGGAGAATTCTATTTTTTTCCACAGCCTTCCTGACACTTAATATTATCATTGTTCTTTTTTTAGCCATGATCATGAGCGTGTAGGTTTTGTGTGTGTGCGCGCACTTTAAATTTTCTTAGACTTTTTGACTATTCATATCCTTGAGGTGTGTCTGTCCAAGGATTTTTCCCCATTTGTATGATTGAATTATTTAACTTAAAAATTGAATTGTAGGCATTTTAAATACATTCTGGGCACAATTTCTTTGTCAGATAAATGACCAATATATGTGATTAATATTTTCTTCCAGACTGTGTTTTGTTTAATTTCCTAATATCTTTTAATGAGAACATTTAAATTCCACTTTTAACCTATTATGTCTTTTAAAGTGAAATTTATAGGTAACATACAATTGTTTTTGTTTTTCCATTCACTCTGACAAAATATACCTTTTAATTAAAGTGTTTAAAATATTTCCATTTAATTGCTGTCTTAATAGTTATTTTTCATTTGCCACGTCTGATCTTTACCCCTGTTCTTTTTTTTCCTGCTTTGTTTTGGATTAAATGAGAAGGTTTTTATAATTTCATTTTATTCCCGCTATTAGCTTATTAGTTATGCCTCTTTTTATATATATTTTAACTTCTTAACACAATCTACCTTCAAATAATATAGTAATATAATGCCATTTCATGTATAGTGTAAAATTTTTACAGTAACAATTTCTAATTACTCCCATCTGTTATGGTATTGTTTACACTATAAGTAACTTACACTACAAAAAGTAATTTACAAATAGTAAAATTCACATTTTTGGTGTCCAGTTGTGTGAGTTTGATAAATGCATTGACTTGTATATCACCTCCGCAATCAACATGCTATACAAAACATTTATATCACACTGTCTCTCAAATTCACTACACTGAGCCTTTTTAGCCAAACTTTCCCCTACCTCTTTAACCACTGGTAACTAATGATTTATTCTCCAGTTCTATACTTCTGCCTTTTTCTGATTATTATGTGAATGGAATCATATAGTATTTAGTCTCGCTTCTTTTACTTAATATACATTTAAATCTGTCTATGCTTTTTAATGCTTCATTAGTTGGTTTCTTCTTATTGCTCAGAAGTACTCCATATGATAGATACATTGTAGCTTATTTATCTATTTCCCAATTAAGGGAAACTTGGAATGTTTTCAGTTTTTGGCCAATATTTGACAAAGCTGCTATAAACATTCACATACAGATTTTGCTGAACATCAGTTTCCATTTCTATAGGGCAAAAATCTAGGGGTAGAACTGATGTCATATGGTAACTATAAGAGTAACTCTGTAAGAAATGTTTTCCCTAGTGTCTGTATCATTTTTTATTTCCAGTAATGTATGAAACTTCTAATTACTCTTTATCCTTATTAGCACTTGATACTGTTACTATTCTTTTAAATAGCTATTCTAAAATCTTTACAGTAGTATCTCATTGATCTTATTGTGGTTTTAATTTGCATTTCCTAATATCTAATGATGTTGAGTACCTTTGAATGTAGATATCATCCATATATTTTGTTTGGTAAAGGGCCTACAAAAATTTTTTAATTGGGTGATTAATTTATTATTGAGTTTTAAGATATATTTATATATTCTAGATCCAATGCCCTTGTTAAATATGAGATTTGTAAATTTTTTCATAACCTATGTTTTATCTATTCATCTTTAACAGTGTCATTAATTTTGATAAAATACAATGATCAATTTTATCTTTACTGGTTGATTTTTAGTTATCAAATTTTATAAATTTTTGCTTAAATTAAGACCAAAAAGATTATCTCATATTTTATTTTAAATTTTAATAGTTTAATACCTTATATTGAAGTATTAAACTATGGATCTAGAATCCATTTTGAGCCAATTTTTGTATAAAGAGTAAAATATAGAAAGATATTCATATTTTGTACATGGATGTCCAATTATTTTAACACCATTTGTTGAAAATATTCTTTCTCATTGACTTGCCTTTACACCTTTACAAATGTCAACAGTTTATAATGTGTACACCATATATCTATTTCTGAAATCTCTACTTCATTACCTTGTATACTATAACTTTATACTAAGACTTGAAATATGTTCTTCAGTTTGATCCTTTTTGGAAAAACACTCTTGGTAGACTAGTTTTTAAATTTTTCCATGTAAAGTTTTGAATAGACTTGATATTCACAAGAAATCCTGCTAAAAATATTTATTGGGATTGCTACAAATTTGTAGATCCATTTGGGAAAATCAGAAAACTTGATTATATCAAGTATTTCAACCCATGAACATAGTTTGTCACTTCATTTATTTTGGTCTTCTCTGAGTCACTTTATCAGTGCTTTGCAGTTTTCAATATAAAGATACTATACATACATTGTTATATTTGTTATTGTTATAATTGTTATACCTAGGTCATTTTCTGATGTTTTTTAAATGGTACTTTCTTTTTAATTTCAATTTGCAATTATTTATTCAAGTATAAAGAAATACAATTCTTTTTGTATCTTCTTGTATTCTGTCACCTTACTAAAATTACTTATTAATTCTATGAGCTTTTTAAGAAGTAATTTATGGCCCTCTGCATCCATCTTGTTTGGAATTCTCTGTGTTTCCTGGACTTGCTATTTCCTTCACCAGATTAGGGAAGGTTTTCTTAATTATTTTTTCAAATAGATTTCCAATATCTTGCTCTTTCTCTTCTCCTTCTGGCATCCCTACGATGGGAATGTTGAAATGCTTGAAGTTGTCCCAGAGGCTATTTACATTATATTCCCTACTGCCTTTCACCAGCACCTGCAGGCCTGCACTCCCCTGGGAAGATTTCCTTTCCCAAATTCTCACCAATTCCCATAATAATCACTGGTTTGACCAAAGATGGAAAGATGGGCTTTGGGACAAGAGTTTCCCATCTGAAATAAGCCACTTCTGCTCTCACTACCATCTGTTTCATGAGTTTTGTTTTGCTTTTGTTGCAGCAGACATGGGACCTGCATTTGGTATCAGTCTTATAACATTTTGAGTCTCTTTATACTCTTGTTTTATGTGACAGTTGTTATATAGGATGAGGCAAAAGTATATTTAAAGTTGTTTGTATGGAAAATAATACACTAATTAATAAATAATAATATGGAATAAATTTGGTGCTAAACTTGGTATATGAGTACACAATTGTAAACCTACTTTTGCCTTACCCTGTATGCATATATCTCCAAAAAAATGTAAGTTCTACATACAATCTTACAATTTTTGGTTTCAATAGACATATTTTAAAGAACTTAAGATAAAAAAATACCTATTATATATACCCAGATGTTTACCTTTTCTATTGTTCTTTCTTCATGCCCTAATTTCCAAGTTTCTTTCTGATGTAATTTTGCTTTATTGGAAGCTTTTTTTTAGCATTTTATTTAGGGATGGTCTCCTGGCAGTGAATATTCTTCATTTAAATTTTTGTAAATAAATGACTTTATTTTCTCTTGATTCTTGAAAAATACTTTTGCTGGGTATAGAGTCCCAGGTTAAAGATTTTCTTTTTTTTACTTTAAACTATTTAAAGATATATCCTGGCTTCTGGTTTCTGATGGGAATGTACAGTCACTTGAATTTTATATATATATAAATGAGAACGTTTAAATTTCACTTTTAACCTATTATGTCTTTTAAAATGAAATTTATAGGTAACATACAATTGTTTTTGTTTTTCCATCACTCTGACAAAATATACCTTTTAATTAAAGTGTTTAAAATATTTCCATTTAATTGCTGTCTTAATAGTTATTTTTCATTTGCCACGTCTGATCTTTATCCCTGTTCTTTTTTTTCTGCTTTGTTTTGGATTAAATGAGAAGGTTTTTATAATTTCATTTTATTCCCACTATTAGCTTATTAGTTATGCCTCTTTTTATATATATTTTAACTTAACACAATCTACCTTCAAATAATATAGTAATATAATGCCATTATATATATATCATATTATATTTATCTAATTTTTCTCTGACTGCTTTCAAGATTGATTGTTTTTGATTTTCAGAAATTTGACTATTATGTACCTGAGCCTTGTTTTTCATGAATTTATACTTTTTGGCTTTTGTACCCTTACCAAACTTGAGAAATTTTCAGTCATTTATTCTTCAAATGTTCTGTCTGAATTAACTTCTGCTATTAAACCCATCAGTGATTTATAAATTTTCCAATTCTGATATTTCCATATGGTCCTCTACCACACTTTGTATTTCTTTGATTTTTCAATCTTCTTACATATTTCAAGAGCATGATTACTATAGCTGCTTTAAAGTCCTTATGTGGCAATTCCAACATTTGGGACATGTAAAGTTTGACTTTTATGGTTTGTCTTTGTTTTGAGAGTTGTTCAGACTTTCTTGGTTGTTGGTTGTTGGTTATTTTTTTATGTATAATGGAGATTTTGGATATTAAATTTTGAGACTCTATCCTATTAAAATCTTCTGAAGAATGTGAATTTCTTTGTTTTAGCAGAGAATCAACCAAATTAGGTTTAAACCAGGAGTGTCCAACCCATTGTCCACAGGCCACATGAGGCACAAGATGGCTATGAATGTGGGCAAACATAAAATTGTAAATTTACTTAAAACATTATGAGACTTTTTATTACATAAAATAAACATATATATGCTCTTGCTATTTGTGCACATGTGTGGCTTCTGTTTTATGGTGATGCTAAGCATCCAAGTGTGTTATCTTTGAAGTGCAGACAGTAGAATTGACACCATCTAACTCGTGGTGACTTAGTGAGGCAGCAATTTTCAATAATATTTCAACCTGATATTGCAACATTAGGTGTTTAATGTTATTCAGAAGTCAGGTAAGCATTCTATTTGATTATTAAAAGTACTTTCATACCTCTGGGGCGCCTCACACATCACCCACTATGCTTCAATAGGTCTTCTGCCTTGCCCTGCATCAGCAGCCAAGTGGGCTGTGGAAGGGCCCAAACCTTGCTTTCTATTTTCCTGTCAGTTAATTTTCATCATAATAGTAAGTAAAGAGTGCTATTATAATTTTTATTTTTTATCCCAAAAGAATGTCTCAAAAGAAAAAAGAACCTCCCAAAAGAAAAATTACAGATGAGGGAAGATTGTTCAATGAAAAGTGGACAGATGATTACTTTTTTATTGAGGCTCTCTGCTTAATTTGCAGGGAATTTGTGCAAGTTTTCAAAGACTATAA
Organism: Trachops cirrhosus; assembly: GCA_028533065.1. Classification (NCBI taxonomy): domain Eukaryota; kingdom Metazoa; phylum Chordata; class Mammalia; order Chiroptera; family Phyllostomidae; genus Trachops; species Trachops cirrhosus. The sequence continues at coordinate 45,940,454 of CM052547.1, read as the reverse complement.
TTTGAAAAGGCATTATATGCAAAAACATGCTGCCAAATTCTATGCATATGAAGGATTGTGTTGTAAGGACAAAAGAGCAGATCTGAAGAAAAGTCTGTCTTCTCAAAAAGATTTTTTTCAAAAAGTTACAACATGGGAAGATTCCATTGTAAAAGCTAGTTATGTGATAGCATATTTAATAGCAAAAAATCAAAACTATTTACTGATGGTGAGTTTACTAAGCAATGTATAGAAAGTGTGGCAGATATAAATTGCTCTAAAAAGGGGAATATTTTTAAAATCAGTTTGTCTCACCATACTATAGCCAGGTGAATTGAAGAAACTGGAAAATCTGTCAAAAGAATTTTGGAGAGTAAATCTGCTAATTTTAAATTGTATGCTTTGGCGATAGATGATAGCATTGGTGTTACAGATACGGCTCAACTTGCCATTTTTATTAGAGCTGTTGATGATGAATGTAATGTCACTCAAGAAATGGTTTCTTGTGCTATTAAGAGACACAACCAAATCAAGAGGTTTATATGAAGTAGTAAAAAAATATGTTAAAATGACTTTCTTTGTTCACTGTCAACATATCTGGTATAGTTACTAATGGTACCCTGGCAACAGTAGGTGAAAGAGAGGGACTTATAAAATTAATAGAAGATGATGCAATTGCCACCCAAACTCATGTTTGATCACCTTTGCATAGTACATCAAGAAAATTTATGCACAAAAGGTTTAAAAATGGATAATGCCATGCAAATCATCATCAAGACCGTGAATTTCATAAGAGCCAAGGGATTGAATCATTGCCAACTCCAGAAAGTCCTTAAAAATATTGATGCTGACTATGGCAATATCATTTACTTTTCAGAAGTAAGAGGGCTAAGTTGAGACCAAATGTTGAAAAGATTTTATGATTTGTGACATGTTCTCAAGTCACTTGTGGTATCAAAAAATAAATTTGTGCTATAACTTGATGATGAAAACTTGCTTACAGATTTAGCATTTTTAGTGGATTTAACCATTTGTTTAAATGAGCTAAACATGCGTCTTCAAGATGAACCAAGTTATCAATACCATGTTTCAAACCATAACAGCATTCCAAATGCAACTGAAATTATAGTAAGCTCAAATGAAGGCAAACAACTTTATACATCTTGATATGTTGTCTAAACACTGTCCTGTGAACAGCGAAAAATATGCAGCCTTGTTTTTTGATTTGATACAAGAATTTGAAAATGGATTTTGAGATTTCTGGGAAAATAATCAATATTTTGCTATATTTGCAATTCCATTTCAGTTGACATAAATATGTTATCTGCCAATTTTCAAATGGAATGCATAGAACTGCACTCTGACATTCAACTTAAAGAAAAATGTGATCGTGTCTCTTTGCTGGGCTTTTATAGGTCCTATCTTCCCAGAGACAAATATCCCTTGCTTCACAATCCTGCCTTATTCATGTCATCACTATCTGGTAGCACCTACATTTGCAAACAACTATTTTAAAAAATAAAACACACTGGGAGTAAAATTAGAACTGAAATATCTGATGAACACCTCAGGAACTCACTGAGAATTGTAACTATTTCTATCAAACCAGATATTGATGCACTGGTTTCTCAAATACAATGTCAAACATCCCACTAGTTTTATGTTGCCCTCTTTTCTTTTACTTTTATAATAAAAAATATAAGAAAATATAAATGACATTTTATTACTTAGATATATAATTTTCTATATTAGTGATCACAAACTTGGGACCTGCTTGATGATTTTAAAAGATTCTCAAAAGGGCTGCTGCATAATTAGGGTTATTATGTGAGGACTTTTTTGCTTATCTGTGGTGGCAGATATCACGAAAATTATGTGTAGACCTTTATTTTTTATTGGTCATCAGTTTTCATTAGTCTTTGTGTATTTAATGTGTGGGCCAAGAGAACTCTTCTTCTTCAGTGTGGCCCAGAGACACCAAAAGGTTGGACACCCCTGGTTAAACTCTAGTCCTGCACCACGTAACAGCATTTTGGTCAATGATGGACCACACATATAACAGTGGTCCCAAAAGATTATAATGGAGCTGAAAAATTCTTATCACATAGTGACATTGTAGTTATCATAACATCATAGTGCAATACCTTACTCGTGTTTGTGGTGATGTTGGTGTAAATAAGCCTACTATGTTGCCAGTTGTATAAAAGTATAATGAATATAATTATAATTATGTACAGTGCATAATACTCGATAATAAACAACTACGTTACTGGTTTGTTATGGAGAAAGTCTTGAGGTATTTAAAAATATCTCAGTATATTGTTAAATGGTTATGTTTTCCCCTCCCCTTGCCTGAAACATGAGGGGATTTTTCTCTCATCTTTATCATGACAATCTGGTGAAGTTCCTGGAGGTAACACTTATGAAAGTTAGTTCCCTAACATTGGGCCCCCGGGAGTTTTTAATTCTCAAGCTAGTTTGTATTCAGTCTCCAGAAATTTATCAAAGTTTCCGTTGAATTGTTCTGTGCCAGGTATTGGTTTGGAAGCTTCTGCTTTAGGTAAGCTGATCTTGACTGTGATTTTCTGTATTCACTTGTCTGTCCAGATGTTGTGGTGATGGTATGTCCTATGATCTTATTTTTATGATGGGTCTAATAAAATTTATTAATTTTAGTGTGTTCATTTTTTTCTTGTGAGAAAGGGAGTAATGATCTCCAAAGCTCTTTATATGTTAGAGGTGAAACTGGAAGTAGGGATTAAATTTTGAATGTTTTAAGTATGTGTGACTGATTCAGGGGGTGTCTGGGTGGGGTGTGAGAGAGAGAGAGAGAGAGGGAGAGGGAGAACAGTTATATCAGTCAGGACAGAGTAGGTAACTGTTGCATTCAGCAACCGTGAGAACAGATGCCGGAGACCTTTCAGGGTTTCATTGATGTTACTTTATTGGCCACGTTTTACCTGCGCAGGGGCAAACTCTCAAAGTGTCCAGAGACACAGTACCCGCAAGGGCTGCTGACGAGAGTCGTGCCGAACGCTTACAGCTAAGTCCTTATATAGGGGTGGGCAAGCAAGCGTTATACAGAAGCAGACATGGCAGTTAGCTATTCGCTTACAAAGACTGTAGGCAGGAACAGGGTTGGGGATTGGCTCAACAGTGGTAGCTTTACAAACCAAACATGTTAGGTTGCATCTGTTTTACAATCCTTTGTTCTTGCTAAGTTTTCCTTGCTCCTTACAGTAACAAATAATAATCCTCCAATCTCCTCCAATCTCAGTGGCTTAAAACTATATGTGGAAATTTTTTCCAAAAAATAAAAAATAAAAATGAACAAAATTTTTAAAAACCATTCTCTGGGCTCTGGAAAATGGCCAAAGGCATACAACAATTGAGAAATTTTATTCAAGGGAAAGCTACAGAACATTTGGTAAGAACAACGGGACTTTGTAACATTTATTAATAGCCAGGGGCTGCTATCTTTTCTTTCCCACTGATACAGGTGTTCCAGAGGTCCAGGGACCCAGGGATCTGCAACCCACTGTGAGTTCTTGGTTTCATAAAGGAAAGAATTCAAGTAGGAATAGAGTTTAAAATCAAAGTGACTCTATGTAGTGAAGCTGTGAGACTGAGAATGGTCTATGCATGGACAGAGAAACCTCCATTTAGCAGAATTTGCTTCCTTTATTGAACTTCATTTAATTGGGGGGTAAGATATTCAATAAGGGGGAGGCATATTCAGGATCTTCTTGAAAGCGATGTAGAGATTTTTCAGAGGACCTCCATGGACAATTTTGTGTCCTTATATGGGCTTTCTGTTTTCAATCATGGCAGCTCAGGTGTGTGGTTTAGCATGCTAAGATATTACAATGAGCATATAATGAAGCTAGCAGTTACCATTAGGTGAAATTAGTTGCCATGTTTGATCAAGTGGGTCTCTGCCAGTTTAAGCCATAAATCTGGTGTGAGTAAGAGTGTGTTGGGGGTGTGTGGCCTTACCACATTTTTGACAGTTTCTGTAGCTTTTATTGATTGCAGCTGTTTCACGACTCCACCTACCCTGTCTTACCACTTCCTTCCAAATCATTATTCACGGAGATTCTTCTAGGACAGACAAAAGGCAAGTAGTGAGTACTGGTAGATTCTCTGCCAGAGGAGTTAACTTGATTCCCTGGGAAGGAAAAAAACCCTCCATACTTACATGCTTTGTTTAACAAAAAGAGGTCTTGGTGGCATACAATCAGGGAAGGCTAACATCTCAGATGGCCTTAGTTGAGTTACTGATTTAAGGCAAGCAACAAAAGTACAAATCAGCCAGGAATTTAATAGAATGATAAGATAGTGGGTCCTGATAAGATCCCACCTATCCCTGAATAACAATAAAATGCTTCCTCAGTCTGATGGCCTTCAGGCTAATAGTTCCTGCTAATAGTTCCTGCTAATTAACTAGGGCAATTCTGCTTGAGGCTTGAGCACCCCCTTGTCAGCAAAGAGGTGGGAAGTTATGCACAAAGTAATTACTATTTTTCAAAGATTCACAGGAGTCTACATAACTCGACTGAGATAGTGAGTCAACAGACCAGGAAGAACAAGGAATTAAGAAATTTTACACTCTTCCTTGAATCCCTTTTATCACCAACCTGTCTACCACCAGGACCCTTGCCTTGCCCTTCCTCCCTTCCCTGAATAATAAAAGATGGCTGGATTCCAGATTCTTTTGAGAGGGATGTGAGAATTATTTCTCCCATCTTCTTGAACTAGATAGACCTTCTCAATCAATAAAACTTTCCTTATCCCAAATTCTGATCTGTTGAATATTGGCCTTTATTTTGAAGCATTGGGCACATGAATTTTGGGCCTGTAACACCTGGTGGTTTTAATTTGACTTAATCCCACAAAAATCCCATAAATAAAAATTAACTTAAATTTACAAGACAGCAAAGATTCAAAACCAGGGGTGGGTGATAAAAGTCACCATATTTTCCCATCTGTTCTCTTTTATCTAAAGTTAAGTAGGTGTTAAGGAATAAAATTTATTTGGGTTAAGAGACTATCACTTAGAGCACAGAAGCAGTAATGGCTTTTGTTAGAATTAAAGAAAGAATTTACTGAGTTTAGTCCATTTTTAAAAAAATTAGGGTTAATATGCTAATTTATTTTGCATGAGAAAGAGAAAAGCTATTTATACTGCTGTTCATTCTCTTTTTACAAATCTGTTTCTTTAAAGAAACTCTTCTGTGATTGTTTTCTAAAATTGCCCCATTCCAGGCACTCAATCCACAGTTGTCTTACATGAGTATGGGTGATTTACATTTTTGGAACTCCAAGGTGTAGGGAATGAAGTGCATTCTGAATTTCTCACTGATTTAATTGCTTCTGGGTGTGTGCATTATCATGTGTTTTATGTTAAATACTTATGGAGCTCTGCACTTCATTAAATGAAACCATAAGTCAGTTAGTGACCTGAATGAATATTGTAGTGGGAGAATGAGAAAAATAAGGGTGAGGAGATTCTTGGCATGATGATATCAAATATCCAAAAGCCACAAAAATTTTAATTGCTTTCAAAACTCTGCATAGTCTTCTTAGAATAGATAAAGTGGAGGTTTATTTAGTTATGTCTCTTTTAGGCAACATTGCTTAGCCAGTAAGATTTCTTTGAACCAAAAACAGAGCTTCACATAAAAATGGAAACTTCTAAAGCAAATGGCTAGTTCTATTGAAATAGTCTACATCTGATAGAAAGGCTGCTAAAGGGCATGCTTGAATGGTAATTAAATTTTTTTAAATTTAAAGTGTCTTGCTCTTCTTATTACAGTAAATATATTTTGACTTTCTTATTTTATTAATGCTTTTATCAAAATGATAAAAATAGAAAGTTTTCTACTCCATCTTCTATATCTTTGGACTATGTAAATACAGAAGTACTTTGTAGTAGTAAGTCTAGTACTATAATATTGTAAATGTTGTTGTTACTATTATTAGTGGTAGCAGTGCTGATATACAGCAGTAAGTGATAAATGAAGAAAGCATTGTATTATTCTTCATGAGGTTTAAGCTTACTGACATAATAAACAAGTAAACATATACAGAAATAACTCTAAATTATGGAGAACTCAGATAAAAAAATTCTTGAGGGTGTTGAGGAGGAACCAATAAATATAGGCTTGTTAGAGAGACTCTCTGAGGACTTGAGTTTGAAGAATGATGCTTAAAAAATGGAAATGAACCACACTTATGATTTTTAGAGCTTATCACTGGGAAAATGATCATAGCCTTTGTTCGGGCTTTATATTTGGTGCTACTTCATATTCTGTGTAGCATATATGGCAATTTCTTAAAACCTCAGTTTTCACTTCTATAACAGGACTAATAAATTATAACTCACATATGACACAGTTACATTAAGAATTCCGTATTAGAATGTTCAAAAGGGACTTGCCATACAGAATGCATTAAATTATGCTAGTTATTATGGTTTTCACATTAGCTGTATCCTGTTCCTTTTCCCATTTAACCACGTACTGTCAGACATATTTATGCAGCTTTAGGAGTAAATTGGTTATCTAAAACCATTTCCTGGTATTTGGTCAGAACTCAGCTTGTCAGACATCTTGTGAATTCCTGTCTTTTTGCCACTTAGACTTCTTTTCTCTAAGTTCACCAATGACCGTCAATTTTTGTTTAATTTGATTCTACTTTTGTAAAATAAAAATCTACGTTGCTCCTCTTTTTTTTATTAAAATCAACAAACCAGTAGAGAAAAATAAAACCTCAACCCACAAAACAATCACCACCAAACACCAAGAGGACTCAGTGCAGATTTATATAGAACTGGTGTCAACAGCTCTCTAACCTTAAAGCAAAAGAGATTTTTGAAGTTATAGGGCTCCCATAATAGTTTCTTTTATATAAATGGACAAAATCAATGGGTTGGTTGTAAACTGACCATAATCTATTTATGTTTATATTTCTCTACCCCCCAAATTTCTAACTTAATATTTGCTATAAAAATGGATGTTTACAGACTTTATGTCATATATACAAAATGTCTGAAGTCTTTAGGTAGATAGTGTTGACACTGTTGTGTGTTGCAATATAAATTTAATTTTTTTAAATTTGAAGACTTTTTTATCATTGGTTTTAAGTCAGTTGATTATAATGAGTGTTGGTATAGTTTTCATCACGCTTCTTATACTTGAATTTATTGAATTGTTTGGTGTGGGGGACAGTGAAGGCTGGCATCATAGCCAAGGTTGAGTGCTTGACAAAGCCACACTTGACTATTTGCATCTGCAAGGTGGATCAAACCAGCAGCTCACACAGTCGAAACCTGCAGGAGTTGAGAAGGAGATAGATAACCATGAGCTTCAGCTGAATGTGACTGTAACTTTTGCAGAAGACATGTGTATCAGTTAGATAGCCTGGGAACGGAACAGTCTGTGCCTGCAACATCTCCCTAAGTTTGCAAAATGTCCTTGAACTCTATCTAACCAACCCCTATAAAATAAATGCAGAGACCATGTTCTCAGTTCATTGCCTCTCCATCAGAGATCAATGTCCCACCTGGCCCCCGCTTTTCCTTAAACAGACTGTATTGTATCTTTCTTAATCTACCATTGCCCCCACTCAGGGACCCCAACTCCACGCTGGTCATGGCAGCTTGGATCTATAGGTTCACAGTTTTCATGAATCTTGAAAATCTTTGTCATTTTTCAAATATTTTTTCTGTGCCCATGTCCATAGGACTTCAATAGACACCTGAATTCCTTTGATAGCTCATTGGTGCTCTATTTATTCATTTTCAGTATTTTTCCTGTGTTTCATAATTTTGGTCTTCCTATGTCTTTTCTTTTTTTCTTTAAAGATTATATTTACTTATTTTTAGAGAGGAGAAGGAAAGGAGAAAGAGGAAGAGAAACATCAATGTGTGGTTGCCTTTCATGTGCCCCCTATTGGGAACATGGTCTACAACCCAAGCCTGTGCCCTGACTAGAAATCAAACCGGCAACCCTTTGGTTCTCAGCCTGGGCTCAATCCACTGAGCTATACCAGCCAGGGCACTATGTCTTTTCTTATTCAGTGTCTAATCCACTGTTTATCCCACTGTGTGTTTTTCATCTTAGGCATTATATATTTTTTCTTTTATTTTCTTTCTAGAATTTTATTTGGGAAATTCTGTATCTCTTTTCCCCCCTTTTATTGAATTTATTGCGGTGACATTGGTTAGCAAAATTATACAGGTTTCAGGTGCACAATTCTACAATACATCATCTGTGCACTGTATTATGCACTTTCATCACTGAAAGTCAAGTGTCTGTCCATCCTCCCATTTATCCTCCCATTTATCTTTGCATACCCTCCTCCACCTACCTCTGCCCATTCTCCATGGCAATCACCACACTGTTGTCCATGTCCATGAGTTTTCTCTCTCTTCCTCTTTTGCTCTATACCTCCATTTCCCCAAGTCCCCCAACCACTGACAGCTGTCAGCCTGCTCCCTATCTTTGTCTCTATTTCACTTGTTAGTTCATTTTGTTCATTAGATTCCACATATGAGCAAAATCATATTGTACCTGTTCTTTGACTGGCTTATTTCACTTAGCATAATGTTCTCCAGGTCCATGCATGCTGTTAAAAAGGGTAAGATTTCCTTCTTTTTTTATGGTTCGAAAATGTCTGCAGCAAAAATGCTTATGGCAAAAATGTTTGTGGCAAATGTGCTATGATGAAAACACTGGACATGCTCCTGCACTTGAAGAATGTGAAGGAAATGGTAATAATAAAGACTGTAAACCTGCATGGATGTAGGGAGCAGCACTGACTTATTGAAGAGAGATAACAATAGGGCAGGATGAGTAATAAACATGGAAAAGCCAGAAGGCCCTGTTGGTAGTAGTTAATGAAACCTTCACCTCCTGAAGCTGAATGACAGATAGATTGAAGCCCAAGCCCAGGTCTTCCTCATTAGAATAGTAGAGATTCTGAGGGTGAACTCTCAGCCAAGCAGATTCTTTCCTTTGTGATCAGAGCTCCAATAATGAAGAAGAGGGATAGTGCAACTTGGAATGGGATTCTTTGGTGAATGCAATGGGAGTTAAAATTCCCAGATTCTCTTGAAGTCATTGGGACTGCAGAAATGGCCCTGTATCCCTTTTAGAAGTTTGAATCTACCCTACCCACTTGATTGAGGTCACACAGAGGCCCAGAGTGAGGCAGGTTCCTTCAGAGACAATGCTTGCCCCTTCTCAAAATTGAACCCCTCCTTCTCTTGTCAACTTAACCAATAACAGGGATCAAATCCCTGGGATCAACTGGGAATGTAATGGAACTGCTGAGGAAATAGAGAGATTAAATATAAGAGAGATTCTAGAGCACCAAGATGCTCTTAATAACTCCATGCTAAAAAAAATAAAGCCTTGTTTATTTCCACATGTGATGCAAGCTGCTATGGAAACTTTAATTGCTATTTTCATGCTAAAAGTAGAAGTGTTATCTTATATGTAACCTGCCTCCCCCCTGAAAAAGAACAAACTCTAATACATTTGGTAGGAAATCATGACAGATTGGAACATCTTGACAAATTGCTTTTGTATTGCTCAGTTAGTAGCCAGTGAATAAAATTTATTGAAAGGAGTTTTGGAACACTTTGAAATGAATTACCACAAACTAAAAGTAGAAAAATGTTTATTTTAAAATATGACCCTGAATTGCTAAAGGGTGCATTCTTATAATAAACAATTACTTTGTTCATTTTGAATGAAAATCCAATATACAGGAGTGAATCACTAAATCAAACTAATAGGTACTTGTACATATTTAAGGCTTTTCAAAATATTTCAAGATGTAAAACAGCCCTGGCTGGTGTGACTCAGTGTATTGAGCTTTGGCCTGAGAACCAAAGAGTCGCTGGTTCAATTCCCAGTCAGGTCACATGCCTGGGTTGCAGACCAGGTCCCCAGTAGGGGGTGCATGAGAGGCAACCACACATTGATGTTTCTCTCCCTCTCTTTCTCCTTCCCTACCCCTCTGTCTAAAAATGAATAAATAAAATCTTAAAAAAATATTTCAAGCTGTAAAACATACTGATAATAAACCATTGAGACCGATCCTACATAGCTTGAGATTGGGTATAACATAAAAAAATTGTTTAAACTCTTTGAAAAAGAAGATCTTTATGTAGTAAACAAAAAGAAAAATTATATTAATTGTGTGACAATACCGCTGTTCAATCAAAATTATTTATATTGTAGACACATTATTTGTCTAAAAAATTAAATTTTTATTATACCAAATGTTTGGAAATTTGAGGAGGTCAGGATTTAGATGTATTTTCCTACTAGTTACAGGACATAAAATAAAAGTAACTTACCATTGTCCCTGAAAGATTTCAACTCTTTGAGAAATAATAATTTTATTTCTAATGAGTCTGTTCCTCTCTATTTTTAGCAGGCTGCCCATTTCACTATCTCAACAAAACCCTTTTATTTAGAGTCACTCCAGGCATATATGTATATTTTCCTTAGGAGATCTCTAAACAACACAAAATGAATTCATTGCACAAATACTATTATGCATAATTTAAAAATAATTCCCCAAATAAGACCATTTAAAGCCAAGTAACTGACCACAATTAATCTAGAAGAGTTTTTGTTCTTACACATTTTTAAATAAGGTTTACAAAGAACTATGGTAACTTCAAAATGTCATTATTTTGTCTAAGAAGAATTTAATTTTCCTTTATGAAATGCTGTTTTTCATGTTCATTGAAACATTCACTTTTCTTTTCTATAACCTTATCACATGAAATGTCAGATATAATACACTGTGATTGCAGGATATCAGGAGGGTGAGTATTATGCAAGAAATTAGCTTTTTCTAAAATTAAGACATATAGTTTTCCTTGAAAACATCTTAATTCAGAGGACTTCTACTTTCAGCCAAGGGCCAAATTTATTCTCCCACATGAAACAACTAAAAACCCAGATAAAATATATGAAACCATAGTTCATATAATATACCAGACACCAAGCAGCACAGGACTGATCCTTGAGAGCTGAGAGACAAATGAGGTGTGCCCACCATTGCCCCCTCTGACTCCTGAAGAGAGTTTTCAGGCTGCAACACCCCAAAAGTCACCTAGTCATCCATCTCCTTGATTTAAAGGGATGGAACAAGAAACCCAGGGTGTCCACAGCCGCAGGAATTCACATGACAGAGAACAGAGAGGGGCAAGCTGCAGACAGAGTGCTCTGGCAGGTCTTCAGTGGGGTTCAGAGCCATCATCACATATGTGAGGAAAGCACACATCAGGGAATAAAACACCCAAAGATGCAGAAGTAACAGTCCCTGAAACTCAATCCTAGGGCTTCATGTTTCTATCAGCCAGATATAAAACCTTATAAATCACTGGTGAAAAAGTGAACAATTATATCTCTAGGGTATGTCAGGGGCTATGCAAATTATACCAGCCACCAGAGGTAGTGTGCTAAGTTCCAGCCTGCCAGTGAGTGATCCATCCCCATATTTCATTATACAGTCTTCTTTCTAGGTCCATTCCTGTTAACAACTCTATTAGACTGGGTTTTCTGTACATAGAATCAGAAACATACAGGTCCATAAAAACTCTCTGAGGGGTGTTCTCAGGGGATGTACCTGTGAGAAAGAGAGGTAATAAGAAGCATAAATGGTAGGTACAAAATATATAGGAAGAGGTTAAGAATAGTATAGGAAATGGAGAAGCCAAAAAACTTTTATGTACAACCCATGGACATGAACTAAGGCAGATGGGGGGAATGCTGGTGGGAGGGGTGGTACAGGGTGGAAGCTAATAAATGAGAGAAAAATGGGACAACTGTAACAGCATAATCAATAAAATATATTAAAATAAATGAACTTAAAATTATTAGTTTATATTTTTTGACATATAACACGTGATCTAATTTTATGACATAAACAAATGAAAAAGGTGGGGATGGAGCTGTAAAAGAGCAGAATTTTTGTATGCTATTGAAGTTAAATTGATAAAAACTTAAAGTATATTATTATAACTTTAAGATATTAAATGTAATCTCCATTGTAAGCACAAAGAGAATATCTATAGAATATACACTAAGGAGGTGAAAAGTGAAATAAAATGTTTCACTGCAAAAAAATAAAACTAAACACAAAAGAAAATAATGCAGAAAATGGAGGACAAAAAAGGCATAAGAAATACACAAAATAATAGTGAAATGTCAGAAGTTTCTTATCAATAATTACTTTAGATGTAAATAAATTGAACTATCCACTCAAAAGACAGAGATTTTCTGAACAGATTAAAAAATTAACCCAACCATATGCTCTCTAAGGGATTCACTATAGATTCAAGCACATAACCAGGGTTGTCCAATCTATGGCCCAAGGTCTGCGTGTGGCTCAGGGTGGCTATGAATGTGGCCCAAAACAAAATCATAAATTTACTTAAAACATTATGATATTTTTTGTGATTATGTTTCACAATGTATTTAATGTGTGACCCAAGACAACTTGTCTTCTTTCAGTGTGGCCCAAAGACACCAAAAATTTGGACACACCTGAAATGAATAGGTTAAATTGAACTTCTGGGTATATATATCCCAAGGAATTGAAATTAGGGTCTCAGAGAGATATCTGTGTACTCTTGTTCACAGCAGCAATATTTACTACAGCTAAAAATGTGCAAGCAACTCAAGTCTCCAATGATGCATGAATGGAGAAAAAAATGTGGCCTATACTTATAATTAAATTATAATTCATTGTCCAGCCCTAATAATAAAGGGCATTCTGACATGCTACAATATTAATAAACACTGAAGATATTATATTAAGTGAAATAAGTAAAATAAGCCAACAAAAAGGCAAATACTGTGTGGTTCCACTTATATGAGTTACTTAGAGTAGCTCAAAGTGGTTGCCAGGAGCTGGCAGAAGGAATAATGAGATTTATTGTTTAATGGATACTGAGTTTCAGTTTTGCAAGGTGAAGAAAGTTCTAGAGATGGATAGTGGCCATGATTGCACAGCAATATGAATGTACTTACTGCTACTGAACTGTACACTTAAAATGGTTAAGATGGTAAATTTTATTTCATATGTATTTTAGTTCAATAGAAAGGCTTCCCCAAAGAAAATTCCAGGTGAACTCTCACAAATATTTAAGAGTAAATATTATAAATATCACAAAACTCTTTAAAAGAAAAGAGTGAACAATTCCAATGTACTTTTGGGGACCATATTCAGGGGGCATGCAAGTTAACACTATGGAGTCTTCCAATTCAAAATTCAAAAGATACATCACAAGATGACAATCACCTTCTGCATATACTGCACAAATTTTTTTTTGCATTTCAGTTGCATTTTTACCTTTATTGAAATAGTAAAGCACAATATGCCAAAAATGTTGCTTATTTTCTTCCATCTTCAATATTAAAATGGCTATACAAAAATTCACTGATTTTGATGTTTTTTAAAATGCATGCTGATATGACAGCTGCCACAATACAACCTAACAAAATTGTTTTGAGTGAAGTTAAATACAACAAAGTGCTACTAGAGCCATTGTATGGAAAAGCCAAACAAACTTTTTGACTCTTCCAATATGAAAAGTAACTTCTGAAACCTGATAAAAGATTTGCATGAGAAATCTGTAGTTAAAATCATATTCCACTACTAAAGAGAGGAACAAATCAAAGATGTCCTTTCTCACAATTTTATTTATATTGTACACCCAGTTAAATTTGGCAAATAAAAAATATGAAAGGAATAAAAACCATATATAAGAAAAAGAAAAACCATTTTGCTGATGACATAATTTCACATACAGAAAATCCTAGGGGATTTACATTTAAAAAATGAATTGCATTTAATAAATATGAAGATATAAAAACCAATTCAATTTATAATAACATTAAAAAATAAAATACTTAGGACCTGGCCAGTGTGGTTAAGTTGGTTGGCACATTGTCTTGTAAATAAAGGTTGTGAGTTTGATTTCTGGTCAGGGCACATAGCCATGTTGTGGTTTTGATCCTGAGTCTGGGCGTGTACAATCCTCAATCCCGGGTGCGAACAGCAGGCAACCAATTAATGTTTCTCTCTCACATCAATGTCTCTCTCTCTCCATTCTTCTCTCTCTAAAAATCAGTAGAAACAAAGTCCTCAGGTGAAGGAAAAAATTAGAAATAAGGTTAGTAAAATATGTGCAAATTTGCAAGGTTAGAGGACACATATTATGTGATTATAAAATTTACCATAGAGTCAGAAAAATCAAAATACCATAATTTTGGAATAAAAATAGATATCTAGATAAATGGAAAAAATTAGAGGCCAAAAAATAGACCCATATTCAATTTTTACAAAGGCAGGTAGGTTATTTTAATGGGAAAATCATTTTTTTCAATAAATTGTGCTTGTACAACTGCATATCTGCATGGAAAGATATAAATATCAATCTTTGCCTCCTATCATGCATAAAAACTAAACTTAAATAGATGTTTGGCTTAAATGGAAGTGCTAAAATCCATTATATTTCTGGAATAAGTAGAAGAATATTTTGTATTACTAATTAGCCAAAGACTTCTTAAAGGAGACAAAGAAAACACCATGAAATATTAAAGAAAAAATTGATAAAATGATCTTTATTTTCAAAGCAGAAAGTAGAAATTCAAAGTAGAAATCTATTTCAAAACAAAATTAAAAACTATTCAAAGAAATATTTGAAAAAATGTAAGCCATAATCCAGAGACAATATATTTACAAAATATATATGACAAAAATCTGGTATCCAGCATACAATTTACATATATACTATGTATGCATATATCTTGTAACTCAAAAATAATAAGAAAAAACTCAATAAAACAGTTAATGATTGAATAGACACTTCACAAAAGAAGATAAAAGTCACTGACAAAACATGAAAAGATGCTAAAAATTTCTTTTCATTAAGAAAATGCAAAAAACTGCAATGACCTGACTAGAAAGGCTGACAATCCTAAACAATGACAAGGATGTAGAGAAACTAGAACCCTCATTTATCACTGGTAAGCATTTAAAATATTAAAACCACTTTAGAAAATTTTATGGAAGTATTTTTTAAAGGTAAAAATAAACATACCATTTGACCCAGACATCTCACTTCTAGGTATTTACCTAAGATAAATAAAAACATACATTTATCCAAATGCTTATATAAACATGTTTATGATAACATTATTTATAAAAACCACCAATCATGGAAACAACCCAAATATTCATCAATTAGTTAATGGATTAAAAAATTCTGGTACATGCATACTATGAAATAAAATAGTATAGCGATAAAAAAGAACAAAATGTTAATATAAACAACATGAATAAATCTTAAAAATAACATGCTAAGCAAAAAATACTACACATTATATAATTATATTTGTATAAAATTTAGATAAAGCAAAATTTAAAAGTCAGAGAAAATATCAATTATTTTAAGAGGCTTGGATTTGGGAAGAGCACAATGGCAAAAGGACATAAGGACACTTTTTAGACTGATTTAACTGTTTTATGTCTTGATTTAGGAAGTAAATGTAGGACTGTATAAAATTGTTAAAATTCAGTAAATTACACACTTAAAATGAGTGAATTTTTATACATAAATTATAACTCAAAAAGGTGGAAATAAAAGTTAAAGAGTGGGGGAAAGATGGTGGCTAATTAGATGGAAGTTGAGCCCACTTGCTCACGCCGCTAGCATGGATTTTAGACTGATCTTCTGACAAGTGACATGGACAATCAATGAAATCTTAACTGGTATGAATTTTTGAAATCATAGAGTGAAGAGGAGGCTTTGCATTGTCTGGTAAGAGATTTTACAATTTGAAGGGGAAATACCCTGTAAGAAGTATCTGAATTAAAGAAGAGAACAGAGGGAAAAACGTGCAGCTTGGTGGCTCCTGGCCTTCCTTGAGTGGGTGGGTGAGCCTGGTTCTGTACAGAGAACCCCAACCCTAATTGGAGATACTTGGAAGGATATGCAGAGTTTGGGAGACTCAGGCTGCACACACCCAGTGAGCAGAATGTCCATGGCTGCTGTGCCAACTGGTAGGGTCCAGGAGAGAAATTCTGGCTCCTAAGACAGTCAGAGGTACTGGCAGTCTCTGGCTAGCCCTGGCCAAGAAAGACTTTATGCCTTCTGGGGAAGCGGAGTGCACAGAGAGCCAGGCAGTAGTTGGGAGCTGCAATGTGGGTGCCACACTGGACTTTTTTAAAGAGAGAAGCGGAGGCGTGGCTGAGCAGAGAACATATATGCTGCTACCCTGCCAACAAAGTGGCCAGATTCTAAACATAGCTCATACCCACTGAACCCAGCTGGCCAGGAAAAGTAGAAGGCTACATGGCAAAGGGATTGCGAGGCTCCACCCAGCCTGGCTGGTGTGCAGGGGTCTGAGTGCAAAACCAAGGGTTTGGATCTGAGACTCCTGTGAGAGCTGTGAGCCAGGAACTGGTCCAGTTAAAGCTGAGCACCTGAAATTCTTTGCAGCCAGGTGGTCCCCCCAAACCTTGGAAAACATACTTCTGGGAAGGGGAAGGCGTGCCAATCCCCCACATGCAGGATTGCAAACTCTGCAAGGTCAGGCTCAAGAAGCCCCTGCCAGGCACTTATCCTCAGGAGAAGAAAGAGAATTTCCAAAGGACCCCTTTATGAACTTTTATGAGACACTATGCTGGCTAATACTTGGGCCCTATTTCACTGAACAGTAGAGCAGAGAGATTAGAAATTGGAGGAACAATAGGTATTCAGTGCCCTGCCCAGCACTGGCACTCACACAGAGCTGCCATCAGCACCAAGCATGAAAGAGCTGGCCCTTTTACACAGATTGGTCCCTCACATGAAACAGACAAATAATTCTTCAGAAACTATACATTAGTGAAAATAATCTAGGACAAAGCAAGACATGTGACTCAAGGGCAGGGGACACACCTCTTTCCTGAAGGCTGAACGGTGCTTCCTGAAGGATGATCCAACGATCCCACCTTCCTGATTGCATCAGAGACCTCCTTCAGAGGCAGATGGAGGTGATACAGGTGGTGCTGTCAGACATTAGATTAACCAACAATGGGCCTTGTGCTGATAAAAGCCAACACAGCAGAACACTGGGGAACAGCCAAGCCTGAAGGAGACAGTCACAAACAGTGGATCACTTGTAGCCTTGAACAGGCAGCCTAAAGCTAGAGTGGGACACCTGCTGCCATCAGGGACAAATCCAGAAGGAGAAGGCAGTAGGCCAATAAACACTCTCCTGAGATGAATTCCACCTTGTTTTTTCTCATTATTTGCACTATTTTTCTCTTGCATAGCTATTTAACATTGATTATTTCTCTTCAGTTTTGTTCCTATTATTTCACTATTTTTATTTCGTTTTATTTTTTATTTCTTTATATATACTTATTGTTATTATTTTCATTTTTGTTTTAAGCCCAATCTAAAATTTTTAAAGATTTATTTATTTATTTAAAATATATTTTATTCATTATGCTATTAGTTGTCCCATTTCCCACTTTTATTACACTAGCCCTGCACACTCCCTTCTACCCACATTCTTCCTTTTAGTTCATGTCCATGGGTCATATATAAAATTTCTTTGGCTTCTACATTTCCAGTACTATTCTTAACCTCCCCCTGTGTACTTTATACCTGCCATTTATGCTACTTATTTCCTGTACATGTCCCCCATTCCGCCCCATTCACTGCCGATAACCCTACATGTGATCTCCATTTCTGTGATTCTGTTTCATTTATAGTTGTTTGCTTTATGTTTTTAGTTTCATTTTAGGTTTGGTCACTGATTGTTGTGAGTTTGTTGTCATTTTACTTTACATATTGTTGGTCTTCTTTTTCTTAGGTAAGTCCTTTTAACATTTCATATAATAAGGGCTTGGTGATGATGAACTCCTTTAACTTGACCATCTCTGGGAAGCACTTTATCTACCCTTCCATTCTAAATGATAGCTTTGCTAGCTGGAGTAATCCTGGATGTAGGTCCTTGCCTTTCATGACTTTGAATATTTTTCTCCAGCCCCTTCTTGCCTGTATGGTTTCTTTTAAGAAATCATCTGATAGTCTGATAAGTCTTGTGGGCACTCCTTTGTAGGTAACTGTCTCCTCTTCTCTTGCTACTTTTAAGATTCTTTCCTTATCTTTAATCTTGGGTAATGTAGTTATGATGTGCCTTGGTGTGTGCTTCCTTGGGTCCAACTTCTTTGGGACTCTCTGTGCTTCCTGGACTTCCTGGAAGTCTATTTCCTTTGCCAGATTGGGGAAATTTTCCTTCATTATTTGTTCAAATATGTTTTCAATTTCTTGCTCTTCTTTCTCTCCTTCTTGGTACCCCTATGATTCAGAGGTTGGAACATTTAAAGTTGTCCCAGAGATTCCTAAGCCTTTCTTCATTGTTTTAAATTCTTGTTTCTTCATTCTGTTCTGGTTGAATGTTTATTTCTTCCTTCTGGTCCAAACCATTGATTTCAGTCCCCATTTCCTTCATGTCACTGTTGGTTCCCTGTACATTTTCATTTATTTCACTTTTCATAGCCTTTACTTTTTACTCTCTTTTGTGACCACATCAACCATTTCTGTGAGCATCCGGATTACCAGTGTTTTGAACTCTGCATCTGATAGGTTGGCTATCTCTTCGTTGTTTAGTTGTATTTTTCCTGGAGCTTGGATCTATGCTTTAATCTGGGCCATTTCTTTCTTTATTTTTTTTTTTTTGGTCTTGGCATGCCTGTGACATACTTAGGGGTGGAGCCTTAGGTATTCACCAGGGCAGGGCAACCCAGGTCACTGTGTTGTGGCCATGTACATGGGGGAGGAGTCTGAGGGGGAACAGTGTTGCTTGCTCAGCTCTCCACTGGCTTTCAGCCACTTCCTCCATGACCCACATCAAATTGGGCCCTTCTGGTGCTAATTCCCAGATGGGTGGTTTTGTGTAAGTTCTAGGACCCTGAGGGTCTTTGCAATGAACTCTCCTGTGAGACTTGGAGTTTCTCCTACTGCTGCAACCCCCATGGGTTTTTACAGTCAGAGAATTTGAGGCTTTCTTTCCCGGAGCTGGAACCTGGGTTACCTGGTCTGTCTCTTTCTCCAGTTGTTCCTCCTGGTTTATCCGCATGCAAATGTAAGACCTCAAGCTAGAAGGAGGAATGCCTCTTCTTTGGTGCTCAGCAAGAAGCTGAGACACTTGTAAATAACCCTGTAACTAGTTGTTGCTTTTAAAACTGATCAAAGGGAAAGTCTTTGATCTTTCTCACAAGCCTAAACCTAGTTGGGGGTTGTGCTGTGGGGATGGGCTTGTGAGTGTTTTTACAGTGTGTCTCTCATTGTGTGAACTTCTGCTTGCAGCTGGCAAGAAACCTAGTGTTTTGTCGTGGTCCACATTCCAGTTTATCCTTTCACAGGTGTTTTCTAGCGGCGAACACCCTAGTGTCTTTTAACTGCCCAACCTGTGCCTGCGAGGTGTGACTAATGCTTGGGAGAGAACAAGGCTCCTGCTTACTAGAGAGGGAACAGATGCAAAATGGCCACAAGAGAGGGCGACCTTGGAATAAATCCCTTTGTCTCTGAAATCCAACACACCCTATACCCTTACCGAAAAGCACTCCATGTCCTCTGCCCTTACCTGGCTGATGGTCCCACTCCCACCGAGTTGGTGTGTTGTCCACAATGATAGCTTGCAGCCCTAAGTCCCTGTTCTAGGTGCCAGATGATGAAGACTCTGGCCAAAGGTGTCTGTGCTGTTGCGGATGTGACTAACACATTCACACAGACTGAAGAAGTCTGGTGGAGAAAAGGGACAACATGGCCACTCTGAGTGAGAGAGCACCCTGATCCTTGTCTGGACAGGCTTTCATTGCTTTCTGGGGGCATTACAGCAAGGAAGGTCTTCATTCATCATTGTCAGGCAATAATGATCAAACAATAGAGAACATTCAAAGAACTAGGAGGGCTTATTTTGAGTCAGGGTCAGTTAGCTAAAGGGCCATACAACTTTGGGAAACAAATTCACTTCATGCTTGGACCATTATCAGAAATATGAGAACATTCTCAACAAAGCAGGTTTCACAGGATTGTATGTATTCTTTCTTAGGCCTGATGGCCCTGGGGAACCACCTATTCTTGCCCAGGCCTGCACCACCCTCCAGCATTGTTTCAGGCTTAAGTCAGACAGGGGAAGTAAGGCAGCCAAGAAATTAGTAGACTTCTCACAGACAGAATGAGGAATCAGGCTATGTCAAAGCTGAGGGGTGAGGGTCCATCACCCCCTTTTTCTATAGCCTCTCAAGTCCATTCCTGAGGGCCACTTCACAACATTGCCTGTCTTAGATCGTCCCTCCCTGGGGAAATCTTACCTGTCATTGGATAAGCAGTCATCCACCTGCGGCCAAGCAGGCAGCACCTCTACCAGGAATATAAGCATTGTCTCCTTAGTGACTTATGGTACCAAAATCTTTTTACTCAGCCTTAGCCATGTGGGGGTTACAGCTTCTGAAACCAGGCAGGGTGGTTCCCAACAATATTTTATTGTTTCCCTGTGTGGTGCCCGCCCTGCCTGGTTTCAGGAGCCGTAACCCCCCGTGGCTAAAGCTGAGT
>CM052547.1:45903872-45919331 GCA_028533065.1 Trachops cirrhosus | reverse complement strand
CTTGATATCAGTTTAATTTTCTTGCATTTGTTGAGGCCTGTTTTGTGTCATATCATGTAGTCTGTCTGTTCTATGTGCATTTGAAAAAAATGTGTATTTTGCTTTTTTGGGGTGAAAGGCTCTATATATATCAGTTAAGTCCATTTGATCTTGGACATTGTTCAATGCCACAATATCTTTGTTGATATTTTGTTTGGAATATCTACCCATTGTTGAAAGGGGGGATTTAGAATCCCCTACTATAATTGTGTTGCTGTATGTATCTTTCTTGAAGTCCTCCAAGATTGTCCTTATAATTTGGGTGCTCCTGTTAGGTGCATATATGTTTATATCTTCTTGATGGATTCTTCCCCTGAGTAATATGAAGTATCCTTCTGTGTCTTTTTATGGGCTTTGTTTTGAAGTCTATGTTGTCTGAGTATTTTGTATGAGTATTGCTACCCTGGCTTTTTTTCCCTGTCCATTTGCTTGGAATATCTTTTTCCAGCCTTTCACTTTCAGACTATGTAGGTCTTTTGTTCTGTGGTGGGTCTCTAGTAGGCAACATATGTGTGAGTCTTATTCTTTTATCTATTCAGCTACCCTATGTCTTTTGGTTGGAGCATTTAATCCATTTACATTTAAGGTTATTATTGATAGATACTTATATATTTCCATTTTCTCCCTTTGTACCTGTGTTCCTCTCTCAGTCTTCATCTTCTTAAATTAGTCCATTTAGCATGTCTTGCAATGCTGGTTTGGTGGAGGTATGTTCTTTGAGCCTTATTTTGTCTGGGAAACTCCTTATTATACCTTCCATTTTGAATAAGATCCCTGTTGGGCCGAGTAGTCTTGGTTGCAGGCCTTTGTTTTTCATTACTTGGGATATTTCTTGCCATTCCCTTTTGGTTAATAGTGTTTTTGTTGAGAAGTCAGCAGTTAGCCTTATTGGAGCTCCCTTATATGTTATTTCCTGTTTCTCCCTTACTGCCTTTATGATTCTATGTCTTTGAATTTTGTCATTTTAATTGTGATGTGTCTTG
Source organism: Trachops cirrhosus (assembly GCA_028533065.1). Lineage (NCBI taxonomy): Eukaryota > Metazoa > Chordata > Mammalia > Chiroptera > Phyllostomidae > Trachops > Trachops cirrhosus. The sequence continues at coordinate 45,918,309 of CM052547.1, read as the reverse complement.
GAGGGGGCCTGTGTGGGTTCATCCTCACTGGGACCCTCTGTGCTTCCAGGATTTGTTTAACTTTTTCTCTCATCCAATTAGGGAAGTTTTCCATAATCACTTTTTCAAACAGGTCTTTTACTACTCGCTCTTCTGCTTACGGTATCCCTATTATACAGATATTATTACATTTCACGTTGTCCTACAGTTCCCTTAACCCCTCTACATTCTTTTTGAGTTTTTTTCCTTTTCTTGGTCTTTCTGAGATTTTTTTTTACCTCCTTCTTCAGCTCATGATCCAATCCTCTGTTTCCTCTAGCCTGCTTTTGATTCTTCTACTGTGTTCTTCAATTTACAAATTATATTACTCATTTTCTCCTGGCTCTTGTTGATAGTTTCTATGTCCTTTTTCATGCTGATGAATTTTGCAGTAAATTTTTTGTAGCTTCCCTGTAGTTTTATGTAATTCTCACTGAGCTCATTGAGCTTCCTTATAATCATTGTTTTGAACTCACTGTCAGGTAGTTTACTTACCTGAATGAGATTTCATTTAGCATTCTTTCTGATGATTCCTCCTTTCCTGAGTTGGGGGTTGTTTCTTTGTCTTCTCATTTTTTGGGAGACTCTTCTTGTTTGCTTCTGCTTCTTAAATTGATCCGTTTGATTCCCTGTCTTTGTAGTATGATCTTCTATGGTAGGAGACCTGTGTGATTCAGCAGTGCAGTCTCCTTGATATCCGGAACTTGATGCTCTTGAGATGCCCTTTATGTTATTTATTTTGGCTCTCTGGATATCACTGGGTTTTGATTTTTGTTGAGTCATTCAGTTGGTTGACTGAAGGTCACTCTACCCACCGCGTGTTGTATGTTATTGTGCAAGTGCTGTCAGAACAAACCCACAAAGCCCAAGAAACAAACCCACAGTCACAAAAATAACCCCCACTATGAACAGCAAGTGAATCAATATTAATAAGGGTGTAAAGAGATTGAGAGTATTATAAGAAAAGAGAGGGAATGTGTGAAGACCTACTGAAAGAAAAATAATTTTGAAAAGCTAGAGGGAGGAGCACAATTAAGATATGGGAATTGGAACAATGAGAAAAGAGAAAGTAAAATTTACACATAAATTAAAAAGGGAATAAAAAGGTGGAATGGAGTAAGAGAAGGGAAATGTATAGTATTAGGTTTAAACAGAAATTAAAATAATGTAAAATAAAATGAGAGAAAGTAAAAGGGGAAAATGTACATAAATAATACAAAATAGGAACAAAATTGGACATAAAGGTCCACCACAGCACTATCAACAACAAATGAGCTAAAATTAATATAGGTGGGGTGGGAATAAGAAGTAAAAAGGAAAGAAAAGCTTAAGAGATATCTAGAGGAAAGGGAAGTGATTTTGCAATGGTAGAGGGAGAGATTACCATGAATAAGGACTGAAAACCAGGCTAAGCCTGGAGAAAATTAAAATTTGAAATGAAAAGAAAAAGAAAAAAATGAAAAGAAAAAGGCCAGATGAAAGATTAAAAAAAGAGGTTAATATGGAAAAAATTAAAATTTGAGACAAAAAATAGTAGGAGAGGGGAATGATAAAATTTGAGACTTGACATACAAAAATTAGTGAAGATCTAAAGATAAAATTGAAAAAATGCAACAACAGCCACCCTATCCACAACCAACAAGCAAAGATTGCTAAAGGTGGAGAGAAAATGTGGGCATTTTAAGAACAAGAAAAAGAATATGAGAGAACCATTGACAAGAAAATTGGTTTTGAGGGGCTGGATGGGGGAGAAATGTAATAGTGTGGAATGGAAACAAGTTGTAGAAAGAGAGAAAACAAAATTTAAAATGAAAATAATAAGAGGAAAGAAGAAGGTAAAATGGGGTAAGAGTAGGGAGGGGTAAATATGTGAATTGAAAAACTATAGTATATGTACAAAATTGAAGGAGAAGAAATGAATGTTAAAAGCCTATGCAGGAAAGAAAATATTGCACATCATGGAGAAGTCCATGGTGGATTGCATCACAACAGCATCATCTATTTACCACTGTAATTTTTTTCTGGATCCGCCTCTGGTGATGTCAGAGGGTGATCCCATCTGACCTTAGGCAGCCTGTTGGAGACTACCAGGGATCTATTATCTGTGGTTGACTCCTTCAGTTGCTAATCTAGTCAGTCTGCACTCCACAGTCAGGCCTAAGCACCGCAGGGCAGGGCAGAGTCCTTCCTGGGGGCAGGGCTATTGCTTCCAGTCAGGCTGCTGCCACGGGGAGGCCAGTGGTCTGCCTGAGCAAGATGGCTCATGCAGTATGGAGGATGATTCAGCACCGGGATCCTGGTGGCTAATCTCTCAATTCTTTCCCCAAAACCTTAGTCTCCAGTCTCTCTTCAGATGGTTGTAGTCCACTCTGCCCCACTGCCCCTTTGCCAGAGCCCAGGATAAGTGGCTGCAAATGATAATTTATGCACTGTCCTTTAAATGGCTCTCTGCATCTCCAGCCATCCGTCTCCGGCAGAAACAACCCTGCCACTTTTCACCACTGGATGTTATCTGTGTACTTTTAAGGTTCTGGTTCTCTAGGCTGGGGATCCCAGCTTAGGGTTTAGACCCCATACTTCTCAGGGGATCCAACTGGTCACTTAAATATCCCTCCAGTGCTTTGGCTGCTGCCTGTGAGTGACCAGCTAGTCTTCCTGAATCTCTACCATACTCTCTACCAGTCATGTTCTGCTGAAGCTGATTCTTCTGTCTGTCTGTGGTTATAAGGCTCTCTCTTACTATTGTTCAGTTGTTTGTTCTGGGTGATTTCTCTACAATTTAGTTGTAATTCCACATTGGTCCTGAGAGGAGGTTAGTGTAACTTCAACTCCTCTTCCATCTTGGATCCTAATTAGTTATTTTAGTTGGTTATTTTAATTTAATTATATCTGTGGTAGTTTTCCTTTCATCATTTCTTATTTATAGACTAAAATTTTTAAGCTAAAAAGTTTTTCAAAAAATATTTATTCAAAAATAAGTTCTTTAATTTTTTTCACTATTTGTATAATCTTTATTTTCTAATGATTAACTTAAATATTCATTTCTTTCTCCTGTTTTGCTTTGTTATCCAATTTGACACTCTTTTCTACATAAGTTTATTCTACCTACCTTTATGCATAGAGAAGCTATGCTTCCTCTTATTTCTTCTCCCTCCCCATTTCCCTTTCTCTTCTCTATCACCCTTTTAGATATTTTGACTATCTCATCAATGTTAGTATTTATATTTATACCATTAAATGGAATTATACCTCTACTCCTTGATTATTAGCTTTTCAATTATTACAGATAAAGAAATCAGTGGATTGACACTATCTTCCACCTCCCACTTCTCTGTCAGTTTTACTTTCTCTACACTTTTTGGCTTTATAATAATTATATAAATATTTATATTTATAATAAATATAAATACATAAATATTTATATTTTATATTTATAAACAAATGTTAATATATTTATTATACAAATATTTTATTTTTGATGATTTGAAAATATAATTCTTAGATTTGTTTCAGTCTTATTCCATTAGTTAAATAGAGACAAAACTCAAACTGATCCTTTAGCTACATTTCTGCCAAATCCCCAGGAAGGATCCATGGAAACAATATTATCAGAGTTCTTTTTAAAGTTCAAAACTTTTTTTTCTGTTCTTCATCCTTTCATTACATAAGGACAGGTAGACCTTTTCTTGGATTAAACTTCCTTTCCTTTAGGATCATATAGGTATTATTTAATGTGGAAAAGTCTATAAATGACTTAATATTATTGCCCAGCTGCCTAAGGACTTCTTATAATTAAAGCCCAGCTCTTTCTGAGACCTGTACTCCCCCCATCTCCATCTGCCCCTTTTGGAAAATCCTCTTTTCATGTTATGGTTTGTAATTTCAGGTGCCCCTGAGTTTCACTGGAAATAGAATTTGCATTTGTTTCTTAGTTTTCTCATGGCAATTCAATAATTTCCAATTAAAAAATGTAAATGTCAACTTTTTTCTATCATACTCAAACAAGTACCATTTTTGTGTTTTAATGTTTTATTTTTGGACATTTGAATGAAATTTAATTATTCTAGTCATTTACATAGGAGAATAGATTTTATTCTACTTCCCGACAATAATCTTTATTTAAGTCTATGTTTTATGAGTATTTTAAGTCTCTGTTTTTGTGTTAAAATTTATAATAAACTAGAATGGCAATTAGTGAAGATATTCCCTCTTTCTCTCCCTAAGAATGAATATAGAAATGAAAAGTTTTATACCTAAAAGGCTTTGGTGGGTCACTGAACAAAAATTTTTATTAATTTCAAATGTAATTGTATATGAGAAAGTATTTGGGAATTGCAAAGCATAATAAACATGTAAGATGTTATTAGTTATATATATTGTAAGGAGAAATAAAAAGACTAAAATAAGTTAGCCAATCTTGCACTTGAGAAATAAGGATAAAAATACTTTGGCTAACTACTGAACAAATCACTTTTACAGAAAACACTCTCAGTAAACTTCCAATGCTGCAAATATCAGAATCAAAGAATATGTTAAAATAAAAACAAATTAAATAACCAAAATGAAAATAAAATAGTTTAGGATCATAAGATGAAGAGCTATCCTTACTAATGCCATCACTGAAGTAAGAAGGTTGATGCGAGAAAAGTGGGATAAAGGAATTGATTCTTTTTCATTGGATGGGTTGTCAATAGCTTGGGGTTTGAAGACTAAGCAGACAGAATAAATCCTCAGGGTTTAGTGCACTGGAGATTGGAGACATCACAGACACACTTCCCAGAGCCCACCTATCTTTGCTGATCACCTCCAGTAGTGGTCTCAGGGCATGGATGGTAAGCTGACACTCAAAGCAAAACTTTCCTCCAGGCATTATCTGGTAAGCAAGATGGGTTAGGATCTCTTTCTGAGGAAGTGTAGGTGATAACAATCTATTTTTAAAATCCTGCTTCAGAATGTGTGATCTCCATCTGGGTTTTGCTCAAACCCAGTCTGGGTTCAGCCTCTCTTTTCTGGCCACAGTGTACTGCCATCTGTGCAACAGCTCGTGTTTGTTTTCCTAGAAATAAACAAGTCTGTGCTCTTTATTCACAAGGAATAAATACAGGAAATGTATTTGCAAAGAAACAAGAATCAATGAGGAATCATTTAAATTAAGTTCCATAAGATTTCCAGCACCATAGAATTCAAGTGATTGCTATTTTGATGATTTGTGCTATCTTCATATATATATAATTAGTTACTTGCTCATTTGTTAAACATAGCAGGCAAAAAGGACTAACTTGTCTTTCTGAATTGAAAGACTAAACGAAGTCTATGGAAGCTCTGAAGGTGTTAAAGATGTGGTTTTGTCCCATGTCTGATTTGGCAGTAAATTCCATTTAAAAAAATAACAAGTCTTGACAATACTTGACATCCAATAGGCCTTCAACAACTATACTGTTTCATGAATTCCAAGTCACATATATTTTCACACTTAACACCTCTGAAATTGGTGTGCACGTTTCAGTGAAGGCTCTTACAGTTGTAAGTGTATTCTTTTTCTTACACCCAAATAAAATAAGAGTAAACACAGCAATCTATGGTTTCTTTGATTCAACAAATGGCAATAGTTGTTAAATAATTAAAGACAGTAAGGTAAGGCTATGAATTAATTATAAGACATTTCAATTTATCTTCCAGGAGATGAATCGGTCCAATGGTCTCTTATTAAATTTAGGAATCAGCATTTCATGATGCCTGGTTTGTGAAAAGAAACTCAGGTTGAAAATCAAGAAAGGCCTTGAAAACGACAATGGTCTCTTGAGGACTTCGCACAGAAGAAAAGTCTGTATCTACTTCTTATACCACAATGTGAGATGGAAGGTTGTGCAATTTGTTGTGGAAATGTTAGCATTTACATAAATAACCTGGGTCAGTAAAGACATGCCTTCCCTCTCGCTTCAGTTTCTAAAGCTCAGTTTAAAGGGGTTTTGCTTTTAGTATGTGGTATACATGTATTTATCTTATTTCTCCTCTTTTTTCTTTTCTTACACATGGCCTAGGACTCACTTCCTTTGACCATGTGGCCTGGCAGCCATAGGACCTAAAACAACATCACTTTGTTCCTTTCTATCTATCCCCTCTGCATGTATCTAAACCACAGGCTGAACCCAGCTGGGAGCATTAGTCACTAGGCGGTCACAGAAAGACTGCATGTGCACAAGAAGCCTCAATGGAACACTCCTCTCCCTCTTTCCTATCCGGCTACACAGAGGAGGCAGCAGCACACACACTTTCTTATGTCTTAGTCTCTGAATTTGGCCAGTGGTCTGACCACCAACTCTTGCTTATGTGTACCAGCTGCTATAATAAATATTAGGAAAGGAAAACAAATGGAGACTTTCTCTCCATGTAATGGGAGTGTATATAGGCATGCTTCAGAATCAACACTTGTATTTATGAGGCATCTCTGCATAGTGAATCAAGGATGAAGTCAAGTCTTGAGACCCTTCGTGGGGGAGAGATATATAAACTTTTACTTTGCAAATGCCTTTATGTTAATTTCCTGTATTACATTTATAGGGTGTAATAAACATGGCATATTTCTCCTGTACATACAATATAAGCATTCATTAGAGAGCCAACATTTTTCACAGGTGGTGTGAACTGTGCAATGTCATGATGCAAACTGTGTGACATGTTGCCATGTGCAAATATTGCTTCTACTTGGGACTTTTGCAAACATGTATGTATTTTTAAAAATTCAATATGTAGAAAGCATTAGAGTATTTATTTTAAAAGGGATCATGTCTTTTCTACAGAAAATGAAAGAGAATATTTAACAAATTGCAGTGCAAATCTCTAAAAGAAACTTTGTGGGAAGATTTTGTTAATATGCTCCATGTTTCTGTCAGGATGTATACCTAGATCTACAATGATTCACTGTTGCAACCTCAAAATGATTGCCAAGTCATTACAGTTCTACTAAACTTACTCAGTTTGAATCATCATGTACTCTTTCTTTTTTTAAAACAAATAATACACAAGTTACAAATAATACAACTGGAAGGAAGCTATAGGATTCACGAGCAGTCGATTCCAGACTTGCTGGTTTTAAAAACATAGCTGTGTAAAATGTGGGAAAAGAGAGTTTATATTCAAGCCAGATTAGCTGGGAGGTTCTCTGAGGGTTGTAAATGTGAGCCAAATATTGAGGAAATCAGAGCTGAGGTTTGGTTTGGATGGGTGCCAATGAATTCATAGTTTAGAATGGAAACAACATAGATTGTGATAGTTTTACATGGTTTCCATCCTGAATAAGGTAAGACTCCAAACTGCAAACCACTAGGAGCCAAATGAAAGAGGACTGGAGACACTTTCCAGCAGAAGTGAAATGCATGCCTGTCACCTGAATGGACAGTGACCTGCCACATCCAGGGAGATATAAAGTTTTCTGTTGCTTTCATAACTGTGTGGAATTTCAGCTAGGAAACAGAAAGAGTTTCTCTGGTTTTCTATTGGCAGTTTATCTAAAGCATTGCTTTTGTGTCCTGTTTCATGGCTGGTGTGGTCCCAGGTATAACATATGCATGCCAGGACTTCCAGTGTGGAAAGAAAAGAGGAAGTCATCTAACCAGGATGCTAGTTGCTACCTGACAGACGAGCTGCATACTTTGAGGCAGGAATTGCAAATTAAACCAGGGATCCAAATGCATTTTTAATGAAAAATCACTATCAATGAAACATTTAAGGCACATATACTGTGAATTTATTTATTTATAAATTTGAGAATGTTCTGTTGAACAGGCATATTTTGTACACTATACATTTTAAATGAAATAGAAATTTATGAAGGTTAGTATAAAATGGATTTTTTAAAAAACTGCAAATATGGCTCCTGTTAGGAGTGTTAGCTCCTTCACTTTCTTGTTCACTTGAGAATTGTCTTACTCTGTGTTTTTTGTTTTTATTTTTTTTTGATAGGATCAGTTAAATGTAGATAATATAATTGTAAAATTTTGGGCTCATGATGCTGGTGATGCATCACATGAAGCTAAAGTGAGCCAGTTAGCAAGGCTGTGCCCCACCACCTCTTGTGACAGTGACTGACACACACATCAGGTGAGGGCCCATGTGTCAGACCATGTTCAATGTGAAGAGAGTCCAAGCCTCTTCATGTTTAGAAAGAAATAAAAAATGGATGTCCGGAGAGGTTCAGACACATCCAGCACTTTATTTTGCACGGTGGTGTACATGCACACCTCCTGTAGAACTCCTGTAGAATTTCCAAACATGAGAGCACAGTGGAATGTGGTCTGACCAGGGCAAGCATTGCTTTCCATAGAAACATTCTGTTTCACTTCAAAAGTGGATGCCTAGGAAACAAAGTAGGTCACTGAAGGACACCAGAATTTAGGTCGAATGGGAACTTTTTCCAGAAAATCAACATCTTTGGAAATACTTTCCTTGATACCTAAAACTGAGTTTGGCTTCTCCTCTTGGGGCTCCCAGCACCTTATGACCACCTCCATCACAGCACTGTCTCATGCCATCATAACTGCTTATTTACTAGTTTCTCTCCCATTGGGCTATTGGTTCTTTGGGGAAGTAGGGATTTTTGTCTTATTCACTCTTATATTCTTAGCATCTTGCCTAAGGAATAATTCAATAAATTATTGCCCAGAGAGTGAATGAATGAAGCAAACAATCTGTCATCTATCAAGCTTTCTCTCAATAGGCTGCTGTTGGAGACATGAGAGAAGAGAGAAGTGAGAGTCAGGCCTCAGGCCAACATTTAGCCTGGTGAGCTGTCTATACCTGTGCATATTAGGAATTAGAGGATTTAGCCTGATATTTAATTAGGATTCCTAATTAGGACTCCTACTAGAATATCAACAATATGTGTACCACAGCGCTGCCCCATTGGCAAGCAATTACTAAGACAGGGAGATCAATAGATAGCTGTATGGTTCTAGGCTGAGCATCTACCCTTCCCAGATGCCTGCTGTTATGAGCAATACTCTAACCTTGTGGGTATCTGCACTATAATCTTTTCTATAAAAAAAAGGCAGCCTTCTGCCTTTGTCAAGGACTGGAGGTGCTGAGCGGCCTATACAGCCACTAGCTCTACAGGCAACACTGACACCAAGGGTAACAGTGAGTCAACCCAGGTGACTATGTTATTCACTGATCTTTTATAAATGCCCTTTCAATCCAAATCTATAATAGCCTGATAACAATAATAATCATTCAGAAACAATCAGCAATAATGTCAATAATGTCACACAAGAGAACTTGGAAATAACGAACTCAAGTCCTAAGAATCCAGATCAGGTCCAGGTCTGAGAGGCAGTGGGTAAGCATCTTGCAAGGCAGTCAGTGACAGCTTCAGAGTCAGCTAAAATAGGGTTGATCAGAGCAGCAGAGTGTCTTGCAGCCATCTCAGCTCTCAGCTGCCTCAGCTATCTATTCAAAGGCCTTTGCTTTCATAATCTTGTGTGATGTGATATTGCATCAACCTTTGATTAACACATTGTTTTGTGCCACTTCAATAAACACATGTTGATTCTGTTGCTCTACTGTGTGTGCACTGAGAGAGTGGTATTACCCTTTAGGTAAGCACATGTTTTCTACCACGTTGCACTGCACATACTCCAGGAGTTACATCATCCCTCTGGGTCATTGCTCTATGGTGCATGTTGACAGGACTGATGCCATCTTAGTTCAGTCCTGCTTTTCATATCTTGCTCCACCCCCCGGCCTGTGTGCTCTCTGAATAAGACTCGTCTGCTTTCTCTGTAGATTCAGTTTCAAGCCTTCTTTCCCAGCACTGCTCCATCCTCTATGTGGCCGCCGGTGAAGTCACTCCCACATAGAATTCTCTAGTGCTCCTTCACTGAGTTTGTGCTGGTGTCATTGAAGTAGAAGGGGAGGACGATGGAAGAGGGAGAGGGCTGAATAAGAAAGTTCAGAAGTCCCAGTGTCTCAGGCCACAGGAACAATCAAGAAAACCTAAGCTTCCAGATTTTTCATGTTCCAGAAAATGAAGGAGAAAGTGTCTGGATAGGGGTGAAGGATGCACTTGCAGAGGAAGAGAATGAGAGTGGAGAAAAATGTTTAGGCCCAGCAAATAGGCACCTGACCTTTCCTCTCCATCAGGAAAACTGTGCAAGAGTTGTTATTTTGTCCATGGCAGTCCTTGGGAGGGACATGCATGGCTCACATGTCACAAATGGGCTAGGATTCTTGCTGGATTCTGTCTGTTCCTTGGGTACAGGGAGGCCTTCAGCAGTGCAGTTGCACTGATTGTGCCTGCACTTGGGTCTGTGGCCCTTGTACTCTAGATGTTGCCAACATGCTCCATTGCAAGGGTTGGGCTTGAGAACTACATGAAGTCACAAGTGCTAAGAAGAGAGAGTGAATGAGCTTTGAATCCCTTGGCCTGTGCAGATTGTGCAGTGCAGGTATGGTATTCAGAGAGTATTATGGGCATAAATGTTGCTCGTAATACAAGGAGGCCCAGCATGTTAGAGGGATCATAGGAGGACAGAGCTTCTCATTCTGAAAACTTTTTATTGTGTAGTTAATAGAGGGCATGATAATTCTTTTTGAAGTTTCTACTCCAGGTCCAAGAATGGGAATATATACCCATGTGGGTGGGAAGCTGTAAGATACAATGAACTGAGAAAGACTATTACTGGGAATCACCTAAATTTTTGGGCATAGCACAGCATAACACAGAAAAAAATATATGGTGACTGTTGCTTTTTATATTTTAAATCTTCTTTCACCATGGAATCATTCCCCATTTACCATTTTTATTCTTATCTTTACCCAGCTATAAACTCCTGTGTCAATTCTTTGCTTGTTAATTTTCTTGGGAAGTATATCCTCCCTCATTTTCATTCATCTGGGTTAACTAGGCTTCAATCATTCCTCATACTGTATAAAGAGACTAATTGATGGCAAGTTCTATACGTGCTAGGCACTGGGGACACAAACAGGAAGGACATTACTCTTGCTCTGGAGTAACTTATTGTGTACTAAGTGTTTTAGAGTTACTGGTACTAAAATAGAAATATCTGCATAGATAAGGAAGAGTCAATTCTTTTAGGGAGGATCACTCCAATTCAGCACAGCTCTTGAATCTTCCCATTAAAAAAAAATTACCATTGTCATTACGTTGTCCAAATACTATAATTTTTACTACCTTTTTTTCAGTCATCCCCTAAACATTCTCTGTATATTTGCTCTTTCTGCCTATTTTCCCAGTTTCCAAACTGGGATACAAAAGTAGTCTACTGGGATACAAAAAGATTTACTGTTGGGATCCAAACTGGAAACTGTGTGGATACAAATATGATTATGTATTCCTCTTGCTTACAACTCATTATTTTTTTCTGTTGTTAAAGATAAAATCCTAACTTCTGTGACTTGCCTGCATTTTCTGCCTCTTTGCAGTCATTCTCCCCTTCCCTCTTATCAACCCATGAGGCTGTTTTCATTTTATTCAGTTTGCCTCAGGGCTGTTGCTGAGCTCCTCAGCCTCATCTTAAAAATTCCATTAATTCCTTTAATCTCAGTTTTCTGTAAAGGGCCATTTCTTACAGAAGCTTCCCTGCGCTCCTAGACTGACACCTTTGCTAAATACAATGGTAGCTCCCTACATTTTCTATTTGTAGCACTCATTACCATTTACATTTTATAGTCCATGATTATATGATTAATGCTTGTTCCTCTAAAGAAAATGAAGTAAGGAATAGGGCTTTAAAAAAAAGGACTTATTTGCAAAGTATTTGATTCCTTTGATGGTCTCCTTGGGGGCATGATTTATCTTTTATTTCCAAGGAAGTAGATTAACATTTACTGGCCCAACGATTCACCCCATTTCTCCTGGGAGTAGAGGGTCACACAGCCAAGGAGAGAACGACCATGTCCAAAAGAGCATGGCAGGTATTACACAAACTTGTGACTTGAAATACAAAACATTTCAAAACCACTCAGAACTATCTTTTTTATCTTCACATGACCTGGTATTTCTCTCACTGCCTTTCGGGCCAAACAGTATACTTTCTGAAGACCATTCAAGGTACTGTATCTATTGTGGAGATGAACTAATGTAGATGGAGTATTAATTTTGAATGATCCTGGTTGGGTGGTAGGTGGGGGATTGTGTTGGCCTTTCTAATCTAGAAAGGCTGAAATCTTTCATGAGTTTATTGTGCTGTGTTGTTTATCAGGCTGTAAAATGTCAAGTGGACAATTAATCATAATTATTAGTAGTAGATTCCATTATCAGGGACTTACTGTAATGCACTGGGGATGGTTACTTCTCACAGAGAGCTCAGGCCTAAATTATTTGCAATTCTCCAGTCTAAAGAAGATGTCTGGATCTAATGAAGAAACTTTGTGCTTACATGGTTTGGTGTTTACTCTCAACTCGTTTCCATGGCACTTTTATTTTTTTTTTTTTAGAGCTTTCCATTTATTCTTCTGTAAAGTACATCTACTGGGGTGTTAGAGATTTGGGCAGTATTTTTTATTTTATTTATTTATTTATTTTTAATTTATTTTTTAATCATTATTCAAGTACAGTTTCTATCCTTTACTCCCATTCCAGCCAACCCACCCATCCCTCCCCTTCTCCCTCCCATTTCCAACCCCCCTAGTTTTTGTCCATATGTCCTTTATATTTGCTCCTGTAAACCCTTTCCATTCTCCCCTGAAGTTCCCCTGAAATTCCCTCCCCTCTCCCATCTGGTCACTGTCAGCCTGTCCTCTATTTCAGTGTCTTTGGCTATATTTTGCTTGTTTGTCTGTTTTGTTGTTTAGGTTCCTGTTAAAGGCTAGATCATATGGTATTGTCTTTCACTGCCTGGCTTATTTCACTTAGCATAATGCTTTCCAGTTCCATCCATGCTGTTGCAAAGGGTAGGAGCTCCTTCTTTCTTTCTTGTGCATAGAATTCCATTGTGTAAATGTACCATAGTTTTTTGATCCACTCATTTACTGACGGGCACCTAGGTCCATGGCACTTTTGACCTGTGGCATGCAAAATAAACCTTTTCTTAGACTCCCAAAAGTCTCAGTGTGTATAAGTTGAAGATAAGTTGAGTTTCACTTGAGAATTTACTAAAATATAACTTGGTGACTAGGGGATGATGGCCTCCCCAGAGATGTGGTGGCAGCTGCATTACTCACAAAATTTTAAAGACAGATCAGTGGTCAAAAAGCTCAGCCCAATGCTGTCCCACTTATTGACTTTGTAACCAGCTGATTTCATTTCCTGACTTGCATTTTCCACCAACAGGAAAAAGTTGATGGGCATTTTTCAGTCTTCTCTGTTCAATGTGAGTCACTTTGTCATGCTTTATGAAAAGATCTGACTGTAATTCCTTCTAGATTGTAGAATCCAGGTGACCCATGCCCCCTTTGAAGGAAAATGGGGAGACACTAACACCAAAATTCTATCTGAGAATTCTAGAGCTTCAAAAAGCATAAAAAAATGGAATTAGAGGCTAATTGACTTTAATCCTTGAAGAGACCAACTGTAGATAACATCAATACTGAGAGTTTCCAAATCATCAGTGTCAAACCTAGTAATGACTGGCCATGATATATAGCCAGGTACACTGCCATCACAGCAACTCCAGTATGATACCACATGCTCTGTGCTGCCCTGTACCTTGTTGGTCTCCACAGGCTGACCCCTCACACCATCATCTCTGCTGTAGATTGTGTTTACTTTTGGTGCCCTCCACCCTCCCCTCTACCAGGATGGTACATTCCCTCTCCCTGGCTGGGAGTTTTGGTTCCTAACAACTCACTGCTTTTCTCTGGAGAATTGTCCCTGGGCTAAGGGAAGCCACATTGCCTTAGGGGGCAGGTATGTATTGTGCATGCTCTCCCCTCAAGCTAGCACACTTGCTTCATTGGTGGCAACCCCATCATCCCCCACCCCTGACAAACATTGGTCCAAGGATGAACTTAATCTAAGGCCACATTGTTTGGCTTTTTTCCCTACCTCATCCTGCTTCCCTAATGCCCTCACAGGGTTTTCCAAACAGGATTTTCTCAATAAATCAGACATAACTGAAACCCTGTCTAGGTTCTGCTTCTAGTGAACTAGGCTCAGAACAGTTGTAGCATACTTGCTTGTGTCCCACTGCTGGAGTTTTTGTTCAATGCTCCTAACCACCAGAGTTTCCGCCTTCATCATTCCCACATCTTGGATCTATACCCTGTGCCACACTAAGAACTTGGTCTTTTAGAGTCCAAGATGGCGGCGTGGTAGGATGCAGCAGATTCTACTCCCCCACAACCAGGAAAAAAAATCCGAGTCATTTTAGGTAGGAACAGAGCAAAGAGCCAACATTATCACATCATAAATGAAAATAGGAGATCACAAATTGTAGCGGACATTGAAAAACCCAAAGAGAGA
>CM052547.1:45872464-45903372 GCA_028533065.1 Trachops cirrhosus | reverse complement strand
GTGTCCAATTTCTTTGGGACTCTCTGAGCTTCCTGGACTTCCTGGAATTCTATTTCCTTTGCCAGATTGGGGAAGTTCTCCTTTATTATTTGTTCAAATAACTTTTCCAGTTGTTGTTCTTCCTCTTCCCTTTCTGGTACCCCTATAATTCAGATGTTGGAACGTTTAAAGATGTCCTGGATGTTCCTAAGCCTCTCCTTATTTTTTTGAATTCTTGTTTCTTCATTCTTTTCTGTTTGGTTGTTTCTTTCTTCCTTCTGGTCCACTCCATTGATTTGAGTCCCAGTTTCCTTCCCATTGGAAGGAACCTATTGGTTCCCTGTACATTTTCCTTTATTTCACTTAGTGTAGCCTTCATTTGTTCATCTAATTTGTGACCAAATTCAATAAATTCTGTGAGCATCCTGATCACCAGTGCATCTGATAGGTTGGTGATCTCTTCTTCACTTAGTTGTATTATTTCTGGATCTTTCATCTGTTCTTTCATTTGGATCTTTTTTTTTTTTTGTCTTGATGTGCCTGTTTAGTGATGGGCAGAGCCTTAGGTGTTCGCCTGGGTGGAGCAACCCAGTTGCTGGGTTGTGATGTAGTATGTAGGGAAGGAGTCTGAGAGGGAACAATGGTGCTGGCTCGGCTCTCTGCCGGATTTCAGTGACTTCTGCAGCTTCCCCCAAGCGAACTTGGCCCTTCTGGTGTTGATTCCCGGGTGGGTGGGTTTGTGTACATTCTAGAACCCCATGGTTCCCTCCAGTGACATCTCCTGTGAGGCTGGGAGTTTCTCCCACTGCTGCCTCAACCCCCACAGGTGTTTTTAATTGGTGTTTTGCGGCTTTATTTCCCCTTGCTGGAACCCTGGGTTGTTTGGTCTGTCTCGCTCCTCAGTTTCACTTGGTTTACCTGTGGGCGAATGTGGGACCTCCTGGTCCTCCTGCTGCCTTATGCACCTGCCCCTTCACAATCTGCCACCTTGCTGGGTCTGCCCGCTGCCGCCTGTGTACCTGGGATCTGCCAACCACTTCCTGCATGCCCGCAGTCTGCCAGCTGGTGCTTTGCCGCATGTTCTCTCCATCTGGCTGCCTGACTCCACCCCTCCTACCAGTCTGGATGAATATTTCTTCTTTAACTCCTTGGTTGTTGGACTTCCATACAGTTCTATTTTCTGTCAGTACTGGTTGTTTTTATTTCAAAATTTTGTTCCTTATTTTGGTTGTGCGAGGAGGCACAGTGTGTCTACCTGTGCCTCCATCTTGGCTGGAAGTCAAGAACATTCTTATTATTAATGTTCCTTACCCACCACCCATCCCTAAAATAATAGTTATTTTACATGGCTGAAAAGTTGTGTAAGGGAAGTTCAAAAGAAAAAAAAAAATGAAGGCATTGATTCAGTAGCTGAAATAGCTCCAGACAACTCTCTCAATTGTGAATTGCTTCTTCCATTGATCAGGATCCTGCTCAGTCAATCAATAAACCATCTCTGTAGTGAAGGGAAAGATCTTCCTTTCTTCATTTCTAGCTAAAAATTCTAAAACACTAAAGTAAGAAAAGTTACAAAATATAATCTTTAATAAGTATTTGCATTTCAGTTTCTGGTCAAGATTAGGGCTATTGGGGATTGGAGGCTGATAGATTACAGACTGTGTTGTGCTGCTCAGCAAAAGCTATCACTGCTTGCCCAGTGGATGGCATGCCTCAGCGATGGCTGGACAAAGTGTGCCATGAATAATATATTTGATATTTGTGCCTCACATCCAGGCCTGTTTTAATGCATATACACACAGCTCAGCTGCCTAGATCTCTTAAACTGGCATTTAGAGGTGTTAGCTTATTATGGAACAATGTGTAAATGCATTTATAACTTGTTGCCAAGATATTTATATTCACTTCTGTCTAATTAACTACACAAATCTCAGTTCATACAACTGCACCTATTGCTTCTAAAAGGCTGAAGGGATAAACTGGCTGTATTGCTTAAGGAAGCTATAGCTGCTCCCAAGTTTAGGAATGCTTTCCCAATGTCTAAATCCCAGGCTCAGCTGCCTTCCCTGCTGGGGGATTGCAGAGAGCAAAGAAGGAACTCAGTCACTTGGGGGAAAAAACAGACAGCCATTTCAAATGTTGTCAGTGTCAGACAGTACTCACTGATGAGAGTTCTATTATTAAAATAACAGGAGTTCTAGAGAAGATCAACCTGTGTGTAGGATGATTTGGCCAATAATCAAAATCCTTTCCCTGAGACAAGTTTAGTTTATGAGTGTTCCCAGGAGACAGGGATGATAACAGAAATAAATGGTTAGTCAACATAGGTAAAATGATACAGGTGAACATGCCAACATTGGAGCCCATTTTAAAAAGGATGAGCCTCTAGGAACAGCAAGGAGCAGTGTCTCCCCTCCTCCTTTCTGCATGAGGCTGGCTGAGGATTTTGAGTCTGGGTACTTCTATTGAGAGGATCTGTTCTCATTTTGATGTGGCCCAGAATCAAATCAAATCTTTGCTGGATTATGCAAAATAAGTAGCTGTTTTCCTTTTACAAAGAAGTCATAATATTTGTTTTAGTCATTAGTTTCTGCAGCATAACTAATACATTATATAGTTTTAGGTGTTGTCCTCAGATAGAGTTATGTGATTGGAAATGGGTAATGTCTTAAAAGTTTTAAAAATGAGGATGCTTACAAAATGTGATGGGAACAGTCTCTATGGTTTGGTCTTCACACAGCAGCAATAGTGGCCTGATTAAAACCCAAGTCATATCATGCCACTCTTTGGCTTAAAGCCTGCCAATGGCTTTCCATCTGTAGAGCAAGTGGAAGCAGTCTGGCTTCCTCACTCAAATGTCTGGGTAGCTAAAGGAAGCTGTGTTCCCATAGCCTTGGAGGGGCCTGATAACTAGTGTTCTCATACCTTGAGACTGGGTCTGATAAACTGTTCCCATCACAGGAAGTGAGCTTGCATGCACAGAATTATGTTATGTTATATAATGTCCTGGCAGTTTTCTGGCTTTGTTCCCCTCTAGTATTTAAACAGTGAACTTCCTGCTGGGGGTGATGATGATGAGAGACACACAAGGGGACAGGTGCCATGATGGGTGCTATGCTAGGGAAGCAGGGGCCATGACATAAGACACAAGTAGACGCACAGCTTGCAGCATGTGTGGCTTGCCCACCAGTGAATAAAGGCATGTCAGATATCCCAATGGCTCCATGAATATTTTTCCATCTATAGGAATACCATGACCCTGCCTGGCCTTGAAGGGTGGCAACACACCATCTTACTTGGAATGACAACCAAAGTCCTTCCAGGTCTCTCTGACTGCATCTTCTGTGTCCCACTGGCTGTGGAATTCTTCACCTCCTTGTATCTTCCAGGCACACACTCACCTCTTGGAGTCTTTGCAGTGGCTGTTCCCTCTGCTCAGAATTCTCTTCTCCAGATATGGGCACAGCCTACTCCCTTGTTTCTCAATCTGCCTTACTTCCTTGCTTATCCCTAGTACTGAAACAGTGTCCATCACATGATATATGCTTAATATTTATGAGTCAATGAATGATTTTGATTAGTGGGATACAAAAGAAAGAAAGAAAGGAAGAAGGAAGGAAGGAAAAAAGTAAAGAAGGAAGGGTGGGAAGAAGAAATGTTTGCTAGGTGGTTCAATTTAGCATAATTCTATCTGATAGTTTTTAGTTAATCAATGGCGTCTATTTTGCATATTATTTTCATATCAGATTTATGATTTTCAGAATATAACATAGTAAAATTAATCAATGTTGTTGGAAACAATTATTTTCCAATCAGAAAACATAAGCTTCAAGAAAACATAAGCAAGTATACTGTGATGAATGGCTCATTAGCTACTCATAAGAAAGGGATGAAGAGTTAATGCTCTGTAGTTTTGATTGGGAATGGTAGGAAGCTACTAGGCTTTGTAAATGAAAACAACGTTTTTCTCAAGAACTTCTCTGGAAGGAAACTTGTGGCCAGATTCTTCTTTTTTTCTAAGTTATTACTCAATCACTAGTGAATGGGCCTGACTAGAAGGTGAGGGTAGCCTTGTCTTAAAACAGGTCTTAGAAATCAACCTCAAGACTTAGAAGCCTAGCATCTCACAAACTCAGGGATACTCCACAAGTGGCACAGTGGAAATGGCAGTTGTATTACACATACTTTAAAACACTCCCTTTCAGGGAAACAGCAGTCTCTTTAGCATCCTCAGAATAAAAACAAAATAAAAATGATTGCCATTAACAAATCGATTAAAAGGAGTATGCACAGATACTGCTCCTCCCTCTTTTAAGAGAACAATGAAATATTAAAATGAATGTAAAAAGGAGTTGAATAGAAAATTTGGAGAAGTGGAAGTTAGAAACTTGGAAGGGACTCAAAGCAGTGAAAACACAAGACCAGAAATAATCATTTTAGAAAGTGGATTTTTGATGGGTCTTGTATTGAAAGAACATAGTAAAAAATGTTCCAGTGCATGCTCTTCTTCTAATTAGTGCCGAGCTTTCTCAAGAGTACTGGGAAATTAATCTCAGATGAAAATAAGCCACCATTGTAGATTTCTTCTCTGTGAAATCTTATCTTTCTAATGATGTCCTGATTTGTTGTAGAAATCAAATTCCCATCTAACTGCAATTGAAATGCCTACTAGTATTGGTTTTTTTTCTTTACTCATCAGATTCTATTGCCATTTACTCACTTGCATCTTTTCAGTACATTTTAATTTGTTCCTTCAAGTTCCATTGCATAGCATATATCTACCACTTTATATCATTGCAGATAATTATATTTGCTTTTATTTCACTTCTGAAAGTCTCAAGGAGGGGAAAGGTAACACACATACACATATATTTGTATATTGGCTTAGGGGTGCTGGTGGAAGAATAGTCAGTACACCATTATGAGTGGATATGAGATAGGAGGCGAGAGAGAGAGAAAGAATTAAAGGAGAGTAGGATAAGGCATGACAAGCATGACTTGTATAGCAAGTGTATGAATGAGAAGAGAGATTTAAGGGAGGGCATTGGATGTAGTCAAGAAGCTTGTGCTTATTATTTGGTGCCAGTGTGAGAGAGAGAGGAGTGTCATGTTGGCCTCCGTGTCTTATCAAATCCTTTCTGAGCATCTACTGGGCTTCTCTGTGGGATCTTCCAAGGTATGCACTAGGGATATCTCCAGATACCCATGGGGCATAGAAAATGAACAAGACCATCACTTGCCACAAATAGAGTAACACACGTATAGGTCTATGAGTAATTGGAGCGTGGGAGATTCTGAAGTGGCTCAGAAAAGTAAGGCCTTGGTGTGCCACATGCAGAAAGGAGGACAGCAAACACACACATCAGGGAGTAGAGAAAGCAGCACTGATAGAAGAGATGGAAGGGTGCTAATGACACACTTTGTACTTCTCAGCTTTACCTCTTGTTGATGTTATGTCTGAGAAATAATGCTTGAAGATGACAAAATATTTCCCATTGTCAGCTCTATTTCAAAGAAGCTGTGTGTTATACCCTAAGGACAAACCTTTTGTGTGTGCTGGTTATGCCCACAGCACTGGTTTTAAATTGCTGTGACAGTATGTACTGACAAACCAAGCATGTTTTAAGGAAGTCTTTTTAAAAAGTTCCAAAGCCTTAAATCTCAAAACTTGAAAAGTTCCTTTAATATTGTAATTAAGAATTAGAAAAAATAAGAATTAGAAAAATACTCTGTGATTTATTAAAAAGCTCAGCATTACAAAAGGTCTTTTATAGTGCAATATAGAAAAAGTATTCATTGAAGATGTATCTTTATTGGATATAAGAAATAAAAGTTTCTTCTATCTTTTTCTGCTTTTCAGGACATGTTATAACTACTTTCTGGACATGATGTGATTTAATAAGGTTTTGGTATTCTTTCACAAGACACAGAGTTATGGTACCTGAAAAATGGAGTTCAGGTTTGTCATTGGAAATGGTGATTCAGCTAAATGATTCAAGTAGGAAAAATACTTCCCTGTATTTTTTTGGCAAATTCACATGATTTATTTTTACTCTGGCATTTAAAAAATAAGAAGATATAATCCAAATATCAATTGTTGAAAGGTTCAAATAAGCACTAAAACCTTACCATTTTGTATGAAACATCTATTCTGATGTCTTGACATGAAAGCAAATTTTACTTTAAGACTGTAAACCATTGTTTACTGTTCATAACTTGCTCTCTCCCTTATCTCTTTCAACAGGAATTAGAGGAGCAGCTAAGTCCCAAGACTGAAACATCAAGAATGCTAAGAAAGATTTTCAAGGATCTCAGTGAATCTTCCTGGTGGGAGACAATATTCATTTCTCATTTTATCATTGGAGTAAGGCATTCAATTATCAATAATGTAAATAAAAAAGGTTTGGATTAAAGGAGAAACTAAAAATCATTTATTTAGTAAACACTTTTTGTTTTCTTTGACTTCATAGATGACACAAATTAATTTGATTCTTGAAATGTCTTTCTGGTATATGATCAAAATTCATTCTTGACATTTTAAATTTATGGGTGGGAAATAGAAGAGGCAGATTATGATGATATATCTGGGAAGGTGAACATAATGTTTCAATTTTATTAACCATTGCCATCTTTCTGGTAAGATATCACAAGCTTTGTCATTGGTTTATGGATTGATTTTTTGTAACAAAATACACAGACAATCACAGGAATAAATCTTTATAACAAATTTGGCTTATATCATAATGAAATAAAATCCAAGTGCTTTCAATGTAAATCTAATTTAACATAGGCCAATACTTCAAACTATTCATAAGGCAGTTCATTACTGACTGACTTGTAAGATGCTCACTTGTGATTCTGGGATGTAAAGTACCTGATGCAGACACTGGCCCGCAGTGTCTGCGTCATTATGGATGAAATGAGACATTCACATGGACTACCGAGTCCTGTGGAGGAAAAGGGACAGCATGGCTTTTCTCTCAAGGGGACCAAAAGCCATGGCCTCAGGACTTTATTGGGTTTCTCCTGCCCATTACATGATGGTCCTCATTTACTATGCAGAGGTTCACTTTAGGTGGTTACCTTTTACAGAAAACAAAGTAGCATCACAGAAGAAGGATATTTGCAAATGAAAAGGCAAAAGTTGTTGAATTGGTTATACTCATCCTTGGAAGGTTTAGCATAGATTTTAGGAAGTTACTTTGCAGTAAATGTCCTCAATTCAGGGTGAGGGAGTTTTTTAGCAAGAGCAAGACTCAAAGAGGCCTAGGCACATTGCAGGCCTGATTCCCCATGGGAGAACCTATCTGTGGGCGTGGGTCCTGTGCATCTCCAAGTGGTAGCTGGGCCCACACCACACAGAACAGTCTCCTACAGTACCAGTTAGATAGTTGGTATCAATTTTGTAAAATGAAATTCACATGTAAGGACCATGACCAAAATTCAAAAGATCCTGTTACCTTTGCAGGCTACTTATGTCACATCTTTCTCCTGTTCACTGGGGGCTCACTGGAAAATAGAGATGGTGTGATTAAAGAACTAGGAATCTACTGATGTGAGGTAGACAGGATCACACATGTTACTAATAAAATGCTTCAAAATTTGGTTTCTATAAAATGTATTTTTAACTTTGTGCAGGAGATGTGCACCTATTTTATGCTTATGTTAATATTAAAACAATTTCCAGCCATCTTTAATACATACCAGAAATCCATGAATGACAGCCACTTGGTTTTGGAATGAGAATACTCTATGTTTTCCCACAAGAAAGAAATTATTCTTTGAACACCTTTATCAACATAATTATTTCTGATTCTGGGTATCCCAGGAATGTAGAGTAATCTATGAAAATGCAGTCATTTCCCTCTTTGATAATTATTTCATTAAATATTGCAGTTATACAATTCATAGGAAACATTTAAATACAGTTAGATGGTCTGGGGTCACCGAACAACTCACTCTTGAAGCCAATGGACAGAGGCTGTGCATGTATTGACATTGTTTATGACAAACCCTCCAGTATGTGCTAGTGTCAAAGTATTTGTTTTCTGTTTATTAGCTTGGTTTTCAAATTATAGTGCTATTACTTAATTTTTCTGTTTTACAGCCCTGCATAGAACAGCAATCAAACATTTTTTCTTCCCCATTTTAATGCAAATCTGTTTAAGTGCTAAAAAGGAACAGTGTTAATGTTCTCCTTTGCTTAAAGCTGTGGCCATAATGTATTTTCTACCATTTTATCTATTTTTTTTGTCAAAGTGAAAATAAGGCTAAGACTGATTTTCTGTAAATTTTAAAAAGCATTTCTTTGTTCTATTGCAGAAGTTTTGCAATCTCTGCCACACATGACTCTGTGGGGTGGTAGGTAGGCAATGACTTTCAAATTTACCCCCATGCCTGTAATAGCCAGCTTACCCATTCCTGTCAGTGGTTTACTTGAACTCTAGTAACAGCTAATACACCCTTTTCTTCATTTTGAATTCCCTTCTGAAGCACTAATTATACTTTTCTTCCTGGTTCATTTTTTCAGATAAATAGCTTAAAGTTGATTCAATAATATCTAGGACAAGTACAATATATTATCACTTCTCTGTTGAGAAATTGACATGGAGTTTTTGGTGTTGAATGCAGGACAATGAATTTTGTCTGCTACAAATGTGATGCCATTTTCCACAATCCATGCTCACTGGTAACTTTAATTTCAAAGGTTTGTAAGAAGCTACTTGGGAGTCCCAACCTCTTCTTGTGCAGACCAGTTGAGCCCCTCTCCAGGAGGCTGCATGTCAGGTGAAGAACACCTTTGTTCCACCTGAGAGATGATGGATGATATAGCACAAATTTAAATATATAATCTGACATAACTTTCCTTCAGGGCTGAAGAAGTCTTCTGGTATCTATCTGTCTATCTACTTACTTACCTAATCTATCTCTGTAAGGGAAAGTTTTCCCCATAATGAAGAGAACCTTTTCTAAGATGACTCTTATCTTGGCTTCTGAAAGATAGTTGGACAGATGGATGAATAAATAATTACTCCCGACTTACCAGCATCTCATTATATACTTTGTTGTCAATTATTTTATTACTCCTTTCTAACCACTACAATTACATTGATCACTTGAAGTAACTTTTTGAGTTCTGACTATAGCATTACTTTTAAGTAAAATAATTGACTTTTCTCAGTATTTTTTCATTAGAAATGATAATATCAAGATACAGATTCTATTCATGAAAAAATATTTGATTTTCTTTCTGATACAAGGAAAAGATATCATTAATTCTAAGACACATTTTTATTCACATTTTATTATTGTGGAAACCATGAAGTCTCTTAGATTTGGTGAAACATACTGTATATTCTTAGTCACCATCACAAGTATGTTACTATAAAAAAATAGATAAACACTTGCCGTAGGTCTTGAATTTGTGTTAATTTAAATGAACTAAATGGATAAAGAGAAACATTATTCAATAGCTTAAAATAAGTGTATAGATATTTGGGGTAACTGTTTTAGCATTATCAAAAATTCTAGGGATTTTAGATGATAGTTTTGAAATTACTAAATCCGGTTAAATATGATATGTGTGTATGTATGTATTTATTTATTTACATTAATTCACAAGCATTTGTTTCTTTTTCACACAATTATAAATGGGATTACTTTCTTTATTTCTTCTTTTCTTTTTTTTATCATTTTTTATTGTTATTTTGTTAGAGTTGTTCTGATTTTTCTTGCTTTGGCCTCCTTTGCCCATTCCACCTCCTGCTCCCACAGTCAATTCCCACACTGTTGTCCATGTCCGTGGGTCATACATACATGTTCTTTGACTAGTCCCTCCCCCTTATTTCCACTATTATCTTTATCCCCTTTGGTCACTGTCAGTCTTTTCCATGTTTCCATGCCTGTGGCTCTATTTTAATTGTTCATTTATTTTGTTCATTATATTCTTCTTATTGGTGAGATCATATGGTGGTATTTGTCTTTCACTGACTGCCTTATCTCATTTAGCATAATATTCTCCAGTTCCATCCATGCTGTTGCCAAAGGTAGGAGTTCTTTCTTTCTGTTGTGTAGTATTCCATTGCATAAATGCACCACTGTTTTTTGACCCACTCTTTTACTGATGGGACTTTAGGCTGTTTCCAGCACTTGGCTACTGTATATAGTACTGCTATGAGCATAGGGGTACATAAGTTCTTTTGAATTGGTGACTCAGGATTCTTAGGGTATATTCCCAGCATGGAATCTCTGGGTCAAAAGGCAATCCATTTTCAGTTTGTTGAGGAAAATCCATACTTTTTGCACAGTGGCTGTACCTGTCTGCATTCCCATCAACAGTGTACTAGGATTTCCTTTACCCTACAACCTTGCCAGCACTTGTTTGTTGATTTGTTTATGTTGCCCACTCTGACCGGTGTGAGGTGGTATCTCATTGTGGTTTTAATTTGCATCTGTCTGATGGCTAGTGATGTTGAGCATCTTTTCATATGTCTATGAGCCCTCTGTATGTCCTCCTTGGAGAAGTGTCTATTCAGTTCCTTTGCCCATTTTTTTTTAAGAAATCTGTATTTTTTAAAGATTTTATTTATTTATTTTTAGAGAGAGGGGAAGGGAAGGATAAACAGAGGGAGAGAAATGTCAGCATGTGGTTGTTTCCCCCTACTGGGGACCTAGCCTGAAACCCAGGCATGTGCCTTGACTGGGAATTGAACCAGCAACCCTTTGGTTCACAGGCCCGTGCTCAGTCTGCTGAGCTATACCAGCCAGGAACTTTGCCCATTTTTTAATTGGGTTGTTTGTCTTCTTGGTGTTGAGTCATATGAGTTCTTTATATGCTTTGGAGATCAAACTATTGTATCACTGGCAAATATGTTCTCCCATAAAGCTGGGTCCCTTTTCATTTTGATGATAGTTTCTTTAGCCATTCAGAGGCTTTTTAATTTTATGTAATCCAATTTGTTTATTTTTTTCCTTAATTTTCCTTGCCCAAGGAGATATATCAGCAAATATATTGCTATGTGGGGTATCTGAAATTTTCCTGCCTATGTTTTCCTCTAGGACTTTTATGGTGTCACAACTTATATTTAAGTCTTTTATCCATTTTGAGTTTTTTTCTGGTGCATGGTGTAAGTTGGTGGTGTAGTTTGATAAATCCAGCACCCATTTATGATAAAAACCAATCAGTAAAGTGGGAATAGAGGGAGCATACCTCAACATAATAAAGAGCAAAGAGAACCCTACAGCTAACATCATACTCAATGGGCAAAAAATGAAAGCTTTCCCCTTAAGATCAGGAACAAGACAAAAGTGTCTGTTTTTACCACTCTTATTCAACATAGTATTGGAAGATCTAGCCACAGCAATCATACAAGTAAAAGAAATAAAAGGTATACAAATTGGAAAGGAGGAAAACTGTCATTTTTTGCAGATGGCTTGATAGTGTAGATAGAAAATGCAATAGCCTCCACCAAAAAACTACTCAATCTAATAAGTGAATTTGGCAAAATAGCAGGATACAAAGTCAATATTCAGAAATTGATGCCATTTTTGTATACTAACAATGATATATCATAAAGAGAAACTAGGGAAAAATCCCATTTACTATAGCAACAAGAAAAAATAAGTACCTAGGAATAAATTTAACTAAGAGGTAAAAGACCTGTCCTCAGAAAACTATAGAACACTGAAGAAAGAAGTTAAGGGAGATAAAGATAAATGGAAGCATATACCATGTTCATGGATTGGAAGAATTAAAATCATTAAAATGTCCATATTACCCAAAGCAATCTGTAGATTCAATGCAATTCCTATTAAAATGCCAACAGCATATATAAAATGTATTTATATATTTAGCATTATATGTGTATATAGATGCATAAAAATAATATTTAGTGTGCATCACATACAATATAGTTAACATTACTGACTGAAATGTATAATGACTTAATATAACAACTGAAATTAGTATATCTTATATTATCTGTCATCTGAAGACCCCTTAGTGCAGATTGAAAACTGGGGACATTGTTTTCTCTTTTACTTTTTCATTTAAGAAAAACAAAATAAGTAGAGGTTTGTAGATTACCATAATTTAGTGTCAGATACAGGGCCGAACATCTGAAGGCACTTTACACCCGACACTGGCTGCTTCTCAATAGAGCATCAGGCAGGAAGACAGGAAGGCAAAATTTCCAGGAATGGCAATTTGGAAATCACAAAGTACTCTCTCTCTCTCATTTTTTAAAATAAATATTTATTTATTTAGAGGGAATGGAGGCATAAAGAGAGAAAGAAATACTGATGTGTGTTGTGGTTGCCTCTCGCACACACCCACCTGGAGACCTGGCTGCAGCCCAGGCATGTGCCCTGTCTGGGATCAAACTGGTTCACAGGTATACACTCAATCCACTGAGCCATACCAGCCAGGGCAGGAAGTACTCTCTTTTGCCACTTCACTCCCAGGTCTCAGTGAGCTGGCTATTAGGAGCCATAAAATGGTTAGAGAAGGGTGAACATTGGAGTCCACCCCACCACCCTTATCTCTAAGTCACTATGCTGCCTACTGGGAATAGGAAATCATCACAAAATCCAAGAACCTCATTATCTGAATTTGTGAGTTCACATTTAAATTGGCAGATTTTTCCCTATGTGACTAAACTTATAAAATTGGTATCTGGCCCCTTAGATTAAGAAAGAGTTCTGTAGTAAGAAGCCACATTAACAATAGCTAAAATTTACTGAGAACCTGTCAGAGGCAGATGGCATGCTGCATGCTCTGCCTGCATCACCTCTAATGCTCCTGGGTTACTTCCCAGGAACACTGTGAGGAGGCACCATTAGTACTGTTCTTCAAATGAGGAAGTAAAGCCAGAAAGTTTACACACCTTGCCCATGGTCACATAGATAATGAGTTATGGAGCCAGGATTTTGGAGCCATGTGGTCAGCTCTTTAAGCAGGTGTGCTAACCCATTCATTAACCTAACAGTTTCTTCTTCCTCTTAGGGGTAACTAAAACAGAGATTGAGATGAGAGACACAAAGGGGTTAAATGCATCTCTTCCGTGGCATTAGTGTAACTAAAGAGAAATTAAATCATATAGAGGTAAAAATTGTGACTGTGTTGAAAAAAGAAAATGATGTTTAACAGAATTAAATACAAAGATAAGCATTTGTGCCTTCAAAATAATAATGTTTAAGTACAGAGTGATCATACCCTGTCAGTAGAATCATGTGTAAAAAGGATTAGAGATTTTAACTACACATCAGCAATGTGGTGTTACTGCCCCCAAAGACAATAGAAATTCAGGTGACATTAATTAAGAAATAGAGTCATGAATGGGAGGTGTTGTATTCCTTCTTTAACTTTGAGCTAGTCAAAACAGAACATCTATGAACTCCAAAATGAGACTTTTTTGGTGAGATGTATATATTTTTTTTTAAATCAAATTGATCTCTAAAGGTCAAATACAGTGTGGCACTGGAAGCCAGATAAAGAGATCAGTAACAGCTTGAGAATTTTCTAATGGAGGTATTCTGAAAATGTTTATATAATAATAATAATAATAATAATAATAATAATTAGAGTGTTAGGGAGACACCTTCATCCCTCCCTCCACATATGGGAGGAACCCTAACAGTGCAGTACATCACCTCCTGGAGCATCCTTAAAGAGCTGCAGGGGAATATTTAAAGTGCTGACAAGCAATCAATAAGAAGTCATCTTCAGTGTAACCATTCCCAAGAATGAACTTGGGAAGGGCAAGCAGAAACTGTCTCTTCACACCCATTTGGTAGATGCAATTTCAGGCAATTTTTATTACTTCCCAATGACTATTAGGTAGAACAGAATAGTTACTGTTTTCCAAGTACTAAACTCCAGTTCATTGTAATGTCAACACTAAGATCTGGATTTCATTCACACATGGAGCCCAACTTAGTTCAGAAAGCCTGCAGGAGGAAGGAATCACGGTTGATTTGTTTTCTTTCTGGCCCACTTCCTCTCCCACTCAGTTGTTATTTTGGTAATCATAGAAATTCTAGTTGAAAGTTGGAAAGAGAGGTAGAGAACAGGCACTGTGTTACTCATCTGGTAAATTGGCAGTCTGGGTCACATAGACTCCAAGAGTTGATTTTTTTCCTAGGGGATCTTCTGGATTTTTTGAAGACAAACCCTATTAATAAGATTCTTTTGTCTTGGGTGTGTCATTGTTTTTTCAGTTGTCTGTTTATGATTTCCTTGTCAGACTCTTGTTTCTTGTGCTTCATCCCTTGTTGGATATTACTTACCCTCCAAGTTTCCTTGGACAGAGTGTCTCTCAAGATGACTTAGCCTGGATCTCCACCGTGAAATTTGCATCTGGTGCACAGAACTTGCACTACCTTTCCTGATTAACTCTGTTGACACAGAGTTTCCTTTCTCCTCCTTCTGCCATTCAAGTCAGCCAGCCAATGGCCCACCTTTACAGTTCACTGTTATGAGCTGATATGTGTCCTTCAAATACCAGGGAGCAGGTACCAAGATGTGGTTCTCTGGAAGCCACCTTTACTTGGAGCGTACCTCTGTGCCCATGGGGTGCAAAAGACACAGGGCCCAGTTACACTAATATGCAAAAGAAACCCCAATTGCTGTCCCCTTCAGTCTCCATGGGGAAAGGTTTATTGTCTCTTACACAGTTTGGAGGTGCTATAAAAGCTCACTGTATATATCTGAGCAAGAGAACTTGTAGGGAGTTTAGTGGCTTGTCTTATACTGTGATCAGACTTGATGTTTAATGTATGACCTCAGACTTTGGGGCCTTAGACAAAGTTGGGACAGGAGAAAAAACAACTGTGTGTTGTGTTAGCTCTGTATTTCTCCTTCTTCTGGCTGAAATATGTTTTTGTTCCTGTTTCTAGCACAGCTTCCTTCAACCCCTATGGATCCTCTGTGCTTTATATGTGAACTATTATCTTATTAGAAGATCCTTATAATAAAAATGTATTCCTCTATTAACAAATGATCTATTAGAGAATAATGAAATATATCACCCAGTGAATTCTACTCTTAACACAGAGCGTTATTCACCCATGGTGACAGAAATTAAGTCTCACTTGCCTCTAACTTTGGATGGGTAAACTGTGCACAGAGAAGATTTGATGGAAATTGTTTCAACAACTGAGAAATGTGAGAGAGAAGAAACAACAATTCCAGAAATCACAAGCACTGTTATATCTATTGGTTTTAGGCATGTTTTGCAAAAGAAATCATGAAGTCAGCTTTTTGGGTGGGATAAAGATTTAATGAAGTTTTAGACAAAATATTCAGCTGGTCTAAAGATCAAGGGTTAGTATTTCTCAATAAACTTCATTTGCTTAGAATTTCATTTTAGAGTTGTTTTTAATCTTCACCTAAGGTCATATTGATTGATTTGAGAGAGGGAGAGAGGAGAGAGAGAGAGAAACATCAATTGATTGCCTTCTGTACATGTCACAACTTGGGATTGAACCTGCAACCCAGGTATGTGTTCTGTCCAGGAATTGAACACACCACCTTTTTGTGTATGGAACAATGCTCCAGTCAACTGAGTCATCTGGCCATTGCTAGAATTTTAAGGAAAAAATTTTATTTTATAACATTTATTAATCCTTCAGTGATTCAGGTCAGTAATTTCTGAAGTCATGCTCTCTAGTCTGCAAATGGAAATGGATTTTTAATCTGTGTGTGTGTGTGTGTGTGTGTGTGTGTTAGGGCCAAATGGAGGTCTATAAGTTAGGTCTAGGGTAGAAGATAAAATATAACTAACAATATACCTTAATTATATATGGGACATACAGAGGTAGACACTGTTATCAGATACATCAGGAACTACCATAATGGACACCAACAGAAATTTTTACCCAACATTCTTTCTAAAAATTGCCCTTCCTAATCTCTGTTCATAGGGCTATTGTGGGAGCTACCATATCAGTGAGGAAACCCCACCTCCAGGGCATCATTTACTTGCCCAAAAGTGGCCATGAGATTTAATGCAGGTTTATAAAAATCTCAACTTCAAGACTTTGGAAGGAGAAAAACAAGAATGAGTCACCCTCTTCTGAATGCCTTTATCCTATGAATGAAGGTCAGGAACTGTTGGAATCCAAGCCAAGCAAAGAAGCAGAGAAACAAAGAAGATGACTATGGAGAGAATGAATAATCTGGATGCACCAGAACAGAGAGAGGAGAGACAATTCTGATGTCAGCTGAGTCTGGTCCCATGGTTGGGCCATGGCTGAGCCTGAAGCTTGACCATAATCCTGCCCTAGGTCTCTGACATCTGAGTATTTTCATCATAAGAATGCCAGTTTGCTTTACAGAATTTGAGGTGAGTTTATGTTACTGGAAATTCCAAGTACTAAGTGCTGGATATACCTTAACAAATGAAAGAATATGATCTTGATCTCATAGTTATTTTTAGCCTGATTGAGTCCAGGGCAGCCATGATTGGGTATGTATCTCCATCGGGAGAGGAGCAATTTAACACATCACCCTGTGATTGTCACAGTTTATATTTTTTCTGTTCAGTCTGCCATTTGTATTAAATGATGGCAGTGAAAAAAATGAGAGATTCCTAAATATTCTCATATGCAAGAAAGTTCATAATCTGAAATTGCTAGGAGCAGGTAAAGGCTTACTGTAGAGAGAATGTTGAGAAAGGAATAAAGCTACGTGTATGAGGTCAGTGAATACTTTTGTATCTCAACAAAAAAAGCCCATGAAATACTAAAAATTTATGATTCTTGGCTAAAGGGTTTCTTGGACCTGATAAGTAAGTGGTTTGCAAAATGAGCATGTTTGTTCAGAAAGGAGAATTTAAAAATTCTCAGTTAAGACCTCATATAAGAAGCCCTCAAACAAAGTACATTTTTAGAAACGAATCAGGGTAAGAGATGTGGGAATAAAGAAAAGTATCAATAATGTGGAAAAAGACCAAGAGCCACAGATTTTAGCTCAAAAGCAGTGGCTACCAGAGAGTGAGGAGAAAAATGCCAGTTCATTCCGCTATTCAAGTCTATCTTTGCTACATACTTCATAGAACACATATCTGTGTTATGCAGATGTGTTTCCAAAAACAAAAACTTTGCTAAAACCCCAGAGGTTCAGGAAATTGAATGCAAGTGTGCATGCAGGCTTGTGTATGTATATGGAGAGGAGGGGGCAGATCCACAATGATGATAAATGTGGAAGTGTTGATTTTACTGAAGCTTGCTGTTTTCACTGAATGATGGATAGATTGTTCAAAGGATCTGTTCTGGGAACTTTGTGATTAAAGGCAGTTTATCCCTGAGTTATATAATGCCTCTCCCCAAGTAATTTTCCTTGTGTAAAATCCATTCATTTTTTATAATTCATTGACCATTTAATGTAATGGGCACCAGCTGTGTGCTAGATTATTGAGATAAAGACAATGTAGTGAAAACAACAGACATAAACATCTAATGTGACAAGTGTGTGTGTGTGCATGTGTCTACATGTGTGATGGCCAGGTCATCCGTGGAGTTTAAAGCAACCTCTGTCAGCAACAATAGCAGAGGGGTGGGGGTGGGAATCTAACAAAGAGCCAAGGGCCTTATCGCCACGGGCCAACATGGCAGGATTCAACCAGATGGCAGGCGCAACAATAACTGTGGGCATTTTGGTAGTCATGATCTCACAAATCCTTCTCACTGTGTTCCAAGAACACAAGAAAATGTAGGGTTTACAGTTTACAGATTACTGCTAACATTTTACAGATGAGAACTTGGGAAACATGGAGAGGTGCTGACATAATTTACCATAATTTCAGAGTGATTCTGTGCTGGAGAATGGAATGTGGACTTGCCTTTGATCCCTTCAAGTAATCTCATGTCTTAACTGTGCTGCTGCCAGGTTGCTAGAAGAAAGAGATGGGGCTATAAAAGGAAGACACAATGCTTCTTATTGTATACTAAGTGAGCCACAATGATCTGATGGTTTTTGGAGCATGTATCCAAGTATTTGTGATTCCTAAAAATAGGTGTGTCTCAGTACTTGAAAAGGGGTTTTTAAGACAAGGTTATGATCATGATTGAGCCAAATGCCTACATTAATTCTCGACTCTATTAACTAAAGCTTTGATGGCATTTCAGTACTCTCAAAATATAATTTTGCAGCCAATACTCAATAACTGAGGAGCTGTACTTTATATATTTCAATCTTTCTCTCTTATTTTCCCCTCCAACTGCTCACCCTATGTCCAATGCATTGCATTACATCATTCCCATGAAAGGTTATGGTAAGAGTAGGGGAAGAAGCAAAATTCAAAATAGCCATTTTGTTTTCTTCTATAGTAGCACTGGGAAGTGGTTTGATAGAACAGGTACTTTTGGCTAAAATATACTTTAGGGTTTATACTTATTTATGTTACCTCTTTATTCTTTCTTCTATCACCTACTCTTCTCCATGCCCACCTACCACGCATGCATGCATGTATGTGTGTAAACACACACTTCTTTGCAGTGTACAACTGAGGGTAGGTCAAAGTTATCTAGAACTTCTTAAGGAACTAGAAATATGTTTAAAACACATACATACCAAATCTCTAGACTCAGAGTATCTTCAACTACTATTAAATGTTTGACCTTTGGCATAAATTCACATTATCTGAGCCTCATTTTTCTCCCATGAAGCTGAGAGTTGGTTTTAATGTTGTTTCATGTCCCTTCCAATTCTGTGGCATTCACATGAGAGAAATGAACTTTGCACCCCACCGGCATGAAGAATATTTATTTGCTGCTTTAAATTGAAGTATTTTTTTCTTTGTTTTCCAACAGCTGGAGATAATTAACAGCAAATATAAAAACTATCTGCAGCCCAGCCTTAGAGATGCGATACTTTGTAGATGGTATTTCCATGAACTTTGCAAGATTAATCAGTGGTGGAATACAGGCTGAGCTTGCCAGAACTAACTTCAAGAATGGGAATGGAGCAGTACTTACTTATGAAGGCCAGAACCTACCTGGAAAGTGACACTAATTACCTCAAGGAACCTGGAATCTCCAGTTATAACTGCCATAGTAAAACCAGTAGAGGTGTGAAATTAAGCTAAATACCAAGGTTCTTATTTTAATTTTCATCAGAAATAGAAAATATGTTTTCACTTTCAATCAGTTGGAGGAACTTTATTTGAACATAGTCAGACCTTTGGTTCACCTTTCCTGCAGTAATTTTATTTTCAATTCCACATCTAAGAGATATCTATTAAACATACTCAGGCAAATGACAACAAGAATGTTGAGCCAAGCAAGTAAAGATTATTCTTCAGAAATATGATTAGAAATGCTCTCTTACAGTTCCTTTCTGCCATTAATTTCTTAGATTACTGGCAGGGATATTTTTTCAAGCTACTATTTTTTCCATCTGTTATCTAGGAATAGAGTAGAGGCCTATTTTTAGACTGTTTTTATATAAAAATTTAGGACAAGCATTAAGTAGTCCTTAAATGTATAGATATTAATTTCTAACTCTACAGCTATGTACTGCTAAATATTTTACACTTTTGAAGGAATTATCACAAAATAATTGGAAAATATTTTTGTGTGTTTTACATGTTTTCCTTGAGGAGACTTTGGTAGGAAAAGATGTGATTTGTTGGTTAATTAAGATTAACATTCTGTATTCTTAGTAAAGATTTGGATTTTTTTCTTGTTCTATTGTTTAGTGTGTCCCTCCCATAAAAAAAAACCCTTCCTAATTGCAGAAGTCTTTTTAATTCAATTGTTTCAAGAACACAAACAGTATTTTCAATATTTTTTACTCAAGCACATTTTAGTTACTTTGATATAAAAATTTGCAATAATCATCTACACCAGTTCCTTAGCTTTGATAAAAAGGAATAAGCATTGTCAAATGATGATTTGACTTGATATCCTTTTGGTGGCAGAAGAGATATATGCTCAAGTGAGGAATATGAACTGTTCTGCTGGGATGTTTAGCAAATCTTTGGATTGGCTTCCAAAAGTCCTACTTCTTCAGTGTTGACTACTTTTTGCTCAGAAAGAGTTTCCTTCACTCAATGTTACAAATAAACATGTTCTCTCTTTGGTTTATTGGCCAACTTTATAAATATTGTTCTTAAACAAATAGTCTTCTTAGGGTATTTTGTGTTTGAATGATTGATCTGTCTCACACATAATGTGTTAACCAACTGACATCAGTTGGAGTTGATTTTCCAGGAGTGGAGATGGATATCTACTATCACCAAAACTCTCACAGCTCACCCCTGTGTCTACCCTAAGTAGCCCACGTTGGCTGTGTCACTCTTATAGGACTGGTTTTCTCTATGTGAAGTTACCCATATGAGAAATTAATGCAGCACATTGTTCTGACACACTGAATTAATCTTTAGTATTGACATCATTGTTGTAAAGTCTACACTCAAAGCTTTTGTGTTTGCACCCTTCCTAGCCTTAACTTCATAAATTATCTAGAACTATGAATTAAATTGAATCCAATTAGCATGTGTAAGGGAGGAAAAGGACTTTTCCTCCATCTTCTTAAGTTCATAGCTAGGGGCTCTACAAGTTAGGTTGACAAAAGTCAGATTAATAGGAGAAAAGCATACAAATTTTCTTTTATGTTAATTTTTATGTGAGGAGGAAATATTTATAGGGAAGGATAAAGACCCAAAGAAGTGGATATCATTTCAACAAAGTGAGATAAATTATGGAGATGTGACATGATAAAGGAAAAAGGTTTTGGGGCTTCCAAGGGCAGCAAACTGTGGGAAAGTAAATATGTGCAGGAAACTAATGGAAAATAAGAGCGATCTTAGGTTTGTTTGTGCAGGTCCATCCGGGTGCCAACTTTCCATCTTCTTCATGGTCATACTTCTCCCAGTGAGGGGATTTATGGCACTCCTTATTTCTCAGGAGTTTCTGTTTTCTATCAGATAAAGGAAGCTAACTTCCTGTTCTTCCTGGTATAAGAATATTGCTATTTTCCTTTCTAATCTATTCTGGACCCTTGTTTGTTCATGGTGATTTCCTTTCTTTTAAAATTTATTGTTTCTTTCCAGTTCAGCTCTCAGTCTTGTTAAAAGGGTTTTCTTTTGGGATAATAAATAGTGTTTGGTTCTTACTGAGATCCAGTAGGTGTGGCAAGATGTTTTCTAATATATCAGGAGAAACTTAATGTATACACAATGATAATTTTATATTGGACTTGTTCTTCACCAGAGAAATTTTATCTCAGGGCTGTGACACATTGCATTGCCAGTTGTTAGCAGCCTCTAAATCTTTTTCAAATTCAACGGTCCTATTTTCAGAACCCACCTTGAGCAGCTTTAAAAGCAAAATAAAAATGTTTAAAGTTTACAGGTTATTAGACAAGCTTTTTAACTGTAAATTTCATGGCTGAGATTAAAGAAAATGCTACTATATTTTCTTTGTGTGTGTTTATTGTTATTTAATATGAACTTCATATTCAAATAGTTCAGCCTAGAGCATGTCACTAAGTTAGAACAGGGACTCCAGAGTCAAACTGACACAGATGGAATACTGGCACTTGGGCTACTAGGTATTTAACCTTCAGACACCACAACTTCCTCACCTTTGAAATGAGGATAAGTCCTTAAACTGAAACTGTTATTAGACCTAAATTAGATACTATATGTAGAATGCCTAGAACAATGAAACAACATTTGGCACATGGTATAATTTCAATAAATGTTAGCTCTTAATGTTATCATTATTATTATTAATTATGATTATTCTTGGCCCAAAGTCTCAATTTCTCATATCCTCACACCGTCTGCTTAGTGTTAGGTACACATCTCTAACTGGCTATCTAAACATCCTTCTTTTTCTGTTACCTCGAATCATCCAAAAATTAATCCACCTTTTGTTCTGGCACACATTACTCTCTACTCCCCCATTTTTTGTCAGATTTAACATACGTTTTTCAGTAATTCAGGCTCACTCTTGATATCCTTCCTTCCTTGTGCCTTGCTTTCTTTTCTTTGCTAGTTGATGCTAAATCACTCCAAGCTTCATCCCCTCTCAATGCCAGGATCACTGCTGTTGTTTCCCTACGGGTCTCACAACCTACAGGCTCTCACTCTCCAACCTATATTCATGAAATAGCAAATTAATTTTCTAACACAATACTTATTATTATCAAGTTTCCCATTTGAAATGATCTAATTACTAATTTGTGTCTCCAACCCTTATTTCAACCCTGAATTCCAGACCCAAATTCAATTGTTTACTTATCATTTTCACATGGATGTTTAATTGTCATCTCATATTTAGAAGGTTAAAACTGAACTCTTGGTCCCTTTCAAACCTGCCCCTTTCAAATTATTTTCCACCTTGGTAAATGGCTCCCACTGTCACCCAGTTGATCAAGCTCCAAAACTTTAAGTTCACTCACTACCCTGCCATTAACACACATACACCATATTTAATTTTGCAGCAATTTCTTGCATCTAACTTTGCAATACATCCAAATGTAACCTTCATTATTGTTATTTATAATAAAAATATGTATTTAATTTTTGTCCCTTTCTTGACACAGAGCTTCTAAAACTCTTGGAATTTTCTAAGTGATAAGAGTAATAAAAGTGTCTTTTACTATGTTAATGAGGTGATTTGGGAAAGCATCTAAGGATGGTGGCTTTTCACCAGGAGAACCAAACAATTCGTTTTCTTCTCATTTCCACTACCCTGATGTCCCAGGAAGGGAAAGAGACTAGAGTTTGAATCAGTCCTCAGTCAATGATTTAACGAATGCTGCTTATGCACAGAAGCCTCCATAATACATGGAGATTTAGAGAGAGTAGGTCACACTCAGAGAGGGCATGGAAGCTCCCGTCAATTCCCCATATCTTTCTTCCCCATATCTTGCATCTCTTCTATCTGGCTATTCCCTTTAAAAATAAACCAGTATTTTCTCAAGCAAGCTGTATTCCTGAGTTCTGTGAGCCTCCCTCACAAATGAACCCAATGTGAAGGTCCTGAGAACCTCTTATTAATAGCCAGTTGGTCAGAAGTATAGGTGACAATTGACTTGTGACTGGTATTTAAAGTGGGAACAGTTTTGCAGGGCTGACCCCTTAACCTGTGGGATTCGATGCTGTATCCAGGTGCATAGTGTCAGAATTGATTGGACACCAGAAGTTGTCCAAAAATTGCTTTGAGTGGGGGAAAACATCACATATTGAAACTGATTGGCAGAATCTGAAAACCCTTCCCATTACTTCCATTGCTGCCACTCTGGTCCAAGCCATGGCATCTCTCAGTAGGCTATTGAAACCATTTCCTGACTGGTCCTTTTTTAACACTCTTATTTTCCTGGAGATTAGTGTCCACACTTTACCCAAAATGATTCTTTTAAAACATAACTCAAGTCTATCATGCCTCTGCTCAAAACCCTCAGTAGTTTACCATGTAATGGAGAGAAAAATCTAGTCTTTATTATAGCCTTCAAGGCCCTATAGGATATGATACCCACATACTTCTCTGACTTTATTCCTTCTATCTCAGGGATGTCAAACTCATTTTCACTGGGGACCACATCAGCCTCACAGTTGCTTTCAAAGAACCAAATGTAATTTCAACTCTTAACAGTTAAGGAGTATTTGCATTTATACAATCCTAAAATTATTTTGGCCCTTTGAAGGCAACCTCAAGGTTGATGTGGCCCCCAGTGAACATGAGTTTGACACCCATATTCTATCTCCTTCACTCTCTTACTCCAGTCTCCATAGTTTCTTCGTTGTTCCTAGGGCTTGTTAAGCCCACACGTTCCTCACAGCCTTTGCTGTTTGTTTCCTCATATTGAAAATTGCCTACCAGATAAGCCCTTGCCTCTCCTACTGGCTTCACTTAGATCTCTCTCATGTGTCACTTGATGAGAGAAGCCTTCTAGGATCACTCCAAATAACACCCATTACCACTTGCCTATTTTCTCTCTTCCCATTACTCTGTAGCATTCATCTTCAGAGCACATTTTGTCATCTGTTCTAAATTTGATTGTAAGTCCCTGAAATCAGAAAACTGTATTGTATTCACTACTCTATTCATGACAACTTTAAAACAGTCTGGCATATAGTACATGCTCTATAAATATTTATTGAATGACTTGGCCCTGGCTGGGTTGCTCAGTTGGTTGAAGTATCACCCTGTATATGAAAAGGTTGCTGGTTCGATCCCCAGTCAGGGCAGATATCTAGATTGTGGGTTTGATCCCTGGCTGGGGCACATATTGGAGGCAACTAATCAATGTTTCTCTCGCACATTGATCTCTCTCCCTACCCTATTCTCTCCAAAATCAATAAACATATATCCTTGGATGAGTATTAAAATATTTATTGAATGACTTGATTAATAAGGTCACCCCAACAAATAAAGGAGTCAATAACTTCAGCATCAAATGTGCAAGTTTGTACTCCTTTTATAATTAATTTTCCTACTTTCTAGTCATTTGAAAGTAGCAAGACTGCATTCAGGAGGCTTAGGACCATGACATATAATTAAATAATTTATTATTTATTATAATTTCTTCTCTCCCAAATTTTCACCCTATTAACACTTCTTGCTGCCCATTTCTTCTTGGGGTGTATGGAACAAGACTAATGGTCTTTTCTTTGTTCCTCATCTCCTATCTCAATTCCTATGAGTGGTTGTAGCATGTGCTATAATGAAAGTTTAATCCCTTTGTTGCTCTTTCAACTTACTTTTCTATCTATCCACAAAAAACAATGCCTTTCCTTCTAAACAATTTGGTGCTTACCTGTTAAACTACTCAAGGCAACTCTTTGGGTTCCATAATTTTTGGTGTTTTAAAAATCATTGTTAACTTTTAAATTTACGTAGAATAAAAGGTACTCTTTTATTGGGGTACAACTCTGAGTTTCAACACATATATTGATTCTTGTAATGGATATCACAGTCAGAATACAAAATATTTTTGTCAGCCCCCAAAATTCTTTCATGCTCTCCTTTTGGACTCAAAACCCTGGCAATCCTTGACCTCCTTCTCTACAGATTTTCCCTTTTCCAGAATGTTATCTAAGTGGAATCATACAGTATAGAACCTTTAAAGACAGGCTGAAAAAAAACAACAACTCAGTATATCTTTGAGATTCAGCCACATTCTTTTGTATATCAACAGTTTGTTCTTACTCATTGCTGAGTTATATTTCATTGTATCTATCCATTCATTCATTGAAAGACATTATTCTTTTTCCAGTTCTCAACAATTATGAATAAAGCTGCTGTAAACATTTGGTTACTGACTTTTTAAAATTGTTTATTTCTCTAGGGCAAGTAACTAGAAGTGGGAAGTCATATGCCTAAGACGTGTTCAGCTTCATAAGATATTGACAAACTGTTCCCATCAACAATGTGTAAGACTTCCATTCCCTTCATATTCTCAACAACATTCAGTACTGTCATTAAAAAATCTTAGCTATTCTCATAGCTGGGTAGTGATACCTTATAGCAGTATTAATTTCTATTTTCCTGATAACTAATGATGTTGAACATCTTTTTATGTACTTATTTGCCATCTATATGTCAATTTTGGCATCTGTTCAAATCATTTGTTCTTTGGGTTATTTTCTTATTATTCAGTTTTCAGAATTCATCTATTCTGGATACAAGTTCCATGTTAGATATGTGATTTACAAACATTTTATTCCTATCTATAGCATCTCTTTTCATTCTCTTAGTGTTTTATCAAGAGGAAATATTTTTCATTTTCATGAAGTCTAATTTACTAATTTTTTATTTTACGGATCATGCTTTTGGTATTAAATGTAAGAACTCAAGGTAAAATTGATTTTTTTCTGAGTTTCTTTTCAAAGTTGCATGTGTTTATCTTTTACTTTTAGATCTAGGAATCACTTTGAGTTAATTTTTGTATAGGGTATGGTTTAGGTAGAAGGTTATTTTTTGCGTATAGTTGTCTAATTGAACATTTTGTTTAAAACACTATTCTTACTCCAGTGATTTGCCTTTGCAATTGGTCATAAACCAATTGCGGATATTTGGGTGGGTCTATTTCTGAGTTTTCTATTTTATTTCATTGACCTATGCATCTATACCTTCTCAAACACTTTTTAGCATATGATCTTTAACATGCTTTATTACACATATACTGAGGATTTTTTGAGAATTATTGTACATGATATTGTTTTTTAAAATATTAGTTTCCAATTGTTCTTTACTACCATATAGAAATACAATTGAGTTCTGAAAGATAGCCTTGTATTCTGTGGTCTTGATGAACCTATTAGTTCAAGAAGATGTTTTTGGAGATTTTTAATGTTGTCTTTGAACAATACCATTTTTTTTTCTTATCAATCTTTAAACTTCCTTTTTCTTGCTTTATTACACTGACTAGGACTTTAAGTACAATGCTTAATAAGAGTGGTGGGATTAAAAATACCTGCATTTTTTCCAATCCTGGTATGGAACATTCAGTATTTCACCAATAAATATTATATTGTGTACTTTTGTAAATACCTTTTATCAGGTAAGGAAGTTCTTTTCCATTACTTTTTCCTGAAAACTTTTAAAACAAGTGGATGTTGAATTTTTTCAAATGCCTTTCTACTTCATTTGATATTATCTCATTTTTTTCTTCTTTAGACCATTAATTTGATGGATTACCCTTGATTGATTTTGAGTATTGAATTATGCTTGCATTCCTGAGGAAAATTCTACTTGACCATTGTGCATTATATTTGTTATATATTCTTGGATTTGACAGGCTAATATTTTTTGATAAATTTCTTATGTTCATGAAGGATATTCATTTGTAGTTTTCACTTGAAGTGCCCTTGTCTGTTTTTGGCATCAGGGTAATTTCAGACCTATAAAATATATAGCATATAAAGAGTTTTGATTCTTTAAATATAAGAACACCTAGTAGTAAATGAAATGTGTGTAAACACCCTTCTCACAATATCTTTCTTTAGTATTTTAGTTGTTATGTTAAAATTATATGAACTCTAACATAACTATAGCTGGAAAATATCCAAACACTTGGAAATTAAACAGTACTTATTAAAAAATTCATGGGTCAAAGAAGAAATCTCAAGGGAAATTAAAAGTATTTAAATAGAATAAAATGTTCCCTTATTTATTTTCTAAAAGAGATTAATGTAGAATTGGTATTATTCTTTAAGTGTTTCATAGTATTCTTAGAATGATAACTGCACAGAATTTTCTTTTTAATTAAAGATAATTTATTTCATCTTGGGTGAGTTTTACTATATCACTCTAATTTCTCCTACTTTCAATGAATGGTACATTTTCTCTAAGTTGTTTAATTTTGGGTATAGAGTTGTTAGTAATATTCATTTATTTTTCTTACAATGTCTGTAATTTCTACCAGTATACCTGCTTTCATTCTTAATAGTTGTGTCATCTCTTATTTTTCAGCCTGGCTAGAGGTATATATATTTTAATGATCTTTTCAAGAATCAGCTTTTAAAAAATTCTATTGTTGCTGTTTTCAACTTCATTTATTTATGCACAAAGGTACTATGGGAAAAGTGTAATCATTTTTGTTCAGAATTTCAGTAGCTATGTTACATCTTTTTTTTAGTGTCAGGTATTCAGTTATTTAAAGAATTAGAGTCCTTTATTCTTTCTCGACACTATTTCTAAACTCAACCACCCTTGGTCCTTCTATAGCCTTCTGGATAACGTTTAATTCCTTTAATGGTCATATAATTTTCCCAAATTGTTTTACACCCACCTTTTCTAACTT
This sequence comes from Trachops cirrhosus, assembly GCA_028533065.1. Classification (NCBI taxonomy): domain Eukaryota; kingdom Metazoa; phylum Chordata; class Mammalia; order Chiroptera; family Phyllostomidae; genus Trachops; species Trachops cirrhosus. The sequence continues at coordinate 45,875,639 of CM052547.1, read as the reverse complement.
CATTCTATTTTTTACAATAGACTCTGCTCAGTGTAAAATATTCCTCTTTATTTTTGGTTCCCTAAACACAATACATGAAAGTCTGAAAAGTCTTGCTGCCTTTTCTATGCAGCCATGTTTTAGCTCTTGTACATAGTGACACTTTGGTTGTACAGATACAAATGGAGATAGTGAAAACAGGCATATAATACTGGGTCTCAAAAATCATACCTGCAACAAAGAAATTCAAGTAATGACTTTCAGATTATAAATGATCATAGGACCATGAAAAATGCATGTGCTCATGCAGGTGTATATGTGCACACACACACGTACTCACCACCTATTTCTGGAAGTGACTTATTCCACACAAATACATTCAGTTTTAGTGTTCCAACCTCAATGCAAACTTAAATGATCTTTTAAAAAATCCTTATCTGAGGATATGTTTTTACTGATTTTAGACAGAAAGGAAGGTGAGAGAGAGGGAGAGAGAGAGAGATAAAGTGAGAGAATTGATTTGTTGCCTCTTCTAGGCTTCCTAATTGCAGAATGAACCCACAACCTAACACAACCTAATTATGTGCCCTGACCAAGAATCTAACCCTTAACCTTTTGGTCTACCAGACAACGCTTCAACCTGACCAACCCAGTTATGCCATTGCATAAACTTCATTGACCTTTAACTCAGCTTTTTCATTCCACATGGTTCTACTGTGCTCTTACCTGGGGAAGAAAAAGCAGTAGGAATCCTCAGGTTGGCACACAAGATCCCATGGCTGGTCGGCATGTTAGAAAAGCTACCCTTTGATCCATTATAACTTGAACCTGTGAACAACTGAGGTCAAACATACTACATTCCAAAAAAGATGAGTTATTGGTTTACCTCTGTTTTCAGTAAAAATTGCATGACAACCAGTGAACATTTTATGGTATATTGGGGTCACATGATAAGGTGTAAACTAGTCCATTTTGCAAATTGTTGTTTAAATTACTTTTTAAAAATTATTCACTTATTACAGAAGTTTCAGATTTATAGAATGCAGAAAACTCCCACATACCTCCTCTGTCCCTGCCCCATAATTTCCCATATCTTATACATATTACATTAGTGTGGTCCATTTGTTACACTCAACAAACCAATATCCATAGATTATTATTAAATAAAGTCCATGGTTACATTAGGGTACACTCTATACTACATAGTTGTATGTGTTTTGACAAATGTGTGTGGTCATGTATCCATCAGTACCATGTAGGATAGCTTCACTGCCTAAACATCTACCTATTCATCCCTCCCTTCCTCTCCTAAATTCCCAGCAAGTGCTGATATGTTTACTGTCTCTATAGTATAGCATTTTCTAGAATGTCATATAGTTGTAATCAGATCTTATACATATTTTGCTAGATCTATACCTAATAATTTCATTTTTTGGTACTAATATAAATGGTGTAGTGTTTTACATTTCAAATTCTAGTTAGTCATTGCTGATATGGAGGAAAGCAGTTGATTTTTATACAACACTTGGTCAGGGTTCATAATCCTTTAAATGTGTTGCTTAATTCTTTTTGCTTGTATTGTTTTGAGGATTTTTGCACCAATGTTCTTAAGATTATTGATCTGTAATTTTCATTTTTTTGTAGTATGTTTGTCCAGCTTTGGTATCAGGGTTATGCTGACCTTATAAAATGAGTTATGAAGTATTCCTCCTCTTCAATTTTTTGGAGAACACTTGAAAAGAATTGGTATTGTTTTTTCTTTAAATATTTGGTAGCATTCACTAGGGAAACCATCAGGTCCCAGGCTTTTCTTTGTTAGAAGATTTTTGATTACTTAGCTAATTTCTTTACTAGTTACAGATCTATTTAAATAGATAACCTCATAGTCTGTAAACTTGCTATAATCACTCATTAGTTCCAGGAATATTTTTGTTTGTTCCTTTGGAATTTTCTACATAGACGACCTTGTCATCTGCAGTGTACATTACTTTTCAATCTTTTGTCACATTTGTGGATAACCAAAAAGCCAGCCCCATCCACTTGACTGCCACAGCTACCTACCTAGCTACCATTCATTTTGTGTAAGTGATCCATTAACTCTTTCAGCAATTAATGCATTTGATTAATAGTGGTGAGCTAAGGAAAAGATATTTCACAAAAGGAGGATAATTTGAACATGATACAGAGTGCAGGGAGGAATATGTGTGTATGAGATCAATTATAGTTTCCTAGAAATGTTTAGCATGGGGATGGGTGTGGGGAAAGAGGACAGATTATTCCAAGAAAGGGATATAGGAACAGTATAAGAAAGGAATGTGAGAGGTGGTAGAGAAGCACTTTAATATTTCACAACCACTGGATATGGGAATAGTATATTTCTATATGTGGTTTTTATAAAATTCTAGGTTCTTACTCTTCCTTCATAAAGTTGAATTGAATTTCCATTACACCACAGTTCTTTAACTTCTGTGATGTAAATTAGAAATTGAAACTGAAAATAATGAAAATTGAAAATAATGTTTAAGTAAGTGTGTGGCATAAAGTTTAATGTGATATGTCATTAAGGCTAACCCAGTATTGCCTTTAGTAACACATAGTGTGACTTATTTCCTATTGATTAAATGTCTCAAAGTTAGTCAAGCTTCATGTTAATTGTAGATTTTTTGGTAAGTATATGAATAATTTTATACAATGGGACACATAACTTCAAGGTTTTATGGCCCTGTGGAAATTAATTATTTGTGTATCTAACCAAACAAGTATTCTTCTTTTAAAAATATATATATATATTATTTATTTATTTATTTTTAGAGACAGGAAGGGAGGGGGAAAGAAAGGGAGAGAAATATCAATGTGTGGTTGCCTTTTTCATGCCCCCTACTGGGGATCTGGTCCGCAACCCAGTCCTGTGCCCTGACTGGGAATCTAATTGGCAACCGTTTGGTTCACAGGCCGGCACTCAGTCCACTGAGCCACACCAGCCAGGGCCCAACCAAATACTCTTATCCTTATGTAAATAGCCTAGCTTCTAAAATGTTTCCTTAATGTACAATATTATCTTTTTTTTTTTAATATATTTTATTGATTATGCTATTACAGTTGTCCTATTATCCCCCTTCATTCCCCTCCACCCTGAACACCCTCTCCCACCCACATTCCCCCCTTTACTTCAGTCCATGTGTCATAAGTTCTTTGC
>CM052547.1:45854857-45871964 GCA_028533065.1 Trachops cirrhosus | reverse complement strand
CCTCGCCCGGCCTGACTCCGCCCCTCCTACCGGTCTGGATGAAAGTGTCTATTTTTAAATCCTTGGTTGTCCGACTTCCATAAACTTCAATTTTCTGTCAGTTCTGGTTGTTATTTTGTTTCTATATCTTTGTTGTCCCTATCTTGGTTGTGCGAGGAGGCACAGTGCGTCTACCTATGCCTCCATCTTGGCCGGAAGTGACAATATTATCTTACAGTTTCCTTTATATCTCATCTCTGGTTACTATAACAAGAATAGTGGATGGTTGAAACAACAAACATTTCTCACAGTTATGGAAGTTGAAAGTCTAATATAAGGGTTCCATATGGTCAGGTTTTGGTGAGGACTCTTTTGCTGATTTCCTGACAAAGGGGATGGTTGGATGGAAAAATAGACAGAGAGACAGAGAGAGAAAGCGAGACAGAGAGAACACTATTGGCTCTTTGTATAAGATAAGGACATTAATTCCATCTTAAGGGCTTTACCCTCATGACCTAATCACCTCCCAAAAGCCCTACCTTCTTTTTTTTTTTTTAAAGATTTTATTTATTTATCTTCAGAGGGGAAGGGAAGGAGAGAGGGAGAGAAATATCAATGTATGGTTGCTTCCTGTGCATTCCCTGCTGGGAACTGGCCTGCAACCCAGGCATGTGCCCTGACTGGGAATCGAACCGTGATCTCTTGGTTCACAGGCCCGCATTTAATCCACTAAGCTACACCAGCCAGGGCAGCCCTACCTTCTAATGCCATCACTTTGGGGGTTAGGATTTCAATACAAGACTAAAGGAATTTTAGAAGGAAAGCAAACATTCAGTTCATAACATCTCATTACTTAGTGATTTAAATAAAATATTCAATGTAGATGTATATTCCTTTTACAGTTGCATAGAAGTCATGATTTTACTCTTTTGAAATGTATATTTTTATTGTTTTAGAGGTCCACCAAGAGGCCCAGACATACTCACTGAATTATGCCTCAAACTTAGAGAAAATTTGTGACATAAACCTCATGGCTTGTTTAAGGCCAGACATCTTTGCCTGCCTTCCTGAGTGAACCACAAGTGGCAATAGGAGCTTGGACTTCATTAACTTTCTTTCTTTATATTTCTTTTCCTTTGGTTTGCATATGGCTAATGAGTTATTCCCATGAGTAGAAGCAACATTTGAGAATTTAAAGCATTTGATGGTACTTGTTGGACGGATGATGCAGATTTAGTCCTGTTGGGTGAGAGCTAACAAAAAGAAGGCAGTTTGTTAGCTTTTTAAATTGTGTATCTGTTTATCTATTTGTGTTAAGAATTTTATGCTTGCTGGGCAGAAGATAAACTCTTTGAGATTAGACTGGTGAGTTTTGTGTTTCTGTTGACCTGTGGCTAAAGGTGTAGAAGTAAAACTAACCTTTATGCAACTGTAATTTAGAAAGGCTGTTGGCTTGTGTGATATGAAATATTTTTTACCACCAGATGGTATTATTAATACATCAGGTTATGATGTCTCTTAAGTTAAAAGACCCTATTCTATTAATTTATAGAGATAAATAAGCAAGCACATCACTATAATATCCACAAATATTATAGAAAATAAACAGAACATCTAATACTTTAAATGTGATATACTATTATGAACATATACATTCTTACAAAAACTGCTACTTTAGAAATGTCTTAAGACATTCAAGTTTATATAATTAACATGAATCTTGGAAAACACAGCCTGGTTTAATAATTTTGGTTTCAGAAAAAAACAGTACCTATGACTATTCTGTGGTTTATGTTAAATATTGTATGAGTACATTCTTTACACAATTTATTTGTGTTGAGTCTCCCAAACTTTTATATTGGTTTACTTATCAAAAAGCAATTACTACTGCTACAGCATGTTTAAGATAATGAAAAAGATAAATATGTGTTCAAGTAAATTTAATCATTATAATGGTAAATGTATATCAACAGAAATTATGTTTTATCATGTTACCTTAAATAATACAAGATCTTTCACTTAATAATTTGATTTAATATGAAATCAATATAATTACTAAATAATCTTTGTATGCCTAAATAATTTTAAGTAAAATTGAATACTGAGACCTTACTGAGTACAACTTAAAATTCCATAATTTTGCCTCTTATCTTCATATGCTCTAATGTCATGTTTATAAATCTGTCCACTTGTTCATTTTGAAAAGGAGGAAAAGGGATGTATAGCTCTGGAATGTTGTATTTTATCTGCTCATTTTGCTAGTCTGATAAAATACTTGTACACAACAAAGAGTTCTCGATTTTCTACCTCTTAGTGCTTTTCTTGTAATAATAGTTAATTTACATATGTTATAATAAATACAGGTGGGTGAGACTCTAGTATGAGCAATGATAAGAGAAATACAACTGAAAGTAAGGACTATATTCTTGTTTGACATGTTTTTGTTTGGCAAGTTAAAAGAGAGTAGTGTCATGTTTGCAAGTGTCTAGGTATTCCAGAACATGAGATAAGATAGTGTAATATATCTGAATGAACACAGAAGTTTGTAGGAGGTTTGCAGAAAGGGATTTATTTGCTTTGAGTCTGAAGAGTGCAATAAAATGGATTAAAAACTTGCCAAAGTTGTCTTTTTTAATATATTTACTCATAAGAAGGGGTAAAAACCTTGTGAAAATTTTACTGCCAAATATTGTTATAATATAAAATATATACGTAAAATACATATTATATAATATAATAACTTGAATTTGGCTTTCTCTCTATTGAGATGATTAGTTTATCTTAGAACTCAACAGAATTTAAAACGTTGTTCTTTACCTTTTTTGTTACCTGCTTAACTGGTAACTGGAGAGATATCAGATTTCACTTGAATAATTTTTTGCTTTTTTCATAGTCCTAGCTTTACATCTAAGCCAGCAATGTTATCCCTTCATAGATGCCTTAGCTTCTAAAATGCTTTTTGAACTGGTCATGGAATTTTACTAGCCCCTCCCATAGTTAAGGAGTTAAATAAAATCTTTGACATATACTCATTTCATATTTGTCTGAGAGTCATAATTTTACATTTTTTAAATTATACTTTAACATTTTATTACTATTAAAGAATTAACATACTGATATAGAAAGAATTAAATTCCTGATTTTCTATATTAGCATATATAGGTCACCAGCCCAGCCAGTTTTGCACTTTGTTTGGGTCTAGGCAAAGGCTGGGGAGTCAGGCTGGCCCCACAGCTCCTGCCACAGGCTGACTTGGAAATGAGAACAAATGTGGGGAGGCCTGCGTGGATTGGCAGCTTTGGCAGACATGCACCTCCACCCATGGTGAATTAAGTTAATGGTGAAAAAGTTCACTTGTCAAGTGAGATCTAAGAGGAATTGTGTGAGAGGACATATCAGACACTCTTGAGACTGCCAGGACAGCTCAAATGAATTTTATGAGGACTGGAATTTTCCAAATTGTTGGTGAGTTTAGGACAGAGAAATGCTGTTTTATTAGTGTTATTTGAGCTTAATTTATACCCAGATTGATGTGGCCTCAAAAGGAATAAAGCTATTGACAAGATTTTGTGATAAATTCCTTAACATGAACTAAAATGAAACCAACAGAATTAAACAGAACCACAGGTTCTGTTTAGAACAATGGTTTAAGAACTGAGATCTAGTTTAGTTGTAGTCTCAGTAGCTATAAGACTTTAGGCCAGACTTCCTGAGACCCAGTTTCTCCTCTGTGCAAAATGGAGCTAACTTCCCTGATAGTATCATAGGATTGGTATAAGGATTACGTAAGTACATATGTATATGTCACAATATATCACATGTGACAAGATAGACAATATTTGTATCTCACTTAGTATAGCCCAGGACTATTTTAAGTGTTTTGTGTACATAACTATTTAATACTCACAATAACCCTACAGGATATAATGTTACTGTCACCATGTTATAGATGAGGGTAGTAGTCCAAGGTCAAACAGTTTTGTCCTTGGGGAGTCAGGATTTCAACCCAGGCAATCTGGCTACAGTACCTGTGCAACTACTCATTTCTTTGTGCTGTACTTAGCCATGAAGGCTCTTAAACACTTTGTAAGTCCTGTACAGATGTAGAAAAAAATTTTTTGTCACACCTGTCCTCAAGGAATTCAAATACTGATAACCAAGCAAATGACACCACAAAAAAAAAGTCGAACTGGCTACCTTGCATAAAACTGCCTGTGCTTTTTTCAAAAGATGCACACACCATGAATATTCTGATGAATATCTCTAAGAAACCATGGACCCACTCCTTTACTCATTCAGAGAAGCTGCATTTCTAAAAATGCTTTTATGTGGCTTCAGGTTTGGGCAGAGAAGAGTAAGCAACAATGTAAATCATTTCAGAATACATAGCCTTATTTTAATGAACACACATGCCCAGTTCTACCTATGTCACTATACACTAAAACTGGACATTTTTTAGAAAGTTTTTTAAAAATTATATGCATGCACTTTTACAAATGGCCCCCAGATGGGAATGTTGGCACTCAAGGACAGTCTTCATGCTTTGCAGTAGATATATTCCTTTGTGGCTCCAGCAGTGATATTTGGCTAGCCCTCCATCTGGCATACATTTCAGCTCAGTGCCATTGGAAGAGATCCAGAAATCCAGAATGCTCCAGTTAGACTGCCACATGCATGGCCCATAGCTGACTGCAAACCTGAAAGAGATAGACCAAAAGACCTTCAATGATTTTGCTACCAAGGGATTTTCCCCTATGAGTGCTGTTTAATCTGAGGGCTTTAATTATTTTATCTTCAAGATTTTTAACTTCTCATCAGCGAATTCCCTGCATCTTTACCTTTGTTATAAATAAATCATATAAATATATAACCCCTTTTTTCATTAGATGAATTAAAAAGGAGCTCAGATGTCACCTGCTTCCCTTCTAAAACTGGGACTCCTTGACCTTCATTTGCAGTGTCAATGCTTCTCTTTTCTTGGCTTCCACACAATTTTTAGTACCAGTCAGGGTCTCCAGTAGAGAGCTTTGAATTGGCTTGATGCAGTATCAGGTCACTGGGGATATTAGTTCTACCACAGTCTTGGGACACAGTTCTCAATTTAGGCTTTTCCTTTCCAGTGGCTGAACCTGTCTTTGACCCTTTACTAGCCTAGGTCATTTAGGAGTGGCCCGCACTTTTGTTCACCAATCTTCTAAGCATTCCCATCCCCATCACACAGGCATCTAAGGCCTTGCTGCCTTCCATCAAACTTCTTAGACACCAGCTGCCTAGATTCATGAGCTTTGCCTACCTCTAGGTTTCCTGTTTTACCTTTCCTCATCTGTGGAAAGAACTGTCCTGGTTGGTTCCCTTTCACCCTCTTATGTTTGCTTGGGTCTCTGGCTTCCATAGCCTGGAGACCTTCATTTCACTTGCACTCAACTTTGGCAGCTGGAGGGTTCCAGAGTTGGGCTCCACAGTCCATTTTACCTCACTGCACCATGCCATTGTATCCCATGATATATTCAACTGGACATAACGTATTCATCAATGTTTTCAGTTTTTACAACCCACTTAAAATTTTATCACAAACTTGGTTATAATTTATTATGGGAAGAATCAATTCATGACAAAAGAAGACATAATCCTGCCTCACATGATTTGTATGAAACCAGCTCCCACTTTTGAACCTGAAACATTTTCACCCTTTGATTCCATTGTTTGTGCCATAGATGAGGATTTCAGATCATTTTCTACTCTTTTCCTAGGGTCCCCGTTCCCCTAGGAAGACCTCATGGATGATGTGAAAACACTGAGTAGCTGGGGATCACATTTAGAGTTATATTATACTATTTTCTTCCATGTGATAGATGTTACTCTTTTCTTGCTTCTTGGACTTGGGGGATATTTTGTTTTAAATATTTGAGTTCCTAGCACTGCTGCAGTAGAGCTGAAAACTTGCCCTCTGAATCCCAAATTGCCATAAATTTTAAACCATACTGTGGGGGGTACATGCTGGACCAAAGAATCTTAAGGGCAGGCACATAAAGTAACAATCTGTGTGAAGATCAGAAATCTCATCTCTGTCTGAGGATGACATTTGGGAAGTGAATATTTTTTCTAGTTGTGCATTGTCATATCTTTCTAAGTCTTGATTTTCTGCTTCACTTAAACATGATTGAATTTTTGGAAATATTTTTATTTTCTTTTAGAAATAAACATTTGTATATTTTTAAAATTAAGGTAACTTACGTATATTAAAGAAGAACGTAAAAATCAACTCTAACTTTTATATTCACAGATGATTACTTCTCATAGTTTGTTATATGTTCATTCAAGTTTTTCTCTGTATATCTACATATTTTAATATTAATGACATATTTTACATAATACTTTGTGAACCACCCTTTCATTTAACAACATAACCTAGACATTTTATATATTTACATCAATCCATTTTATAAACATACAACATTTAAAAAAATCAACTTTTCATGAACTTCTATCTTGTATGGAGTTTTCACTTTTATAAGCAGTGCTATAAATGTCAAAACTTTATTTCCTTGATGATAGAAAAATACAATCTATTTTTTCATATTCTGATTGTCCAGTTTATTTTTTCTTTTATAAATTGTGTGTTCATTGCATATTTTGCATTGAACTCTTTCTTTTATTACTATATTTGTAGAAAGTTTTTTATTGTTATGGATAATAAACTATTGGTCATGAATGTTTTAACTATTTTCCACCTTTTTCTTTAACTTTGTTTGTGGTATATTTTGCCTAAATTAATTTAGAAATATTTATATGTTCAAATCTACCACTTGTAACTTTTCTGGCTCTGGCTTTCCTGTGATGTAGCAAAAATCTTTCTTTATGCAAAATATTTTGAAACTACTGATGCTACATTTTTTCACAGATTTATTGAGATGTAATTCACATAACATACACTTCACCTAATTAAGTGCACACTTTAGAAGATTTTAGTACTTTAACATAGTTGTGCAACCATCACAAGCTAATTTTAGAATATTTTCATCACTTCAAAAAAGAAAAGCCTCCAAGCCTATTAGCTGTAACTCCCCATTCCTCCATCCTCTTAACCCAAGGCAACCACTAATCTTCTTTCTGTCTCTGTAAATGCGCTCATTCTGGATGTTTAGTATAAATGGAAACATACAATATGTGGTAATTTGTGACTGGTTGCTTTCACTTAGCATTATGTTTTCTAGGTTCATCTATGTTGCCACATGAATCAGTACTTCATTCCTTGCTATTGCCAAATAATAATATTGCATCATGTGAAATATGACATTTTATCTATGCATTTACCAGTCGATAGACATTTAGTTGAATTTCTCTTTAATGTTAGAAATAATGCTGCTAAAGCAATTGTGTACAAGTTTTTATGTGAAAGTAAGTTTTCATTTCTGTAAGGTGTTGGGAGTACATAGGAATAGAATTGCTGAATCATATAAGAACTTTGTGTTTACTGTTTTGAAGAATGGTCAAGCTGTTTTCCAAAGCAATTGTACCATTTTACACTCCCAACAGCAAGGATAGAGAGTTCACATTTCTTTTCACCAACAATGTTTTTTACTGTCTTTTTTATTACAGTCATTCCAGTGGGTGTGAAGTGCTATTTTGTGGTTTGAGTTGCTTTTCACTAATGGCAAATGGTGTCATGTACCTTTTCATGTATTTATAGGCCATTTAAAAATATTTTATTTACCTATTTTTAGAGAGGAGGGAAAGGAGGGAGAAGGAGAGGGCAAGAAACATTTATATGAAAGAGGAACATGGCCATATGCACCCTGACTGGGGATGAAACCTGCAACAAAGGCATGTACCCAGACCAGTAATCAACCCATGTGTGGATTTATAGCTCTGCTTAGATTTCTTTGAGCCCTTTCTATGGTTGTAATGGCACATGTGTTTGTGCAGCTAGGTGATTACATTCTTTCTCTCTTCTAGACTGTGCCACAAAGTCAGGAACCATAACTTTTTTTCCCTTTGAAGCCTTTTGCCTGTCATATTATAAGCAAATATCAAACACTGATAAAATGATTCAATTCTAGGATTTTAGAAAGGATTGAGGTATCTGGTGCTGCTGCTGCTCCATTTTTGGCCTCTGATAACTGGTTCTTTGATAAAACTGTGGTATATCTAGGGATTTTCTGCTCTCCTGAAATGCAAAGGCCAATTATAAATATGCTAAAGCTAGTTTAATCTCCCTTCACTCCTTGTCAGAAGATCATCATTAATGTTAATATCATCATTCCTTTTATTGAATGCTTGCTATGTGCTGGACACTGTGCAAAGTATTTTGTATGTACCATTTATTTAGTGCCTATATAATTGCTGTGGATTAGGCTGTATTTTTATCCCCATTTTCTCTTATTAAAAAACTGAGGTATATTATCTACTCATCCACTGATAGTCACTTGGGCGGCTTCTATATCTTGGCAATTATACATAATGCTACAATGAATTTAGAAGTGCTTATGTTCTTTCTTCTTAGTTTTTTTTTTTATTTCTTCAGCTTTATTACTAGAAGTGGAATCTCTGGGTCAAAAGGTACATCCATTTTTAATTTTTTGAGGTATCTCCATACTGCTCTTCTGGTGGTTGCACCAATCTACTTTCCCACCAATAGTGCAAAAGGGTTCCCCTTCCTACACATCCTTGCTGGCACCTGTTTGTTGATTTATTGATGATAACCACTCTGATAGGTGTGAGGTGATAGCTCATTGTAGTTTTAGTTTGCATTCATCTGATGATTAGTGACATTGAGCATATTTTCATTTGCGTATTGGTCATCTATATGTCCACTTTAGAGAAGTGTCTGTTTAGGTCCTTTGCCCAGTTTTTAATTGGGTTATTTGTTTTTTGGGTTTTTTTTTGGTGTTGAGTTCTGTAGGTTCTTTGTAAGTTTTGGATATTAACCCCTCCTCAGATGTATCAATGAATATGTTCTCCCATTCTGTGGTTGTCTTTTTATTTTGTTGCTGATTTCCTTTGCTGTTGAAAACCTTTTTAGTTTGATGTAGTACCATTTTTTTTATTTAGTTTCCCTTGCCTGAGGAGATATATCAGAAAAAATGTTGCTATGAGCAATGTCTGAGATTTTCCTGCCTATGTTTTCTTCTGGGATTTTTATGGTTTTGGATCTAACATTTAAGTCTTTGATCCATTTTGAATTTATTCTTGTGTATGGTGTAAGAAGGTAGTCTAGTTTATATCTGTCCAATTTTCCCAACACCATTTATTGAATAAACTATCTTCAACCTATTGTGTGTGTTTGTTTCCTCTGTCAAATATTACTTGACTATAAAGGTGTGGATTTATTTCTGGGCTCTTGATTCTGTTCTATTGATCTATGTGTCTGTTTTTATGCCAGTACCATGCTGTTTTGATTACTATGGCCTTATAGTTTGATATTAGGTAATGTGATTCTTCCAACTTTGCTCTTCTTTCTCAGGATCGATGTTGCTGTGCAGGACCTTTTGTGGTTCCATATAAATTTTTGAAATATTTGTTCTAGTTCTGTGAAATACATCATTGGAATCTTGATAGGAATTATGTTGAATCTATAGATTGTTTTGGGTAGCATGGACATTTACACAGTGGAATATTATTCAGCTATAAAGAAGAAAAATTTAGCCCTGGCTGGTGTAGCTTAGTGGATTAAGCACGGGCCTGTGAACCAAGAGATCACGGTTCGATTCCCAGTCAGGGCACATGCCTGGGTTGCAGGCCAGTTCCCAGCAGGGAATGCACAGGAAGCAACCATACATTGATATTTCTCTCCCTCTCTCCTTCCCTTCCCCTCTGAAGATAAATAAATAAAATCTAAAAAATAAAAAAAAAAGAGTCAAAGGTGGATATTCAAAAAAAAAAAGAAGAAAAATTTATCCTTTGCAATAATATGGGTGGACCTAGAGAACATTATGCTAAGTGAAATTAGTAAGTCAGGGAAAGACAAATAGCATATGATTTCACTCATATGTAGAATATAATGAATAAACTGGACTAACAAAGAACATGAAGACATACTCATAGATGGAGAGCAGGATGACAGTTAATGGTGTAGGGAGAGGTGAGAGGGTAGAGGAACTGAGCAAAAAGGAAAAATGACTCATGCACATGACAACACTTTAGTGATTGCTGGGGGGCAGGAGTATAAAGTTACTAAATGGTAATGGAAAAAATACAACAAAGATGAGATTTTTTTTAAAAAAAACCTGAGATATAGAAAGATTAGTTTTCTCAAGATCACATCATAGCAAAGCCATGATTCAAAGTCTGGTTTGAGAACCTAAACACTACTGTATATATTTGCATTAGAAAACAACAGACAGTGAAGTGATCAAAACAGATTTTTGTGGGCAAAAAAGAGAAAACACAGTGTATTGTTTAAAATAGCTTTCTTCATAGGTATATATTTCATGATATTGGGAGTTTTACAAAGAAATTTTCTCAATAATAGCAAATCTATCTTACAAGTATTTAATTTTACTTTGGCAACAAGTTATAATTGTTTATTTCTTTCTCAATGAATAGATGGATAAATAGGGAGAATTGCTTCCCAAGGTAATGTGGGTAGCAAGGGAACAATGTTACTAAATCCAAATTTTTTGTCCAGCAGAAACAGGATTTCCTCATGCCGTTTCCCTACTTTAACAGTAATATCTTTTAAAAATTTCCAAGGATGTTGCTGGTTTTCTTTCATGTACTATTTGCATCGTCAACTTTTACAAGAGGTTCTCATGGTACATTTTTTTGAACACATAATCACTTGTGTTATTAGCTCTCATTTTCATGGCTCACTGTCTTCCACTGTGTCTTTCAGCCTCTGCCAACATCATATTAAGCTGAGAGAAGAGGTCACCCTACCAACTCCCCAGAGGCTGAGTCCTTCCAAGATGTCTGTCCTCTGTTCCTTTGAGAGGCCATAAAACAGCAGTAGAATGCCAGAGGGATTTTGGCTTCCTTTTTAGTACTTAAATAATATGCAGGCTGCCCACTATTCCTTGAGTCTTAGTGCTTCTTCGTGGGAAAAACTCTGCTGTTTTGCTCAATGATGTAAAGCTATATAATACAGGAGGAGGTGGGAAATACAGTTAATATACTCTAAAGAAATGTATAAGACCCTGACCGGGTAGCTCAGTTGGTTAGAGTAATGTCCCAATATGCCAAGATTGTGGGTTCAATCCCTGGTCAGTGCACGTACAAGAATCAAGCAATGAATGCATAAATAACTGAAACAACAAATCTCTCTGTCTCTGTCTCTGTTTAAAATCAGTTTAAAAAATAAATGTGTTAAGTGTGAAGGACTTTGCTGAGATTCCTCATCTTTACATATATTTGTCTGTATAATACTGTAAACATGAAGAAAAATTATGAAAGTCTTCTGCTTGTTGCTGAATTTGGAAAAATAGTTTTTATTAATCATCATATGTTAATGTGGAATAGTTTTCCCTTGGACTGAATAATACAGTTTGATGATTACAGGATGAGCTGGGAGAAGGGCCTATGGTCTGACAGCCAAAATGTCTGGGTGAGTGACCTTTGCTCCAGTTCCACAACACTCAGAGCACAGGAATGTATTTGGACCCAGGCAAGACTAAGTGATGGATGAAAAGTTAGCTTGCTTGTATGCTAATGAGAATACTGTGTGTTGTATAACTCTGGGGTTAATGAAATGTATGTGGCCCAGATGAATTGGTCTTTGGCATGTGTCCATGTAGGGCTGATTCAGTACAAATGATTTGAAAAGGATTATGTTAAATTTATCAATCATAGATGTGAGATGCAAAAGTGACATGGTGGACCTGATGCCAGAGGACCTCGGTTCAAATTTAGACTCCGCCTATTATCTGACATGGGTATTAGTGAAGTTACATAATTGCCCTGAGCCTCTTTCCTTGCCCTACTTTCAGTTAAGAGTAATAAATAAGATGATCAGTTTGAAGGTACTTAGTTACTTAAAAAGTATACAAAAAGAAAAATATTAAAGGGAAAAGATAAAATGTTCTATAAAGTAGCATTCAACTCATGAGAATCACTCCATTTTTTCAGAGGTGTATATTCACCATATAAAACCAATACTCTATCTTGTATTTTTGAATTATTAATGATTTTTGTATCAAGTAGTACATGAATCCAATCATTGTGATACAAGATTGCAGCATTACACATCAGATCCAAGTTCCTTTGGCCATGATCTTAAGTGTCAGCTCTCTCCCCACTCTCCCAAAGCAACCATGGAATCCTGTCACACTTTTTTTTTAGTCTTTATAAACAGACATGAGTTCCTACTTTTATAAGCAGCTATGCCATCTTCTAAAACACAGAAAATATTTAACATTAATTTGTAATTTTAACATTATTATTATCAATTTATAAATCCTTTGCTGCTACTTTCCTTTTTATTTACTAAAAGCTCTATTTACAGCCCTGACTGGTATGAATCAGTGGGTTGGGCGTCATCCTGCAAACTGAAAGGTTGCCAGTTGGTTCCAGGTCAGGGCACATGCCTGGGTTGTGCGCCAAGTCCCTGGTTGGGGGCATGCTAGAGGCAACTGATCCATGTTTCTCTCCCTCTCTTTCTCCCTCTCTTTCCCCTTAAAATAAATAAATAAAATATTTTTTTAAAGCTCTGTCTTCAAAGGTCATAAAGATGCACCTCATTATATTCATCTGATGCATGGTTTTCTATAATATGTATATATCACTATTTTATATCTTTTTGCTGTTTTAATTTGATTATTTGGATTATTTTTTATTTGTCACCCTTATGAATAATGTTGTAATATATTCTTAATATATGTCCTTTTCCACATGGAAAAGAGGTATTTCTGAGTCAGAAAGTATATATATTTTAAACAGATTAAAGGGTGCTAAATTACATGCCCATCAACAATATATCTAAAACACCAATTGCTCCACATCCTTAATTGCATCAAAGTATCAAAGTTTTTCAATATGTTAGGTAAAAAAAATACAATCTTTTTCTTTTGCCTTAGTAAGTATTTCTCTGTTGACTTGTAAATTTAGCACATTCTATTTTATTTATTATTTTGCTTCTTAAGTTGCCTTCCTCTTCATATACAAAGGCCACATTAGTACAGGATTATTTATCTTTTAGTATATATTATAGATATCCATCATGTATTCTGATACAAATAGCTTTTCTGTCATCCATGTTAGTCTTATTAATACTTTCCTTTTGGTTACTACTACTTCTCTCTGTTTTGGAAAGAAGTAAGATCAACCCTTGGTAAAACTGTGAGGCAGGTATTCTCATTGGGGCTCATTTTTCTTTTTAGTATCTCTTTTTTCTGGTATAATAGAAAAAGTGCATGAAAAAGCAACACATGGTTACCAATGTACAGATTATAGAAAATTTCAGAAATGGCACTTTGTGATCCAGGCTTCTTCATGTCTACTTTGTGGTGTACTGGTATAATTTACAAAAGAGTGCAGAATGGGGTTATTTACATTTCTGTTCTTCCCAAAAGTCTAGGAATGGAAATTGTAATCTGCACTCAAACCAATTTAAAGAATGTAATTAAACTCAGCTTGTTTATGACAACATTACAGCATGCAAATCACAATAATGTGGTTTTTAAAAGTGCTGAAGTCTTAGAAAAGTGATAGGCCTTCACATTGTTCTCATGTCCTCAACTGTAATGAAAAAAAAGTTTCAATGGGATATACTAAATTAACTTTTTACATAAATGTATTGAAAACATTTTATCTAACAACAACCTGTAAGTAAAATTGGTAAGATGGAAGTTCCCATACAGAAGCTTTATCAAGGAAAACTAACACTGAGTTGGTGACTATCCAACACTCTGTGCATCAGACCCACCTGTAATACTTTTAAAAACAGATTCTGTTGCCTACTCCTTAAAGTTCTAATTTAGTGTTTTATGTTTGTAACACAGACCTAACCTACCTTTGTCAAAAAGAAAGAAGGAGCTCCTACCCTTTGCAACAGCTTGGATGGCTTTAGAGAGCATTATGCTAGGTGAAATAAACCAGGTGGTGAAACACAAATACCATATGATCTCACCTATAAGTGGAACCTAATCAACAAAACAAATAAGCAAGCAAAATATAACCAAAAACATTGAAATTAAGAACAAACTGATGGCATCCAGAGGGAAGGTGGGAGGGGATGTCAAGGAACATGTATAAAGGACACATGGACAAAGCCAAAGGAGGTTAGGATCAAGGGTGGGAGGTGGGGATGGCTCGGGTGGGGAGGGGGGAGTGGTGGGAGATGTAGAGACAACTGTATTTCAATAACAATAAAAAAGAAAAAAAAGTGAAAATCTATGTCTCTAATAAAAGTTTCTCTCTCAACATTCTAACTAGTTACTTTCTAACTATTACCATATGATTATGCCTTCAGTGAATAAAACCAAACTTCTCACTTTCTGTCTCACTTTCAGACATAGGCCTGTTTTCTTCCAGTTCACCAGACATGAAATCTGGGATCCCTCCTTACTCTTAGGTGTACCCTGACCCATAATCTGATCAGTTTCCAGGTCCCACTGATAATGCTTTCAGTAACATCTATTGCTTATGCTCCTCTCTTTTTTCCACTACTGTTATCATAATTTATATCTTCAAAATATTGCCTTTACATTATCTAACACTAGTCATATTCACTGCAAGATTACTTATTAAAAACTCAGATTTAATCATTTAACCTTCCTGCCCTAAAATTTCCATTGTTTTCACATAACTTACATTTGAACAACAAAGTACAAATTCTTTCAACTGATGCCTTGATCTGAGGTTTGCCATAGCAACTTTCAGGTGATCTTTTTTGGTTCTTATATGCCAGTCCCCCTTTATATGTATATATCCTTACAGTTAAGCTGAATTTTTGTGTTGTTCTCAAACAAAGCTTATGCTTATTACCACCACAATTGTACACATACTATCTATTCCTCATGAAATATCTTACATTCCACATTTCATGGACACATCCTACTGATCCTAGAAAATGCATGTCTCCTGCAATCTCCTGCATGACCATATTCATCAGTTCATTGCTCCCTGAGTCAGAGAGTAAGCTTCACAAGAGCAGGAACTGTGTCTCTTTTCCTTTTCACTTATACAGGTTGACTTCCAGAATGTCAAGACAAAACATTTTTATACCTCTATCTCAGTCATATGGTTCTTCCACTCTTTTCACAACCATAATAAAAATACTAATTATATTATTTTATTGTTTTCATGCTTATATTTTTACTCTAGCCTCTCACAAGAGGACAGATGGAAATATGATAGGCAGTTAGACAGGAGCAGAGTAAGGATGATGGGCCAGGCACAGAAGATCACCAGGACAGAAACAACTAGGAAAACAAGGATCTAACCCCCAGGAGAACCTTTCCTCCCCTAGCATATCGCTAGCCTTGCAGTTTGGACCCCTTGACTTTTCATATTGCTGTTCATGTGTTTTAGACCTCCTCTCCTTTCCTCCCGAGAGATAACATCTAGGTCTCAGTTGTATTTCAGCTCCAGGCCCAGAAGAACAGCAAAACAAGGTGAGTAATGCCAGGAATAGGTGCACTGACTAATGACCACCTTGCCCTAGTGCTGAACAATCAGTGGAGACCATGACCCTGAAGGGACATACCTTGAGAGCTGATTAATATTCTATTGAGTTGCTCCCCTGGAACCTCCACTAAAATCTCCACCCTTAAAAGCCCTAACAATGAAGAACCCAGAGAGTGCTCTGCTCTCTCTCCCAGGATGACAATTCCTTACCTTTCCCCTTTCCCACCCCTTCCCGCCCCCAAGGAACATTACCTTTACCTTTTTCTCTGCTAAGCTCCAAGGGCCCTTCTTTGGCCCGGATAACGTGAGCCCATTTTTTTCTACCATTCACTTCCTCTACTTCTGTGACTTTCTAAATAAAATTTCTCTTAGAGTTGAAGTCTTGGCTCTGAATTCTTAGCCAGAACTCAAGTACTGAGGTTGCTGAACCAAGGTCCAGTCTGACCCTACCAGTTTAACACCTGGTACCATTCTCACCACCAATAGAACGGCAAAGGTAAGCACTAATTTCCAGGGTTCTAGGTAGCTTAGCAGTTACTGTCTAATATCTGTTTTACTCTTCCCTCCATTGAATATTGATGATGTGGTTTGAATAAGCCACTTCAGCTCATGAGTAGGCCTGATTGGGAATCCTGTTCTCTTTACCAATTATTACTTGGGAATAAGCATATTAACCAATTCTAGTCAATGAGTAATAAGGGATGGTTTGATGGAATCTTTTGGGAAAGGATTTTCTAAACACAAGCCAGGTTCCTAGTCTCATCTCCTATCTGAGGCTGTTCATAAAAAAGGAAGAATGAAGAACCAATTTTCTCTCTTATATGACCTTAAAAGTAGGCAGATTTATGATGATGTAAGGCTATAGTTGACAGAACAAAGGGACAGAAAGGACCTGGGTCCCAGGTTACATTTAAGGGGGTTTAAACTGGATTTTTGTCACCTGTTGAAAATATCCTGTCTGAAAGAAGGCTGAATATATTTCTCTACAATTAAGGTTGGAGCAGTCACTGGGCTCTGGATGCTATGGAAAGTAGAATCTGGGATTGCATTCTAGAGAGACCTATACCCCACTCAAAGATCTGTTCATGCTGACTGACCCATTTTGTCTGTATTCTTTCTTCTTATCAATTGTTTAAGGAGGAATGTAAAAAAACCTACACACTGTGAACAAATAATAACTTCCCATTGCTAAGAATGGTACAAATGGGGCCAAACAATTAAAATATATACTTTTATAACCAATACAGTTTGAATACTTGAAATAATACTATTACTACCAGTTCCTGCTTTAAATTGAAACATTGCAAATTCAACACCAACAGTTTTTACATCTCTTCTGTTTCTCCTCAAATTTGTTACTTGAAAATTATTCAAATTTGGACTTCCGGCCAAGATGGAGGCATAGGTAGACGCACTGTGCCTCCTCGCACAACCAAGATAGGGACAACAAAGATATAGAAACAAAATAACAACCAGATCTGACAGAAAATTGAAGTTTATGGAAGTCGGACAACCAAGGATTTAAAAATAGACACTTTCATCCAGACTGGTAGGAGGGGCGGAGTCC
>CM052547.1:45774772-45854357 GCA_028533065.1 Trachops cirrhosus | reverse complement strand
GGAAGTCCAGGAAGCTCAGAGAGTCCCCAAGAAGTTGGGCCCAAGGAAGCATACACCAAGGCCCATCATAATTACGTTAGCCAAGGTAAAAATGAAGGAGAGAATCCTAGAAGCAGCAAGAGATAAGGAGACAGTTACTTACAAAGGAGTTCCCATCAGACTGTCAGCTGATTTCTCAAAAGAGACCTTGCAGGCAAGAAGGGGCTAGAAAGAAGTATTCCAACTAATGAAAGGCAAGGACCTACATCCAAGATTGCTCTATCCAGCAAAGCTTTCATTTACAATGGAAGGGCAGATAAAGTGCTTCTGAGATATGGTCAAATTAAAGGAGTTCATCATCACCAAGCCCTTATTTTATGAATTGCTAAAGGGACTTATCTAAGAAAAAGAAGATAAAAAACATGTATAGTAAAATGAGAACAACTCACAATTATTAACAACCACACCTAAAACAAAAACAAACTAAGCAATCAACTAGAACAGGAATGGAACCACAGAAATGAAGATCACATGGAGGGTTAGCAACAGGGGAGTGGGAGGAAGAGAGAGGGGGAAAAGGTACAGAGAATAAGTAGCATAGATGGTAGGTAGAAAATAGACAGGGGGAAGGCAAGAATAGTATGGGAAATATAGAAGCTAAAGAACTTCTGACACATGGACATGAACTAAAGGGGGGAATGTGGGTGGGAGAGGGTATGCAGGGTGGAGGGGAATGAAGGGGGGAAAATGGGAAACTGTAATAGCATAATCAGTAAAATATATTTTTTACAAAAAGATGCCATGTGGGTTTGGATTAAGAATTGGTGATCCCAGTGACACAGTTGATGGTGCTGGAAACTGCAAGAAGCCTGCCATCCTAGCATGGATTATTAGGAAGGACAGGGAGGTAGCCAAGCCATGTACTTCTATTTTTTCCTCAGATATGGTGCCCCTGACCAGCCTGACTGGACAAAGGGAGGAAGGAAGGACTATGTGTGTTTGTGGGTGTTTTAAGGGACTTTGAGTATTAACGATGACATTCTGCCATTACTCTAAACCTGTATAACTTTTGAATACATAATTCCTTTCCTTTTTACAAAACTCTGACACTGAGAGCCATAATTCCATTCCCTGGTAGTGGGCAAAGGAATCCACAGTGACAGACAGATGCCGTAAACCTCTGGGTCCATTCTATAACATAACGATATCTCTAAAGTGTTTACATGTTAACTCAAACCAGTTGTTAATAAAAACCTGCCTATTGGTGAGTGACACAAACCTGCAGTCAGCTTATAGTATATTGCTGCTGACAATACACTAGACATTATCCAAATAACTTTAAGAACAAGATGCCATAGATTTCCCATGCAGCACCCTCTACTCCTTCATACTCGTCTCTTACTTGTCTCCCACATTTCATGAACTTCCTAGGTGACTAGCTAAAATTTGGGGTATATCTTGTCTTGGATGTGAAGAGTTATATTCTAGTGTATTACCTCTTCTAAGTAACATGAAAACATGATGTTTCATGAGATATCAGTAATTAACCTAAAATAGTAATCATTAAAAACAATTATCAGGGATGATTATGGAGCCTTTTGAATACTCTCTATAAGAAGATCCCTATGTGTTTATCCAGTTCTGTTAATTGGCTGAAGATTTCTCTTCTCAATCAAGTATAGACCATTTGGAAAGGGATAGGACTGCAAGATTTGGTGGCCTAGCACACCAATTTTTGGAATGGGACAGCCAGGATTTTCCAGTAGGTGATAAAATAAAGGGTGCTGGTATAAAATAATAGCAATGAAAATGGTAGCCTTCAAATAATTTTATGTCTCATTTGAAATAATTAAAATATATATTTATTCAAATATGTTTTCTTAAACTTAGCAGTCAATAATTATAACAAAATAATTTCATGAAATATCCATATTTTCCCCATTAAAAGGTATACTTTCTTTTCCATAATAGAAATGAACCTGAAGCTTAGCAGTAGTCAGTGACTGGAAGTCAGATTTCTGGCAAGACTGTGTCTGAACATTAAAATTCAGCAGCAACATCAAGCCTCCTAGTCTGGATGTCTTTTGTTTAGACTTTTTTTTTTCATTCAGGATAAAAAGAAAGAATACTCTGCTTGAGCATAGTTTAGATAGCTTTTGGCAATAAATTCTATAATCCTAAAAAAATAATGCTCTTAGCTCTTATAACTCTGACCTAACAGAACATAGAATGACATAAAAGCTAATAAGAAAAGGTGGTAGAGGTAAGACTTGGCTGCAAAGGAAAATCAGATTTATCTGTTTCAGTTCATCACACTTCATAACTATACCTAGTAGCAGATAAAAGATTAAGAAGACATTTGGGATGGAGCTTGGGAAAGAGTTGGAAGTCAGTCCTACTCAAAACAGAATTGGTTCATTCATTGTTGCAGAGTGTAATCATATGTAGTTTTCCTAAACAAGTGATTCTCCACGTGGGATTTCAAAGTTTGGGCTCTTGGAGTTTCTATGAATTTTTCAAGAAATTCATGAGGTCAAAGGAGGTCAAAAATAAAACTAAAATGTTGGTTGCCTTTTTAACCATGTTGACTTTTGTATTTAAAAAATGAGAAGAAATGTTAGTATCTTAGTACAAATCAAGGCAGTGGCAAAAACTGTTAAGCTGTCACTGTGCCATTCACTGCCACACATAGTTAAAAAGGTAAGTCAATCTCACTTAAGAATGGGCCTGGTGAATGTGTTCATATTATCAAGTGTCTGAAATGTGGCCCTGAGTAGTTCTGGTAACATTCTGTGTGGAGAAATGGGTAGTGCTGCCTGCTGGAGGAGAATGGATGCCCTGTGCAAAAGCACTTGTGCAATTACTTCAGCTGCAATCAATGCAATTGTTACCAAAACAGCTACTGGCAAACTGCAGTTTCTCAGACTTTGGTTTTGGCCAAAAGTTTTCTTAAAAATGAACTGACTCTGTTGTTTCAAAGAAAAGAAAGGATGGTATTTGTTGTCAATGATAAAATTAAAACTCTATTGAAAATTAAAATTCTTGAAAAATTGTAATAGCCACTGTGAGCCTGACCTCTTCACAATTTTAAAGAATGTATGCTGACATTTGTAATGAAAACATTTGTGAATTTCTTATATATTGTGTAATGAAGTGTACCAACATTTTTAAAGTCAGCATAACTCTGAGTCAGTATTTCCCAAATGATGAGTGCATGAGTAACAAAATCACATATAGATAATCGATCCATTCCAAGTGAATGACAGACTAACGGATTTTGATGTAACAAAAATATTTACCTATAATAATCAGAAAAAAACTATTAAAATATTCTTGTATTTTCCAAATACCTCAGACATCTGTGTGAGACTGTAGGTTTTTCATCCTAAATATTTTGAATGTGGATGAAGATATGAGAAATTGCACTATTAAGCTAAGTGGCTGCACAAGGAAGGGGGGAACCAGTGTGATATTGCTGAGTTAAGAAGGGAAGCTATGAGTCTGGGGAGGCACAGTAGCTGTACTTCACAGACGGGAATCCCAGGGAAGAAAGAGCTTCACAGAGAAAGAGCTCTGGAGGGCATTGTCCTTGAGCTTTTATAGCTGAGTACAAATCATATCATGAATGTAAGGAAAATACCCCATGCTGGGGAAAGACCCACCCTAAAGGAAAAGAGGAAATGAAGCTGGAGCTTACATTAGGTAGGAATATTTCCTGTTCCCAGCAGCCAGAGAGGAACAACACCTCATAATTCATGGGGCACCAAGTAGAGTGTTCAATATTCCACCTGGAACATTTACCAACATGAACCATATTCAGGGCCATGAAACAAAAAGGATCCAAGTCATACAGTGTTCTCTTTCCACAATATAAATAATTTAAAGGTCAATAACAGAAAAATATTTGGAAGAATCCCCAAATATTTGAAAATTAAGTAGCATACAAAGTAGTACATGGAAAAGGGTAGGGGGAGGAATAGAAAGTGTTTTTAATTTAATGAAAATTGAAAATCATCTATTTATACTAATAAGGAGAAAAAGAGATGGGTAGGTATGGTGTTTTGGGAAAAGCTAGCCTTTGGTGACTCTTTATCATTATTATCACAGGAGATGCCAGGCCTAGGTGTCCATCTTCTAGTGAATGGAGGACCAGGAAGTGAACTTACTGGATTCTCCCTTTTCAGTACGTTAGCCAGAGAAACAGTGCTTTACTTGCACTTAAAAACACCTATTCCTGTTGGTAGTTCTGAGTTGGAGGCCCTTTTAGTGCTTAATCTGGGATATCTGAAAGATGAAAATAAACCTTAGGTAACCCACCACCATGATATTCCTCAAAATTTCCACTCCAGCTGGTCCAGAACAAGGACTATTTCTGATCCGCTGTGAATTCTCAGTATTGTTTATGTCATTTAATTCTTCTGGATTGTTCTAGCTCAGTCAAGCGAAGTTTCCTTCCATGTGTGAATTAAGTGTGCCAAGCTGAAGACTTGACATAGACCCTTAACACTCTTCAGCAGAGTACTGTGGCATGTCAATAAAGAACTCAAGGACACTGACAGCAGTGTGGTGACTGTGTTGGGGGGAGAGGTGGAAGAGGGTATAGAGGAGATAAATGGTAATGGAAAACATAAAATAAAATAGTTTTTTAAAGGCCACTCTCAAAATTGAATGAAATAGAAAGCTGTTTCTTCAAAAAGCAATCAACAAAATTGATGAACATCTAGCAATACTGGTAAGAAGCCACTGATATCAGAAATGAAACAAGGGATTCTATAATCACTGAAGAATAGTAAATAATACTTCAAACAATTCTAAGCCTGCAACTTCAACAACTTAAAGAAATTAGTGAATTCCTCAAAATGAAAAACTACCAAAACTCAGCGAACATGAAATAGATTATCTAAATAGCACTACAAATATTGATGTGCAATTTAAAGTACAATTAAAATGCTTTGTTTCATTGATTTTTCTATTGTTTTCCTGTTTTTAGTTTATTTCTCCTCTTATTATCTCCTTCCTTCTACTTCCTTTGATTTTATTTTTCTTTTCTGAGAAAATCTCTTCTGTTTCTAGTTTATTAAGGTAAGAATTTAAATTAATGATCTGAGACAGTTCCTTTCATTTTATGTAAGTTAGTGCCAAAAATTTTTCTCTCAGCATTGCTTTAGCTATAGCTTACTTGTTTTGATATGCTGTATTTTTATCTGAAGGCTGGTATTGTCATTACTATTTTTTGTACCACTGTCCCTTGTTTATATTCTGCTGGAAAACCAAAAGAATAGTATAAACCAATTCTAGTAATTTATAATTTCTCCATTTATACTATGACCCAGTAAAAGTTAAACACACACATGTCATATGGCTCAGAAATTCTGCTCTTAGGCACCCCAGAGAAACAACTACACATGTCTACAAAAATCTCTAACTTAGTGTCCCATTAGTCCTATGTTTTTTTTCTAGAAGCTTTAAAGTTCTGGGTTTTACATTTCAAGTTAATAATTGTATAAGGTGTGAAGTATAGATTATATTTTTTGTATGGAAATATCCAGTTACCTCAGTACCATTTATTTAATAAATTATTCTTTTTCTACCAAATTGCCTTTGTACTTTTGATAAGAATAATTTAACCATATATGTGTGGGTCTGTTTCCAGGCTTTATTCCATTGTATTAATCTATTTATTTTTATGCCAACAACATACTGAATTGATTACTTTAGCTTTCTAATAGGAATTCAATGTGGGTAATATAAGTCCTTGAATTCTGTTCTTTTTTTTACATAGTTGTTTGGTTATATTAGGTCTTCTGCCTCTCCATATGAATTTTAGAATTAGTTTTTCAATTTCTTTTTTTATCAGTTAATTATTTTATTTTGTTTATTTTTTGTTGTTCAAGTACAGTTGTCTCCATTTTCCCTCTACCACTCTCCTCCCTTCCCACCAACCCCCACCTCAAAAGTATGCTGGGATTTTCTAATCAGGGTTTTCTCCATAAATCAGTATGGGGAGAACTGATATCTTAACCATATTGAATCATGATCTACAATCTCATAGATCTCTCCATGTATTTATGTCTTTAGTTTTTCTCAGAAGTGGTATGTAGTTTTTAGTGGGTAAATCTTTCATGTCTTTTTGTCAGATTTATCCTTGGGCATCTCATTTTTATATTGTTCACTATCTTTTTATATATGGTTGAATTCTATGTTTATGATTTTTACTATGTTGTTTTTTACATTTATGTTTATAAGGGGCATTTATGTATAGCTTTCATTTGTTTCAATATCTTTATCTGTTTTTAGTATCAAAGTAATGCTAGCCTCATAGAATGAATAGGATAATGATCCTCTAACATAATTTTGTGGAAGAATTTGTCTATAATTGCTATATTACCTTAAATGTTTGGTAAAATTTGCCAATAGACTTTTGGACCTGGAGAGTTTCTTTTCAACTACATTAGTAAATATAGCAGAATTCAATTTCTCAAATTCTTTAGTAAGCTTGTTAGGTTGTTTCCTTCAAGGAACTGGCCATTTTGTCTACATTATTGATCTTTTTATCATAAAGTTGTTCATATGTTTCCCTTGTTATTCTTTTAATATCAATATAATCTCTTGTGATGTCACCCATTTCATTTCTGATGCTGGTAATTTTGTCTCATGGAGTTAAGCCACCCAAGGTGCAAGGACACTGATGAGTAAAGGTCTATTAGTGTAGCTGCCTTTCATACTCCCCTCCACACACAGGAAGTTCCTGTAAGTGACAACTGCCATATTTTTCATTAAATACCAAGAGGGACTCTTCCCAGAAGAAGGATACTTGTTTTTAAAACAATCCCCATTCATGTTCAGGGAGTCATTATTAAACTAAGTTGGGATAATTAAGTAAACTTTGCCAAAATTATATTTTAGAAATTCCAATATCTTCTTATTTACCACAAAAATTATTATACATATACATTAATTAAATAAATATATTTAAAATTAATCTGTATATAAACGTACCCTATACATATTCAGTGTGGAAATTTCAGATCAATCATATTTACCTTAAAATTAAACTAGCAACTATGGCATTCTTGACATAATGGATACAGGCCTTTTTATAACCCTTAAGTCAGAAGGCCATAGAAATTTATAGACACATATTTTAGATAAGCCAGATACTGCCAAAGCTGGTGTGTCTTACAGTTGCTATGAAGTCTTCATTGAACAATTGAGCACATCTGCAATGTACTTTCTTTAGCTCTATGTAGAGTTGTGACTGCTGATGAGACTCTTATTTGGCATTTTTATTCTCTGTCCTTCTAGAGTTATGGCAATTGAATGTAAACTCTAACACTAAAAGTTTCTTTCTTCATTTTCTTTAGTTACCTCATAATGTAATGTTCTTTCTTCCCAGAGAAGATGAGGTAAGCAATGGCTTCCTCCTATACTTATCTTTTCAATTTAAATGTTTAAGTAGTAGATGCTGCATAGAAAACCAGTCATCTTATAGGTGAGATCATATTGTATTTGTCTTTCACCACCTGGCTTATTTCACTTAGCATAATGCTCTCCAGTTCTATCCATGCTATCACAAAAGGTAGGAGTTCCTTCTTTCTTTAGATTGTGTAGCATTCCACTGTGGGTGGAGGAAGGCAAAAGGAGAAAAATTGGGACAACTGTAATGGAATAATAACAAAAAAGATTTAAAAAAAGAAAACCAGTCATCTTACTATTTTCCTAGATATCTTAGGACTTTTTGTAGGCCTTACATTTTTAGTTTTGAGGATGATGGTCTCTCCCTAGGGTCTTCTTTTCCCTCCCGCCCTGTTGAAGTGGGGTGCTTTGGTGCCTGGAGTTCTGCAGCAAGAGCTCTGTGCTCCTTCAGACCTGACATTCACTCCCTATACCACCCAGCTGCCTGATAAGGGGATTTATATGTGGACACTCAACAGAAGCTAGTGCCCCTTTTCCTTCTTAATTCTGCTGGCAGCTTTATTTTCACAGAAGGAATAATCCCTTTGAAAGATGATATTCAGCTGCTTTAGCAGAGAGAGTACACATTCCTAGTAACATGAGTTATGACCTCAGAGAATAATCTCTAATATTTGTTTTTCAGGGAAGCTCAGAATTTGTTGGTAGAATCCCTACACACCACATACACCAAGATATTTTTTTCTCATTTAAAATACTTAAGTTTATATTCTCTACTGAACTTTGGTTAGGATATAACCATTTGGGGGAATGGATTGTATTCATGATAGTAATTTATTAGGTAAGAATGTACTCTTATTGCCATAGTCATACCTCATCATTCCAATATTAATTATCAAAACATAGTTTTTCAATAAATTAAAAGCTTAGTGAAAACAAAGTACCATTATGGTATTCTGATCTTATTCATTGCTGTGTAGAATGAGACAGAATTCTAAATGCATCCTTAAAAGATAGTCTCTTGTAAAGATTAGTGGTGATTTAGAAAAAAAGTTTAAGCCCTTTCAGAGAATCTGCCAAAATTATACATTTAGTAGACTTACTCACTAAAGCCTTAATGTTATGACATTTAACTATCACACTATTGTTGGATCAAAAGTTGATATAAATAAATATGACTGTATTATGACATTTTAAACTTAAAATCTTTTTGACAAGTGAACTATGACGAAAGAGAACTTGCCCACAATTCTCTGTTTTCATTGCTAAACTGTAGAAGAGCAAAGTTAGTGATTTTTGGTATGATATACGTGGTTTTTCTTCCACTAAATGATGCCCTTTCCAACTAGAAACTGGAAGCTATTCTGACTATAGTATCTCTACTATAATTTGAACATTATAGTACTAAGTAAAATTGATATACCTAACACATATAAAATATTTTTCTGACACTATTTCCTTTCCATTCCAGATATCAATAAGGTCAACTCTAAATCACTGATTAAGTTCAATGGTTGTCAGATTTACATGTGTTGTTTAGTAAAAACAGAGCCCCTCCATATGGTATGCAGTGAATAATTCATTCCATGTGTGATAGGGTTTGATTCACAAGACAATGGTTTTGAATGAGGTGATTCTATGATGACAATTCTGGCCTGTGTCTGTGATGCACATACAAGATTTTGTGGGCTTCAATGTTTAGTGAACTCCCCAGCATAATGCCTGTATATAATAAGCACTTGATAAATATTTGCTGAATATATTAGTTGCTATTGATTGTAAGCTCCTTACTAGCTTGGCATTAACTTTTTTTTTTATTGTTTCTATAACCCTATTACCTGAAATAGTGCCTGTCACATAGTGGACACTCTATAAAATCTGTCAGTTGATGAATGTATGATCCATTGGCCAAGCAGAATCAGGGAGTGGTTGAGAAGGTAGGCTCAATGTTCAGATGTCAGTGTTCAAATTGCAACTTAGCCACCTAGCAGGTATATGGCCTGGGGCAAAAGACTACTAATGAGTCTCAGTTTTTATACAGATAAAATGGGCATAATTATTATATCTGCCTCATAAGATTATTGGAGAATTTATCAAATATATGGGAAGGACACTGGAGAGTGTTTGATGCATAGTAAGCAATCAGTAAAGATTAATATTATGAGTATCACATTCAAGCATGCTGGACACTACTCTGACTCTGTGTACTTGCCCTTTCATTATCTGTGCTCTTCATCATATTTGAAACTTCACTTTCTCCTCAGGCTTATGGGAAATAGCAGCAGGTGGCTCTTCTGTCATATATTTGGTGTTCCCAACGGAAAAGGCATAATATTTCATGGTGTTTCCTGTTTTTAGAGCTCTAAAAGCCTAATGTAACCTAATTATTTGATAGATAATAGAACTGGATCTCAAGGAGATTTTGTGGCTTTTGTCTCTAGAAAGCAGGATGACTACTTGTATTAGATTTTTATTGTTGTTGTAATAAATTACCACAAAAGTAGAGACTGAGGACAACAAAAATTTATTATCTTACACTTCTGTAGTTCAGAAGTCTAACCCAGGTCTTCCTGGGCTACACCCAGATGTCAGCTGTACTGCTCCTTTGGAGGCCTAGGGAAGACCCCATTTCCTTGCTTGTTTCAGTTTCTGAGGTCACTGGCATTCCTTGGCCTGTGGCCTGCCCCCTCCCCCTTCGAAGTCAGCAATGTAGCCTTTGTCTCCCCCTGCTACTTTCATCACAATCACATTTCTTTCACTGACCCTCCCTCTTCCATTGTTAAGGATCATTGTGATTACATTGAGCCCACCCAAAAAATACAAAATAATCTTCCTATTATAAGGTCAGCTTATTAGCAACCCTGCTTTCTCCTTTGCCATGTAACCTAATATATTCATAACCACTGTGGGTTGAGATGTGGACATCTTGGGGACCATTCTTCAGCCTAGTAAGCAGGACATAGGGGCCAAGTTTTCTGACTCTAATGATATGTCATCTGCACTATTATTTTCAAACTACAATTTGCTTAACAGAAATTAAACAATTAATTTTATAACAAATTATGTAAAATTATAGCATACAGATAACTGGCCCATCCATGTGGATTAAAAATGAAACCGAAGTTCTAAATCAAACAAGCACTGGAGAGAGAATAAAGAAAGATTTCTCATCAGTTTTTTCTTTTGACAAAACAATTCTAGAGAAATTTGAAAGTACAGCCAGCCTTGTTCTGGCCTTCTTGTTCATTTTTCCCTGCAATGTGGCTGCATAATCTCAGGTTACTTGGCGAAGAAAATCATCTTAGATGATACCATTGCATATAAACTCTAAGGCCTTGGCCATTCCACATTGTCTGTATCTTTCAGCTAAAGGCCAACAATCACCAAAGTGCTGCTTACGTAAAACCTAACACATGTGGCCCAAAGGCAAAAAATCAAGATTTTAGATGCTTTAAAAAATAATGAATAAGCATTAAAAGAAAATGAATAAGAACAAAGAACATTTTTGACATATTTAAATTTGCTCATTTTTACCTGTATAACTGTGATTTTTTGTGAATTTTTGTCCCTAAATAAAGCTCATAATATTTATGCTATTCTACTCAGCATTTCTTACAAATATTCCATATTAACTAATTGTAGAATTATATTAATATTATATATTAGCACTTATTTTTCTGGCATAAAGAATGACAATATTTGAATAATTGTTCTACATATGGTATAAATAAGATTATTTTTATTAGAAAAAACAATCAAGCAAAAAAACAAAAAGCAGCTACCTAAAGGATTTCTTTTAATGCATCCCTTATTATACTTTCTGCTAAAAGAACTAAAGTTAACTAAACAAAAATAAAACTAAAATAAACTAAAATTTTCTTAGATTATTGAACATTTAGGCTGTCACAATATTGTTATAATTCCTTCCCTTCACCCTTACCCCCAGGAGGGAATTAAGACTCCATAGATCTGCATTCCTTGTTGATTTGTTGACTTTGCAGATCTAGGTAAAAAAATGGCATAGGCTGAGAAAACGTCTTTATTGAGCAAAGGAGATATATTTTTATGTATTGACTTTTGTGTGATTCAATTTGCAGTAAGTATGAAAGTAACCTTAATAAACTGCCCTGTGAACCTAAAAGCAAGTTTGCATTTTGTGGTTAACTTTCCTTTGACTGTACGGCTTCCAAGCTGATGATCCAGCTTCTCTGAGCTCTTGAAAACTTTTAGATGAGTGATGGAAACAAATGATTTTCCAAATGTTGAGATTCACAGTCTAAAAATTGGGTAGACTTTTAGCAAGGTAGACCCTATTAATTTATAATTATAATAATTAAGTTAGATGAAAGACAAATTGTACTTTAATTGTTTGCATAGGAAGGCAATACCTGTTTCATTTTCAATACATCATTCTAAAAAAAATCATAATTTTCATAATAAGTGAGTGTTTTTCATTTGAAAAGCCTGTATGAGTTACTCAGTATATTGACATTTAGTTTTCTTTTCGTCTCTTCAGCAATGTGTAAAATTTTACACACTCAGCAGATTATTAAGCATTATTGAAATTTTGTTCTGAGTCAATATTTTCTCTATACTAAATCACAAGTTACATTGGGAATAACAAGAACTGATTTTATGCTTTTAGTCCTATTATTTTCCTTATGTTTCATCAGTTTAGTCTGGCCTATTACAGATTTATTTGGACATTGTGGAACTTTTCCTGCTAAAATTTATTATTTCTTTAGCTGATGAAACTGTTTTTTTTTATAGTGTAGTAATTTTGGCCAAAATTAATCAAATGGATTTTATTGTATTGATTGATCATCTGGTCATATGACTCTTCTAGAAGCATTTCCTTAAGAAGACAATGGTACAGTACATTTTTTACCTGTATACTGTCAAAAGATCTTATAGTTGGGTAACTTTAAAATAAAAACATGTTTTTTCTCCTTTCCAACCAGAATATTTCTGGGAAATTTAGCATAGTGACCAAATAACTTGTGCTGCTGAAGTGTTTTAGCTTTGGGCAGTTATTCATGAAAATCACATCAACAGTATCTTCTCTTATTATTGTACATATTTTTTTGCCATTTTAGAACCAAAATCTTTGCAACAAAATATTCAGGATTATTAATTAATTCTTAGTTAACTACCATGTGATTAGTTTTGTGGTTGGCATTAAAGACTGTGCATAGGACACCATACCTAGTTATTTATTTGTTGATTTATTTGTTTTTATTTTTATTTTATTTTTCAATTATAGTTTATTTTCAATATTATTTTGTATTATTTTCAAGTATATAGCATAGAGGTTAGACAACCACATACTTTACAAAGTGTTCCCCTCAATATTTGCAGCACCCATCTTACAGCATATATAGTTATCACAATATTACTGACTATATTACCTGGGCTGTACTTTACATCCCTGTGACTCTTTTGTGACTGCCAACTTGTGCTTCTTAATCCCTTCACCTTTTTCACACAGTCCCCCAAACCTCCTCCTTTCTGGCAACCATTGGTCTGTTCTCTGTATCTAGGAATGGTTCAGTCTTGTTTCTTCACTTATTTGTTCTTTAGATTACACATATAAGTGAAATCATACAGTATCTATCTTCCTCATATATATTTAGAATTAAGGGTTCTTTTTAGCCAGATACATTGTTGCTTAACTCTTACAGATGGACAGAATGAAGAAGTTTATTATCAATATTTTTGCTCTTAATGAGAAAGGTTAAAGTGAATCTAATATGTTAATAAGTAGAAATTTGCATATCTGTCTATGAATATTTGGTTTATCAACATTATTTGGCTGAGACTAAACATGGCAAGAAGCGAAATAAGTATTTGAATTGAAGGTTAGGAGACTCATCCAAAGTGTTTTCATAAATCTACTTTATTTCTGGTTTTATACTATCTGAGCCTAAAAAGGTCCATCTTACATATCATAATGTGATTTTAAACATGCTTGTGCTTGCAAAAATTTTATTATGATTCTTGGAAGTTCAAAACATATAATTTTATAAGGATAATCAAAAGAAACAGAATGTGAGTGTGTGACTACATTGGAGCAGATAATTTCCAAGATTCCCTTTAAACATTCAATGATTTCTGTAGTGCAGACTGAGGAATAATTTTATTGTTTGAATATATTTTCCTATCACCCTTACACAGTCACATTATATTTGTTGTTTTAAATATTCTAAAGACTCTGAGATCTTAGAAATGTAAGTACATGTAAATGATATTTTTTAAATAATCTCACTCAACTCTCTTCCATGTTATGCTTTTGACCTGTAGCATGATATGTACTATGAACTAAAATTTACAAATCAACCTATTTTTATAAGGCTCCATCAGAAAACAATGGAAAACTAAGCCCTTGCCCACCACAGTATTGGCCTGAAAGGTAGTTAAACAGAAAAATTGACTGAATAATTTCCAGTTTTAGGAGTTTTAAAGGCACAAGAAAAGCAGTGTTAGCAATGATCATGACACATAGTAGTGAAAACAAGAGAAAAATCTGCTAGTAAATAAACTTTCTGAAGTGAAGTTGGAAACAGGTTTAGTATTTTCTAAAACTGTTTATTAAGCTAGAGGTCTTAAGTCATTAAAGGCTCACAACTAAAAAAAAACAATGTTAATGCAATAGGAAAGATTAGCAAATAGAGTGAGGATAACTATTGTTCAGCAAAGTTTTGTTTCTGCTTTCTTGTGTTATGTGTGTGTGGCCTAAAAGTAAAATGTATTTCTGAAAACGGCTTGTGGTTGAAAGGGCTTGAAGGTGAAAACTCTGGAGTCGGCTTCCTACCCATTTCAAAATTGGTCCACTTTTTTTTAAAAGTACACATGCTGGAGCCCCTTTGAGGTTTGTGAAGGTTTCTGTCTTTCTTTCTTTCTTTTCTTTTTTTTTTTTTAAGAATTCCTCCATCAGCAGGTGTATTACCTCTTGAATATAACTTGAACAGACCTTTCTCTTGCAGAATTGTTTAAGAATGGGGTGGTAAATGGGGAATGAGGGTAAAGAAGTGAAAGTGCTCCCTGAAACCAGAGATCTGTCTGGGCTCATTCTCTGTAGGGTCCTGACTCCCAACCTGTGGCCTGGTAAGAAGGGGATTCATCCATCTGATGCTCCCTTTGCTTGTATCAAGGTGCCCTCTGAAGTGGATCCAAGTTTTGCAAACACTTTTGTCTGAATGTAAGAATGTGGTTAGTGTAACAAGTTGGATCAAAGCCCAATCTTCTCTAAGAAGAAATTGGCTACATCAATAAAAAGTCAAAATTTGATAAACAGTAAATGTAAGCTCTGACTTCCCAGAATTGCAGTGTTTCTTACTATGGTCACTTTCAAGGAAGGCCATCTCTGATGTAGATGGGGGAGGAAATGCCTGCAAATCAATGCAGTCTGATACCGAGTAGATATTCCTGGAGTTGAAAGGTGTCTGGATATTTCAGATCTTAAGTACATTCTTGGAATCTCTGGCCCTCCCAGTGTCACCCAGTGTGACTCAGAGAACTGCTTTGAGGGTTCTTAAGTATATACAGGAATTTATTTATGAAGCACTTTATAATTTGTAAATTCTCTTGTTCTTCACATGTAATATGACAATTGGTTCTGTGGATGATTTTTCTAATGCCAGAAGAAAATACATAACATTCTACAAATTCCTCCTAAACCCCCATTGCCATCAATTACACACATTGATTCATTTGTTTTTTCCATTTATTTCATTAATGCAAATCTATTAGTGTGGGCAAGGAAGAATTTGTGCTGGTGGGCAGCAAAGAGTGAGACAGATAGTGTTCCTGACATCTTAGAGTGGAAAAGAGGGCATTAAATAATTACAATTAATTAACTACTTTGTGCAATGATGGAAAAACATAATTCACTTCTCATTTATGAATCAATTTTTCAATGGAATAGTTGCTTTTGCCAGGAAAAAAATGAATTGGAAGAGGGAATAAAGGGAGAGATGCCTTTGCTCCTTAGCACTTCCCCAGGCCCTGTCTCAGCTCTAATCCTAACCCCATGAAGCCCCCAAACTGGCCACTTGGTCTCCCTGGCTGGAGCACTGGACCCCTTAGGGCGAGAGAAGCCATCACCAGAGGGAATGAATGCAGCAGCACTTGGCCCAGATTTCATAACCAGGTTCCCAGTTACTACACTATGCACTGAGGCAGTGTGAGGATTCATTTTCTTTCCTATCCTAAATTAGAACATAAAGCCGTTTACTTCACAAATATTGTATTAAATGGTGGTTTGATTTTTGAAGTACTATAATTTAGTTGTTTAATGAATTAAATTATCCTGAATGAATTGGCTTATTTACTGATATAGTTGTAACCCACCTTTTCCTATTTTGGATTTGAAGCACAAATAACTGAAATATAATAAAATTTTTGAAACAGACATCAACTATTCTAATGTTCATTCTTCTCTGAGATGATTGAGATAGGTTATCACTCAAAAATATTACTGCTGAATTTATTATGTGTTAATAAAGTGAATGGATTTATTGTTGTGATGACACTTTAAGAATCATCAGAGACCTTTGCCATCTTATTTCTCTTGTAAAGCAAAGCTTATTTTGTGAATGTATATAAATGGGGACTATCCTTGTTAAATTCAATGAAATTGAAAAACACTGTGTTCCTTGAAAGTGAGTTGCAAAGTGAGCCAAATATGATTTTTAAAATATTTGATTTCCTTTCTTTTCTGAGTTAAATTTTAAGTAAACCCAAAGAGGAATGAGAGCTTAAGGGTCTACTGCCATTAACTCTGCTAGGCTCATCAAAGAAAGTCTATGAGCATGTGGAGTGCTCTGAGAGCCTCCCCCACCCCACCCTCCAGTATTTGGTAACAAGGACATATGCAGTCTGCCATGCAGTGCCCCAAACAAACCTGAAAACTGCTGAGAGCTTGACAGGTCCATAAATCATCATGCCCACTTGGGTTTGCACCTTGTTGAGTCACCAGCCTGGGTTTAAGCACTGGGTTTTGACTGTTTTATAGGGCTCAGCCAGAAATCCCTACTGTATTTAGTTATAACTTTCTTGTTCACAAAAGGGAGCATTTCATGCCTTCATGGATTCTAGTGGCTTTCTATCTCTTAGCCATTTGTTCTTTAAACCACAGGTATTGTGACATGATTTTATTCTCCAGGTAAGGCAACTGTTCTCTCCTTGTAATTATCAGCTATAAGGGGAGCAGTGAATTTTTCAAATGAAAAAAAAAATGCATGATGCCGATTCTTACAAAAGGGGAGTGTCTCCTTTTGTCATTTGGAAAGCTCTACCTGTTATCTATTGGCTCTGCCAGCATGAGGCCCCCACAAATGCTCATCTGTACCACCCCCTGGCCAGCACCTCCACTGTCCTTGCCGTCCATGCTGTCACTGCAGGATCTGCCCAGATGCCAGTGCTGGGTTACAGCAGCACCTGTCTCCTTCTGCCCATACCCAGCAGGGCAGGCGATGCTGGACACTACTTTCCCATTCCCATGTCAGCTGGCTGGACTCCAAAACCACATCTAACTAAGCTGCTACCTAACTGTGGTCATCCTGTTGTTGCTTATCCCAGAGGGTTTCCCATCAACTGGAGGCATTTTTCTTTTCTTAATTCTCACCCAGGGACTTTTTTTACTGGAGAGAGTAGGAGGAAGGGAGAGAGACACAGCAGTGTGACAGAGAAACATGGATTGGTTGCCCTCTCCTATGTGCCCCAACCAGGGATCAAACCTGTAACCTTTTGGTTTATGGAATGGCACTCCAACCAACTGAGCTACATCAGCCTAGGCTGGATGCAGTTTTCTTGAGTGTCCCTCACTGACCTGAGCAGGCCCATATCCTGGGACAGCAAGATGGGGATGGAGCAGCAAGGTGTTTTTTTTTTTTTTTTGTAAGATTTTATTTATTTATTTTTAGAGAAGGGAAGGGAGGGAAATAGAGAGGGAGAGAAACATCAATGTGTGGTTGCCTCTCCCGAACCCCCCGCCAGGGACCTGGCCCACAACCCAGGCATGTGCCCTGACTGGGAATCAAACAAGTGACCCCTTGGTTCACAGACCTGCACTCAATCCACTGAGCCACACCAGCCAGGGCAGCCAGCTGGTTCTGAATGGGCATGGGAAGTGGTGGCACAACAAAGACTGCATTGAACCGAGTGTATTTTCTTCCCTCTGCTGATAGCTAGTTTAGCCAAACTTGTCTCTTTCCCACATTCTAAAATCCTAGATAAATATTCTATTATGTTCATTAAATTTAAAACATTATCATCAAGACATGGTCAGCCACCACTCTTGCCTTGGCCAACAAGAGTTCCTAGCCACAGTGCCAGGACACTCCCTGAACCTAGATCCACATGCTGGTATGCCAGGGAGAAGTCACCAGGTCACTTGTTTTCTTCGATGTCTTCTCCTGGTTAACTCAAGCCTACGGAGTGGCAGTGGAATGACAAGACACAACACAACCAGAGGATCAGGAAGGGAGAACTACTGGACCATTTATTCCATCAGGGATTTTCTGTAGCCATGAATGAGATGGGCTGTCACAATGTTTTTGGGGTCCCTGGGGACTTTGACAAATACTTCAATGAGAAGAGTCACAGAGTAAAACACATTATATGAAGTAATTCTTCAAGAATTGTATCCGACCACGTGTGTTACTTTATTTACACATTAAGCTTTTTGAGTCCTCTAGACCAACTTTTCCACTTTCTCACTAAACCCTCAGAAATGTGGGCATCTTTAATTCTTCCCTTCCTTTCATCCTCCATGTTCATTCCTTTTTCTTCTTGGTTTTAGCTGGAATCTTTTTCATATTCTGTGTCCAAGATCAACCCCACTCCATATTGTTGCTACAAAAATTTTTCTGACCCACAGACAGATTAAGTTAAACCTCTCTGGTCATCCAGAGAAGAGTTTGGTTCTCATGTGAGCCCTGAGAGCTTTCTCCTAATGCTGGCCTGCCCCAGTGGCAGTTGGTCTCCAGTGACAACCTTTGTTTCCCCAAGCACGTTCTTTTATATTTTTACTGCTAATGAACTTTTGTCAAATTCCCCACTTTGTCCTTCACACTCAGCTTAAACCTTTCTTAGCCTCCTCCTCCTCCCTCCACATTCCTAACAGCAATGAGCTCCACTGCAGCCTCACAGAGATTGGAGTGAAGAGTAATTACAGCATTTTTCATAGCACTGTCTCTATAATCTGCCTTGCAGAGCTTTTGTTAGGACAAAATAAAACAATGTAACACATTTCTGAACCCACTGCCTATAACACAGCAAGCACTCAAAAATGATTTGTTTTCATATTCATATTCCAACAGAATGCCTGACAAGTCCTCCATTGAGCATTCATTCATTCAGCCACTTCACTGAGTGCCCACTATGTGCTAAGCATTTTACTATATTCTGGGTATAGCATTGAATAAGACACAGCTCTTCACAAATGGAGTTTGGGATTGAGGCATTCAGAGACAACAGGTGAAAATGGAGTTACAATTGTGTGAGAGAAGTTGCATAATGTAGCTCTTGGGTGGAGGACAGGTGTAATTAATTGCCAGTACTGAGAGCAGAAGTAAAAGGCTGCCCAGTCAGGGTAAGTACTCAATAAATGTTTCCTGAACGCCATACATAGTACTGATGTTTTTAATTAAAAGAACACAGGATGAAAGAGACAGGTTTGTTTGTGGCTTTGTGGTATTGCTAATTTGGTACCTTTTTAGTTCCTTCTTGGGGGCAGTCCAGTTTTTCTATTTTTCAAGCTGTAATGCCTGTTTGATAATTCCAGGGGGAATTTCCTGACATGGACATTGAAGAGGTTATTTCAGGACTGATGTTCCAAGGAAAATGCATTATCACCTGATGGTTCTCTTGAGGTTTATTCAGCTTTGTGCTGACTTCTGATGGTTTTTGCAGGAGATGTGCGACCTGGGATGATCAGATTCATGTGGAATCACTTCAGCTGGAAATCCTGAGAGACTTGCAAAGGGAGGAGGTGGAGAGACTCTGCCAAAACACCCTGGAATTTACCAAGTGGCATAGCCTGAGAAATACAAACATTCCAAGAAACACTTAATATTAACTATTCTGGATTAGGGGGCACTTGCCAGGATGTGTCTGGGGCCTAGGTTACAAATCATAAGTTGCTATTACAGGTGTAAGATATTATGAAAAGCGAGTTTGTACTCCAACAGTTACACTCAAAGGTTTCTGAAGCCCTACACAATCAGAACTTAGGAATTGTTTTGGAGCTCTGTATCTCTTCCTTGTTGCTAATATGAGTCAAGTACAGTGTTTTCTTTGCATTTGATTTGTTATGTGGTTTTAAGGGCAACAGTAACAATGGCAGATGCAGATCACTTTAGTCCTTTCCATAAACCTAGTCAATCAACTTTGGTAAAAACTTCTCTTGTAAAATATCATTTAAAGATAAAATTAGTGTATCATAGATAGATTTTTATATTTTGAATAGATTAAATATTGCTACATAGCTTACAGGGTACCCTCATGGAATTTTTCAAGGCACTTTAGTTTCAAAGATTACTTCATGACTCTCGCCCATAGTTACTCACTGTGACTTCTGAGTATATCTGGGGACTTCAGGGATGAAAGGAGGGCCAGAGAAGGGGTGTGTAGGGTAAGTAGAGGCAGTCTGGCTTCCTCACCCAGGTGTCTGGGTAATATTAAAGTCATATTAAAATATGCATATGTAAAAAGACGTACACTGGAAATAAAGATATTTGCTTTCACAGCCTTCTAATGTCTGTATATTTTGGGATATATTTTTCTCAGAAAACTTAATCCTGTAAGCAGTTTGTCACTTGCACACAACTAAATTAAAAGCAAATGTCCAAAAGTGAATACAGCTTTATTGAATATCTCTGTGTGTTTGATGAAAAAAATTGTTTTTATATTTTTCTAGAATTATTTAATACTTAAAAGAGGCCCTTACATTTTTCAACAACTTTTCAAAATTAAAAAGTAGGAAGGATAATACAATAAATGTTTATACATCCATCCATGATGCAGATCAAATAATTTTGAACATTCACTACATTTGTTCCCCTTCTATCTATATCTTATTTATATATTACATGTCTATATTATATAGATCTATATGTATCTACATATAGGCACAGATGTAATAGATATAATATATAATATGGATAGATGCAGGCGTAGATATAGATATAGTTGTTGCTACTAATCATTTGAAAATAAATGGGACACATGATGAAACTTCACTCCTAAATAGTTTGGAAGGCATCTCCTAAGAATTAGATTCTTGTTCTATAATATACAATAATTATTATATCTCATAAAATACCTGTAACTTAAAATATCATGCAATATCCAGTTCATCCTTAAACATCACCCAAAGCCCCCAAAATATCTCTTATAGCTTTTTTCTTGAACCAGCATCTCATCAAGTTTCATGTGTTGCATTGGTTATTGTGTTTTTCCTTTTGTCTTGCAAAATCTGCCCTTATTTTGGATTTTCTAGATTTGTCTGATTGGCTCCTCAACGTGTCATTTAACTTGTCCATGCCAGTCCTTGATTTTCATTTAAACTAGATGTCTAGAGCTTCATTATATTCAGTTTAAATAGTTCAAACGTGATGTTAGGTCCTTCATATGGCATTACACCAAGAAGTGCGTGATGTCAGGTTATTTCACTAGAGAAATAAAATTTGATGACTTAGTTAAAGTGACAGTTGCCAGATATTTCCATTCTCTTTTAGCAACTGGCAAATAGTCTTCCAGGTGACATTTTGCAAATGTCCTATTCTCCAACAACTTAGTTTCCTCCTTCTACCTAGTGGTTTTAGATTACACTAATGATTCCTAGCTAACTGTGTGTGCGCACTCATGTGTTTACACAAAGTGGTGACTTTCAAATCTCATCATTTCTTGTATAGTGGTTTTTATTTAAGTATTTTTATACATAAAACAATGTTCTTTTTGGCCTCCCATTTTTAATTTTTTGAATTGTTAGTATTGACTTATTATTTACTTATTTATTTAACTAGTTAAAATCCTTTCTGGTGATTGCTAATGTTCAGAATTCAAGAACTTGATTGAGGGGGGGAAGTCCCTTCAAACCAGCCCCTGGGTCACTTTGGCATGTCCCATCATCCTCTGAGCTGTTGCTTTCTAGCACAAAATATCACAGCTCACTTTTTAGTTTGTCACTTCAGACCTGGAATAAGCCATTTCTTGTCTGAGTCAGGATTCCTCCTAGAGGGAAATGGTTCTTAGAAAGCACTTTTTTCATATATCTCTTGGCCATTTGTATGTCTTCTTTGAAAAAATGTCTACTGAGGTCCTCTGCTCATTTTAAATTCAGGTTATTTGTTTTCTTGATACTGAGTTTTTTGAGTGCCTTATATATTGTGGAAATTATTCCCTTACCAGATGTATGGTTTGCAGATATTTTCTCCCATTCCATAGGTTGTCTCTTCATGCAATAATGGTTTCCTTTGCTGTGCAGAAACTTTTGGTTTGATGTGATTCCATGAGCTAGTACTTAATCTGCGAATTTATGCAAAGCAGAGACTGAGAGCCTGTGAATCTTGGTATGATCAGCTCCTATTACATACAGGGCTTGAGTAGGAATACAATAAAAAGTTGAACTCTTTGAAGACTTAAGTTTAATTTGATAATTTGATTCCATGAAATATTTATTAAGCAATGTCACTAGTATGGAAGATATGAAAAGATAAGGGAAATGCCACCTTGCCTTCAGTAATATTTTAGTCTAGTATAAATGAACAGATAATCAAACTGCAATAAACATCATCCATGGAACACAGAGAGGCCAGAGGATTGAGAACAGGTTTGGCAAACATTTTCTATAAAGCGACAGATAAATATTAGGTTTTGCAGGCCATATAGTCTCTGCTGTTCCAGAAAAAAAAGCAACCATAAACAACCTGTAGACAAATGAATGTGTAGTGTGTCCCAATAAAACTTTATTTATAAAACTAGTCAGTGGGCTAGACTAAGCCCAGGGGCTGTGTCTTTCTGATTATAGTCTAGAGAAATGGGTTTTTCTCCTTTTTGAATAAGAAAAAATTTCAGGAGGAGCATACAAGAGAACATGGAATGAGGTGTTCTGTACAATAAGAACATATGTAAGAAAAGAAGAGACAGAGGGGTTTTAGAGGTGAAAGGTCAAGGAGGTAAGAAGTTGTAAAGATGGGATGGAGATAAAGCAAACCATGTGTTTTTCCCAGAGTTCTCTCATCAGCTTGTGTGTTGGTAACACTGTATGCTTCAAGTTGCTCTCAGCTCACCTACAGGGTTCCACAGAAGTAAGGCTTGCTCTAGTATGGTTGGTAGGGTGTGTGAATGTCTCACACGAGATGAACAGCAATTTGAACACTTCACCTAAAATGTAATATGGTGTGCTTGAGTGTGATATTGTTATGTTATAGAATTACATGCTCATGATTTTGTAATAAGAGATTTTGAAAGAAAAGGGGGGTGCTATTTGTGCCAGACTCTGTAGTTTAACCTTTTCTTCAGATGAAGCCAAACTAATTAGCCTTTTAGATTCAGGGTCTCCCTCCAGGAAGAATGATGAAATGGATTTTTAAAGCGAAAGGGGGGAATAAAGATCAGAGAGTACCATGTCTACATATCACTTCATCTTGATTAGTATTTGTGAGGGTCCCCTGTTCACAGGACCTTGAAGATTCTCCTCAATGAACATTGGCAATTTGCTTGCTCTACAGATAAAGCAATAGCAGGATTATTCTCATGCTATTTGATCTCAGAAACTTACATTTATATGTGCAATTAACAATAAGTGGCCCCTCATCAAAAGAACTTTGTTTAAATTTCACTGACATTTTTAAAGCCTAAGGATATTGCCCCTCCAATCAAGAATCTAAACTGTCCATAGTTAAGCATAGGGAAGCCTTATGAAAGCAAATGATCTTGCCGAGCAAATGCTTTTCACAATTGTAATATGAGCAAATTCTCACATTTACTGTTTTGTTTTGTTTTTTTTCCTATGTCATTTTCTGTTTGTTTGGGTTTTTTTCTCCCCATGGCAGACATCAACCTAGCTTGAGCACAGTTTGAGTTCCTAGATTATAGATGGCTTGTGGTCAGAAATATTTTTTCTTTCTGTCTCAACAGGTGTCATTTCTTTTTGTGGATTATAAAAATGAATTTACCTTCCTTAATCTTTTCTTTTTCCATTTGCAAAGAGACGTTTTCCTTTGTGTCAGGGCTTATGAAGTCCTATCACAAGACAGGTGTTTTACAGCAGGCAGCATTGACTGACCCGTTCTGTGGAGTGCTCAGGCATGCAGGAGCTTTTCTTTCAGCTGCTTTAATGATTATCCGCCTTCCTGGTGCTGGGAGTGGTGCCACATTGACCTGCTTTAACAAGGGCTTTGTGACTTTCCTGCCTCTGCTTCTTGGTTCCTTGCAATGAGGCCAGCAGGGGGAGCACCTAGGAAAATCAACAGTTGAAGTTTCATCTTTCACCAGGACAATAACAGATAATTGAAAAACTAGCAAACAGTCTTGGAAAGTTTCAGGAAAAATACTTAATAGTGAGTCTGAAAGTGTTCATTTTTCTCATTCAGTTGCTTTGTGCAAATACAGCTGTTAGTACATGATTTCAAAGTCTTCCTCACATTTCACTTCCTGATGCAAGCTACAAACATTGTTTACCATGTATTTATTTAAGTACATTATATAAAGTAGTCCTTGTAAATATCAGCATAACACAAAAACATAGCTGCTATTTTGATAAGGAAACTGAAAAAATT
The DNA here is from genome assembly GCA_028533065.1 of Trachops cirrhosus. NCBI lineage: Eukaryota > Metazoa > Chordata > Mammalia > Chiroptera > Phyllostomidae > Trachops > Trachops cirrhosus. The sequence continues at coordinate 45,830,181 of CM052547.1, read as the reverse complement.
GTGGCTTAGAGCTACTGAAGATTGCTTAGCTAATAAGTGGTAAGCAAGGATTCAGATCTAAGCAGTGTAACTCCAGGGCCCATGGTCTCAGTCTTGTACCACACTGTCCCCTCAGATATTTAGTCAGTATGTTTTCTGTGCCAGTCACTCTGTGGGAACTGGATAGGAACGATGAACAAAACACAAGTTTGCTACCCTCATAGGGCTTTCAGTCTAGTGTGATAGAAAGATGGGAATAAATATACACATACAATTTCAAATATTGATGAGTGCTGTGAAGAAAAAGAACATGCCACTGAAAAACAGAATGAGAGGATGGAGAGATGGAATGGAAGCTATAGATTGGGGAGTTAGGGAAGGATTCTTCAGGAGGTGATTTGAAGCTGAGACTGAAAAATGAGAAAACTTTCACAAGAAGACAGAGATGATGAGCTTTGAGGGGAGAAAAACCACATGTATGAAGTCATTTTTTAAAAAAAGGCTTGGTGTTTTCATAGGGAGGGAAATCCAATTCATTTGCCTACCTAAATGTTCCAGGCATTCAGTCAATATCAATACCCTTTTTCTAATCCTTTTTCATATAGAAAGCATATTAGAAATCATACTTGTCTTTAGCCTAGATCCATGACTACTCTGTAAGGGGGGTTATCAAACCACATTTGGGCCACCATGTAGGACAAGATTGACTGCAACACATTCAACAGGAAAGGCCCAACTGAAACCATCTGTCTGAATCTGGCAGAGAAGCAAAGCAGAACAAATCAGCGACTGACCCCTTGGCAAGGAAAGCCTGACACAAGTATCATCAGGAAATACACTAAGTTAAGAAGGAGAGAATACTGGCTTACTAGCTTTGTGACTCAACACTTTTTTATGGGGAGTAGAGTGCATGCCCAGTGAGATGACTTCTCAAAGGTCCTTCACTGAACTGGACATGGCACAGAGACTTCATGGTTCACCACTGTGTGTCCAGTGTCAAAGACAGTGCCTAAAATAGAGCAAATGCTCAAGAACTTAATTATTGCATAAGGTGATGGATAGAATTTAGAGCAGTAGAGAGAAGGGGAAGGGTTGTTCTGTCATTGTACTTTGAGAAGAGAGGGGATGTCATAGCTTTAAAATTTTGTTTAATTGTTGTTTGATTATAGTTGCTCCCATTTTCTCCCCATTACTCTCCCCTGTCCTAACCAACCCCTACATTCAATCCCACCTCTGTTGTCCTTGCCTGTGGGCCCTTTATACATGTTCCTTGGCTTGACCCTTTCCCTTCTCTCCACCATTATCCCTCCCTCCCGTCTGATCACTATCAGTTTGTTCTTTATTTCCACATCTCTGGTTCTATTTTGCTGGCTTGTTTATTTTCCTTGTTTCACATGACTGGCTGATTTTATTATATTTTTTATCAGTTTATTTACTGGTAGCCAGTACATGGGTTTATTAGAGAAGGAGGATAGATGTTTTGGTGAAGGAAGAATGATTCCTTCAAAATGTGTGTTCTGAGAGAGACCACCAGTGCTCCTAGTTCCTGGTCACTAAGAAAACCATAAGCCAGCTCAGAAGATGTTTTCAGCACCTCACCTTATTTCTCTCACCAGTCATGCTCTAAGAATTGACTGCTAGTGGTCACATTTGCCCCTTTGTCAGAGCATGGTCTTTGCTTGAACCTCTCTAGGAAGGTTATGCTCCCACTGTAACTGAACAATCGGGAGGGTCCTACCACTCACTGTCCATAGGCAAAAACTCTGGAGGCAGAGTTCAGTGGGGGGAAAAAGGAATTTTTATTTAAAGTATATGCAGTTTGAAATAATGGCAAGTTTCTACCTCAAAGCCTGTTTCCTCTAGAACATCCAAAGACAATCACCCTGCCACCTTCTGCCAGCTCAGCTCAAGATTTCCCAGGAACCTCTTCTCCCACCCAAAGGCACAGTGCTTTAAGAGATGTAGGCGACTTAGCTGGTTTCCAGTAGCTGTATGACTTTGGGCATCCTTCACAATCTATGCACCCTAGTGTCCTACTTGCCAGGTGCTGTCCTCTGCCTCTGGCCACTGCCGTTTGGTGCATCTGTGCACCTGGCTGGGTATGACCTGCACAGCACAGCTCCAGTCCTCCGTAGTGCTGTGGACTCTGTGCAGGGGAGGAGCACAGAGCTCATCTCCTGGCCATGTGGCTTCCAGGATCTGCACCCACCAGTGTGCTGAGCTCCAACCCACCATTTGGTAGAGTGGGTCTGAGGCCCTGCCTGGGCTGGAGTCGGAGGAGCCACAGCAAACTGCGGCTGACAGTCCCCACTGAACAGTCGGTGGGGAGCAGCTGCCCAAAAGCCCTCTGGCTCAGGAACATGAGCCCCTGGTGACCAACCAACTCCCAGGGGAGGGAAGAGCAAAGCAAGTGGCATTTCCATGTGTTCTGCTTTTGAAGACAACCCCCCTAATCCCGTGCACAGTGGAAGTAGATGGGAGGGCATGTCCTTCCCATTCAATCACTTCCCTACCTCGAAGCATTAGCCCTACACTCTGCTGAATCAGGGGAGCATCTCCTGGTTGCTGGGGCAACACACATAAGTACAGTCCTCAGCACTTTTCAACCTCTCGCCTATTTGTGGGGATCCCTGTTATACCACCACGCATCCTGAGTGGTTCCCAGTTAGTGACTAATGGACAAAGGGGTATAACAGCAGCCCCCTTTCTTAAAGTGGGGCCATCTCTGTGATACAATTTGCACTTCTGAGTGTTCCTTGCAACTAAGCTGATGAGTCCCCATCCTTCTTTTTCTTGCCTGCCCACCTGATTCCCTACCCCATTTTCTCCTGAGGGCACACCCCAGTAAAGCACTTGCACCAGAATCCCCTCAGGCTCAGCTTCTAGCAAACCTAATCTAAGGCAGCCAGTTTTCATCATTCTTCTTGACAAGGCTTTGCTCTCTGCCTGGCTTGTGCCCCCCACCTAGAGGCCCATTTGCAGACTATGTGTCTGGGGGCTTCATGTTTGCCTCCTCATCACTGTGCCAAAAACAATTGTCAAATGAAACATTGCCTCTAGGAACTGCCTTGCTAATAGGGCCAAATACTGACAGTTTATTGATCAAGTTTCTTTTTCTAATGCACGGTGTTTATTGGTCACACTGGGAAATACTGTTTCCTGGGTCTATACTTTTCTGTTCTTTTTAATTAGCATGTTCTTTCTTTTCTTTTCCTTCCTTCCCTTCTTCCCTCTCCTTTCCTTCCAGAGAAGAAATAGGAGGGAAAGAAATATCTATGTGAGAGATAAACATCAATCAATTGCCTCTCATACATGCCTTGACTGGGACCAAACCTGCAACCCAGACATGTGCCCTGAATACAAATTGAACTGGTGACCTTTCACTTTGCTGGACGACACCCAACCAACTGAGCCACATAGGTCAGGACAGCATTTTCTTTCTATCTTGAAGCAGGGTAGATAGATCATGTTGGCTTGTGCCTTATTTTATGTATTGAAGGTTACTTAGTGTATTTCTGACCTCATAAAATTTCTGTTGATCTTACAGTTAGCTCTTGAAGGACAATCATACTCTAATTATTGTCATGTGTTGGGGAGGCAAGCTAACATTTATGTGTACTGAATACATTAATAGGTTTGAATTTCATTGGTTTCCCATTTCACTTCTGGGAGCAAAACTCCATAAACACTTCCATTTTTCAAGGAACAAAGCAAATAGATGTCTGTTACAATAACTTACCTTATGAAAGGTATGTGTTCTTTTAAAGACTACAAGAGTGTGCCGATTAACTTTCTGGTGTATGACTTTTGAAATAGTATACCTATGCATAGAAAGTGTGTTTACTTGCATGGAAAGAATATTTCAGTCTTTGCCTCTTAGTAATATGGTAAGCTAGAAATTTTAGTCTGGCTTTATTCCTACCTCCCTCCAAGGAATGATTTACAAATTAATGAGATAATGTCTGAGAAGCACTCTGAGCTCTTAAGAGAAAGGAACAAGATAAATGCAAGGTATCATTATAGTCACTGTATTCTGCTGCTTAACTTTCACACTTCTGGGAAACCAATTAAACTACATTTTCCTTTCCAGCAATCCTTTACCAAAGTGGCCAGATCCTTGCTTTCTATACACATTGTGACTATACTGTTCTTTTTGGCCACACTTCACTCCCATTGTTTTAACAGAAACAAAAATACACAATTTTAAGTACCCTGTCTTAAGTTGTATGTACAGGGGCTAAGTGCACAACCTGGGATTTGAATATAGATCTGTTTAACTTCAAATCCCTTCCATCTGCCCCCCACACTCTTATTTTTCTACTGTAGAGAATTAGAAAAAGCTTCCCTAACCTCCATGATTTTACTGTGAGGGGAGGCTGCAAGAAAGTTAATAAGGTAAAATAACTTCATGTAGCTATTCAGCTATGACAGATACATTAAAAGTCCTGAAATTTATATGGGATTCAGTAAGAAACAAATGTTCTATTAACCATAATTTTAAATAACATGTTATTATATTTTATAGCTAATAATTTCTTTTTTAATCCTCACCTGAAGATATGTTTATTGATTTGAGAGAGAAAGGGAGAGAGACATCACTGTGACAGAGAAACCTTTATTGGTATGCACCTGACTGGGGATCAAACACAGGAACCCACAACCTTTTGGTATATGGGATGATGCTCCAAACAACTGAGCCACCTGGCCAGGCCTAAAGTAAATAATTTATTTCATGGGTGAAAAATTGTACTTCATTTAAAATTTTTCTGATCTTGGTTTTGAGTGAGGTTGAGTATCTTCCTCAGTCTTAGTTTCTTTTCTCCTAGGTTAATTTCATGAATTTCATGATTTAAACAACATAGACAGCAACCACACCTCACTGTCATATCAGTTGTGAATATTTTCCTCAGCCTGTCTTTGTTTTTATGTTTATATTTTCACAATGTTAATTCTATTATATGCTTATTTTTGTTATTGAATTTTTAAAGTCTAATAACATTTACAAGCTTTATGAAGGGGTTTGTGCAAGTCTAGCTTCTTAAAGGTGGATATGGTGAGAGATAATGGGGAGACTGAGGAATGCTTGGGGTGAAGGTCCCAGGAAATAATTTCTTAGGGCCCAGGCATGTTATCAGGGAAACTGTGAAATGCAGGATTTTATTTTGGTTGGTTATTTAGAGCAGAGCCCAGAACTCAATAGTTGGGTCCTATGCAGATGAACTATGATAGCTTGTAAACATATGAGTGGTTGGAATTCTCCTCAGAAAGGAGCCAGATGTCCAGGTGAACCAACACCAAGAACCATGTATGAATGCATAGCTGGAGAAGAGTTGCTGAGTGAGTGGCCAGGGAGATGACACCTACTCATGTGGGGCTGGCTTCATGGGTGTGCCCCTGACAAGTCACAAAGCCCACCCACCACCACCCTTGCCCCCAGAAGGTCTCTGAACTTGGTTTAATGCTCTGCTCTTTCTGTCTTATAATTTTTAATAATTTTATCTTGAAATTGTATTTTGCAAGTGAAGTCCAAAGGACAATGGAGCATGACATGAGCAATATGCATGTACGCTGTTCCCTGCTGCTCCATTTACATTTGGCATTCCTACTGCCCATGAGCACAGAATTCCAGTGAGCCCACTATATGAGGGATAACAAGAAGTGTTTTCTGTAATGGAAGAAAGAGGAGCAGCACTGACAGACCCCAGATGCCATACCTTCTGTTTCAACAAGGATCTGCTTTGAAATAAGAAAGAAGACAGCAGACTAGTGACCAAGGAATCCTATCTATCATGTTCTTTCTTACTCACTTAACATCTTTAATAGGTTTTGCGACTTTAAACAAAATGACATAAAATGAAACCAATGTTACCATGGGCTAATTGATGTAAACAAGAGTTAAGTTCCTATGGCTTATCATCAATGTTATATAACAAAATGACATAAAACAACATTGAGTGAAATGACATTTTTCAAAGACCTGCTGTACTCCCCTGTATTAGTTAACCACTAATGCTGAAAATGATGGCATAGAGGGAAGGAGAAAAAAAATGCAACTAGTAGATTTTTTTTCATTTGAGTCTTTTCTTACTCATCAGTAAGCCGAAAGTAAAGAGTGTTGGTAGTATATGAATGTATCAAGAAGGGAAATCAAAACAGTTGAATTAGTTTTGTGAAGCATGTCAACAGTTTTCCTAAGAACAAAATATGAATGCACTTATGAGCTACAAAATATGATGCTAGTGATTCAGTAATTCTGCACATTAATTAATTGCTTTTATATTTGCAATGAAAACTAGCATTGCAGAATACAAAGATTTGTGGTTAAATTCATGCTAATACTTTAAATAATTTTAATTTTCTTCACATAGAACAGTATTAAATGGCAAATAAAAATGGTATGGCAATTTCAGAAAAAGACCAGGGAAGAAAGGGAAAAGTTTTATATTTTAGGACTCTTAATAGAACTCTTTCCCTCACTTTTGAACAAGTAATCCATATTTCATTTTGCACTGGTGCTCACAAATTAGCATAGGAGATATCCAAATTGTGAGACCAATTATTTTAGGACATCTCAAAAAGTTGTTACTGTTTTGAAATATATAACATCAGAAACTTGTATTTTGGGAAAGACATTTTATATCATTCATGGTTCGTTCATCTTTAATTTTGTAGCATACTTTATTTTTAAAATGCCCACTTTTCTCAGGTGTTTTAACAGAATACCAAAAAAAAAAAAAAGGTATTTTCTTCCCTTCTAGGAAAGAAGGAAAAGCAAACCCAGGGTTTGGCTTGGTGGCAGTGAGAAATAAGTCCCCTCTCACTGAAAAATTTTGACCTGCAGTCTTCTTCAAACATGGGGGGAAGGAGAAGAATGTCTTATGTTTGTTTTAGCAAGAGGGGCCATTTCCTCACATCCCCAAAATAAACAGTCAAAACAGTTGTTTGAAGGTCCTGAAAGAATTCTGGGAAAACCCGTGGTGTTTATCTCATCCTTGTATACAAGCCAGAGAAAGCTTTACACTAAAGAAAACTTACTAGACTTTTCAGGGTCAGGAAGTTCAGAGACAGTGTCTGCTTTGCTTGTTTACTGAGTGACTGTGGTAAAGCATTGCTCATGACCGCCAATGCCTTCCATCCACTGAAAAGTAAATGGACAACACAAATAAATTCTGGGCCTAACAATAGCTACAGTATTGCTAGAGGCCCAGAGAATATGTATAAATATGTTTTCTCTATATAAAGATTTTTAAAAAGTGGATTAAAAACACACAAACCTTTAAGTGGGGTAACCTTCGTTCTATAAAATCACGAAAGGTCAAGCAACTTATTTAGCATAATTTCAGCAAGAGGTAGCTGGAGCTGCAACCTCATGAGCCATACCTCTTGGCTTCTCACCAGTGGTCTCTAATTCAATCTGAAGGTTGCAATGACCAGCAGCAGAGCAAGACAGGCCAACATGGACTGGATAACTCCCAGGTTTCAGGTGTTGAGTGTTTTTATTCCATAATATATCTATCCATATCACTTATGCTTGAAAAAAGTGTATTACTGTTACAATTAAACTAAAAAGAAGATAGAAAGGATGTGAACTGGAAATCATATGATCTGGAAAATTGTTTAAGCTGGAGAGTACTCTCAATTGGTAGAATATTAAAATTTACTGTGGACTGCTCATAATTCCTTTATCAGTTCATCCTCTCCTTAACCTCTGGGAAGCTGGCTGTTCTTTTTACCTCATAATATAGCCCTTCTCTCCTCACCTAGAAAAGTCCTTTATTTGTTCAATAGGTATTCACACAATGTCTGCTCTGGACCACATTGTTTTAGGTGCTGGGGGTGCTTGTAAAAAACAGAGCAAAAGTCCCTGCCCTTGTGGAGCTTACATTCTGCAAATCCATAGTCATCCTTTAAGATGCAAGAAACACCATCTTCTTGAGGAATCTGTCCTTTTCAAACTCCCTGGGAGTCATACTCACTGTTTATGCTGTTGATACCATAATGCCTTATAGTCCTCTGCACACACGCATTATTTACTTACTTATGATCGTTTGATTAATTTCCTTTCCTTTCTAGATGCTTGTTTCATGAAGGCAGTGGCTATATTGCTTCTGATGACAGCTGCATCATTTCTGAGCCCGTTGTCAGATCATTGGCTGCAATCATTTGTTGATTGTGCTTGCTTTTGACACTACATACTTGTATTTTTCAATATACTTTTAGCCAAAAGGTGGCACTGCAGGAGAATAAGTGAAGAAGGACACAAATCAGCTGACCCAACAGTCACTGGATGGGATCCCTGAGTCCCAGTTATAGGTTAATGTCAATAACTAGAAAGAACCAGTTCCAATACTTGCAAACAATCACATGCATAGGTATACCCAAAATCTCTTAAAAAGACCAATAAATGAAAATCACTTAGGCTTACTAAGCAAATTAACATTTCTTGACCATTGAAGAGATCCTGATGGAGTTCCAACAAATACAACTGAAATCCAAATCGTTCTGAAATGTACATTTATTAAAATGAATGTCTACTAAGATATATACAAGAAGGATTTCCTTACTTCAGTGGTTACAGGTAAAAAAAGAACTTTTAATTTTTTTGCTTACTAACTTGCTTTGAATTTCTACATTTCACGCCAAGTTCCCAAATCTTTATACTCTTTGTACATTTTGATAAACCTTTATGAATGAAATGAAATTAAAACCAGCAGCCTCTTCAAAAGCTTCAGGAGCAAATACATAAAAAGAAGCTAGATAACCCTTGATATAAAAATCTGCTCATATTGTTTGCTGTGAATAATGAATGGTGTTTTTCATATTTTAGTGGCAGCCATCTGGGTGCCTGTGTGCCCAAGGCAAGTCACCAACTTCCACAGAACATCCTCCCTACAAATTCATAGTCTCTTGTTTTATGTGTCAACTTTATAACAAAGAACAAATAAAATTATTTTGCTCTTTTATTTTTGTATGTGATCTTTGTTACCCGGTTAAGAGTGTGTATGTATGTGTGCTTGTGAGACAGAAGCAAATAAATAAAATACAGTTCACTTGGAAATAATATTTTGCTGTATAACCTGCTTTTTAGATTGCTTTATTTTACAGATGAAATTTTGTCCATGCCCTGAAAACCTACAATCTGATTGAAAAAATAAAGCACATATATGTGTCAGCAGATTTTTCAAGGTTCTTGAGCAACAAACACAAATTAGCAATCTGCTTCAGATTCTGGGTCCATGTTATAGCACACAGATTGTTGTTCAGGATATAGTATAAAGTTTACACCATAATCTTCCAGCAGGAATGTTACGTGTAAGGGCCAGTTGTCAGCACCAGTGACATGAGAACTACATGAAGGGTTTGGTGTGAGTTCTCCATGGGTGACTGGGAAAGGTTGTCTGGGGCTAAACTCTCTAGCAGAAGTGTAATAAGATGACATCTCCTACAAATTATTAGAAGTTGTATAGTTTTTGGAATTTAGAGACCTTGAATATACTTCTGCTGTAAACATTAAATTAACAACTTTTTTAAAAAGTTCAACCACAGAATATATTAGCAAAAGGAAGAAAGGTTTTCATTCTGCTTCCAAGTTTTTTCAAGTATAAGAGCCAACAACTATGTGGCTCCTAACTAAAATCACCTCTAAGCAAATATTGTTATTTATAAATGAAAACATAGAAATGTATATTCTAAGAATATTATATTAGTGTATGTGTAAGGAGAACATGTCACCAATGCTAGAAGATATTCTCAAGCTAGCAAGAGTTACCGCAGTCTCTACAGGCTAGATGACACTAATGGATTTTGGCAGATTTCAATGTGAGAAGAAAATGCCAGGTTGACAAATTTTTGTTCCTTTGGAGATTCTTTATGATAAACTCAGACACTTAGGAAAATATCTATCATGTAACTGTGCCACAATTTTTAAACATATTTTAAAGATCCAGTGTATGTGTCTTTCTGAATATAAGAGCAGGCTACTGTGCTTCAGCATAACAGCTTCAGAAATGTAGGACCAGTGCTTGTTTTCAAGTGATAACAACATCAACAGCTGCTAATATTTATTGAATTATGACTATGCACCTGGCACTTCTCTAAGCACTCTATAAATTATCTGTAGTTGCACAGCACTCCATATTAGATAGGTTTGATTACTTTTCTCAACTTACAGAGGAAGAATCCAAGGCACTAAAAATGTCAATAGTGATCAAGAGAAGCCATCATTGTCCTTGTAGATGTAGAGAGACACATTCTAAATGCTGCTTAATTCACTACCTCTGCTAAATCTGTGGTCATATACTTTAGGTGCTCATCAAATATCAATATAACATGTTTATGAGTATCTATGTATTTTTTTCCTGAAGCATCTACCTTATACCATATTTCAGGCAAGATCATGCTCAGATTGAGGATGAAGGTCACAAGACATGCAGGACTGCTAAAAAATGGGACCAATATCATAGGGGGCTGTACGGTTCCTAAAAACAAATCTGTCTAGACACCTAACACTGCTCATCAGATTAGGGAAATTGTAGGATAAAACAGCCCTTGTAAAGAACATGTCACTGGCTACTGATATGCGTGCTTGTATTGACCCCAGTATAAAAACAGTTGCTGAAAGACATGTGTTTTGGTGATGCTAGTTTTGAAAAACAATGGCATGTTGCCTGAATTGTGATATATGAATGAGGACAGTAGTTCTCTATTCTGACAAAAACTTCCCAGGTGACTATGACATGCAGCCAGAATGGAGACCCCTGTATAGATGTAGTCTGGACAATTGAAACTCCTCCTTCAGTACATGTGTTGGTAAGACTAAGAAGTAAGAGCCAGGTGTTAAAAATCTAAGCAGCTAAATTGACATATAATGTGGCAGAGGAAGCAAAAAAGGATAGGTTGTAAGATAACCTATCTTCTGTGTCTTCCACTTAGGCATCCAAGATAGTTATTTTGAAGAAATCTAGGCAGTTGTTAATATGGGAATCCTACTGAGAACATGATGATATATTCAGAAAAAACTGAGGACTTCATATGATGATGCAATATTATTTAAAATTGGGGGGGGCTTTGGCAGCTCTTAATTAGGTCCCCAAAACAAGTTGTGCGGGAGAGAGACCACCTATACACACCAAAATGTTAGACTCCTGGGAAGGTGGGTGCAGATTTATGTCAGGCTTCTACAAAACACAAAACTTTTATTGATAGTAGTCAATAATTTGCCGATAATTTAAGTTTCTATCATCCCTAGTCCTATTGTTGGTGTTATGATTGTGCTTGGGGTTAGTGTCTAAGCTTCTCGAGGACTCCAGGACACATAGATTGTCTAAGTTTCAAGGTGTGTCTACAAGATTTCACTGCCTCCAATCTTTAAAAAAAAATGGTTCACAGTTTATTTGTCATTCTCAGAGAATTTGCAAAGGCATGTCGTCAAAACACAAACTTACTGCATTTTAAAAAAGGGAGATTAACACATAGAACTGTGAACCCTGAGGTAAAAAGATACCTACTAAGAAGGGTTCCTGGTAGCTAATTGGGTTCAAATTTAAAAAAAAGAAAGTAAACAAAGCCTAACAGCTATTTCTGTACAGGGGCTTCTCAAACAAACTGCAGTTCACAGAGAAGCCTGTGCTGAACTGCCTGCCTGCACTGTTTCTGCCATCTGAGCCAGCCCTCATAAAGGAGTTCCTGGAATCCTAATTCAACCTATAGGACTGAGGCTCTACCCATACAATCAGAGCTGCAGAGTTCCCACCAATCAGAGCAGCATCAGAACAATGTCTTTTGGACCAATCAGACTATGAGGATTTGGAGTCCTCATTTAAAGGGGACTGATCAGGGACCTGGGGTTGGGACTTCTGGACTTCTATCCATAAAAACAAGCTTCCCCTCACCCTACTTTCCCATTCCACTGAAGACTGCTTCTTCCTGGCTGAGCTGAAACATCGAAGACCACATTCTAAATTGGGGATTCTTATGGGGGTGGAATTGGTGCCAATGACCATCCATTGACAGAATCAAGGTTTGCATACAGTTCATTAGCAGACTTGCATAGTCTCAGACCAGTACAAGCCCAGAATGCTGGTGCAAAATGGAAGTCAAAAACTTTCTCTGTTCTCTTGATTCAAATGCCAGATCTGAATGGTCCTCTCTACAAACGGAAAGATTTGCATTCTGGTCCTGAGGATCCCACCCCTGCTTCAGTACAACTCACCCACTGTTGAATAATCATGAAATAAGGGACACAAGCACACTGACCTCTCCCCACTAGAACCAGATTTCTGTAGGTGAGAGGAGAGAGAGAGAGAGAAAGAGAGAGAGAGAGAGAGAGAGAGAGAGAGAGAGAGGTTATTTGGAGAAATGGGAAACTAAATGCTTTTTCCCCAGAGCCATGTCAAACAACAAAACGATGTAAGGCAAAAGCAAGATTTCTCTAACTGTACAAAGTGGATGCACATCTGAATATTGGTGCCCATTCTTGGAGAGACCTGGGATTTCCCAGAGCCCATTCGGAGTTCAGATACAAGATTAAAGATGGACAGGGTCACTGCTCAGATTCTGCTCTTCCTAATCAATATAAATAGGTAAGTGCGGCTCTAGCACTAGTGACAGCCCTACAAAGTTGTTACTCTCGTGTTGTGCCTGTGCAGTTTTCTTGGAGCATTAAACGGTTCCCTGGGTTTGGGTAAGCTCAGGGGTGCGCCTAGGGAACAGAGTGCCAGGATGTGCACCTTCTGGGTCTGCAGACTGACAGGACCAAGCAGAGTTGCGGGAGCGAGCAGCGGTGAAAGATGCTGATCTGGGGCGAGCGAAAGTGTCAAGTTCACAGGACTGGAGAGTCCCAGCCTCTTCCTACGCGTCCGCGCCTCGGTTGGAGACTCGCCTTCCGCGCCCACTAACTGCGCCTGCCTCTGCAGCCGCGCAGGGGCGGGCTCCCCGCACGCCGGCTCCAGAGCCGTCGTCCCATTGGCCCCAGGGCACGCCAGTCCCTGAAAGAGGCCTTGAAAGTTTCATTGAAGGTGGAGAAGTGCGCGCCCGCGGGGTAATTGCGACTGAGCCACCCGGGCGAGGCTGCACCTCGGCGGGCCGGGGGGTGCGCTGGCATCTGGGAGGCTTTGGGTTCTTTTATTTATTTATTTTTTTTAATTGAAGACGTGGAGGAAGAAGTTGGAGCCTGACCCACTCCTTGTGAGCTTTCGTCTCGATTTCTGCCCACGCTCGCACAATTCTTTTCTGGTGACAGAGGGATGGTTCTGCACGCCTGGCAGCTCCCACCCGGGTCTCTCCAGCCCGAAAGTGGGAGGCGCAGAGGCTGAGCCACACCGCAGCCCAGGGATCCGTCTCGGCGCCGCTCTGGGGGCAGGCGGGCAGCTCCCAGAGCCCGGGATCAGGGTCGTGCAGCAGGCAGCGTGGGCAGAGGGCTGGGGCCTGGCTGCAGAGGCTCTCAGGCTTCAGAGGAGATTCCCCGAAGACAACCCCTCTGCTGTCCCTGAGCGACGCCCCGGGAGCCAAGCAAAAGCACAGCACTTTCTTCTCGCCCGCTTCCCTCTCCGCGCTGCCTTCCAGGACCCTCCCAAAGTGCCTCTACGTGCAGGACTCTGCTCCGGGCCAGCCGCTGAAGAAGCTGCAGCCGCTGGACTGGGGAGACTACACTTCATGGGCCGGCTGTGGGGGGTCGGTTAGAGGGCTGTCTAGAGCTGAGTGAGGGTCGTCTGAGTGAGAGTGCGGTGAGCGCGCCCTCGAGGCGGACAGCGCGGCGCTCCCGCTAAGCCGATGCCCCGGCGGCTGCGAGCCGCTGGCAACAGGAGGCCCTAGATGGGCGTGGGCCTGGAACCACGGTTTTAGGGACCCTCGAGCCTCGCCTCTCTGCTAGGAGTCGCCGTACTGTCGCGATGGCCTCGGAAGTGGTGTGTGGGCTCATTTTCAGGTTGCTGCTCCCCATCTGCCTGACAGTAGGTGAGTTCGGTCCACTCACCGTGGTTACTTGGGAGGGTGAAGAGGGCGCCCTGGGATGGGGGCGGGCTTCTGAGCAATCCAAAATTAAGGGTTCTAGTATTCGGAGACTCGGTTCGGGAAGCCCGCACCCCTGTCCCAGGGACCGCAGCATCCCAAGCGTGCTGTCCAGAGTGCAAGAACCTGGGCCTTCTCACTTTCTGCTCTGGGGCGCAGGATCGTGGGCTTTTAAACCATCCAGTTGCAGAGTCTGGAAGACCTGATAGGCATGTTCTCCAGACTGTGTTGCATTGTCACGTGAAATTTCTTTCATGGAGTGTACACTGGTACACAAAGGATGAAGATCTGGTTGGAAAGCGGTTGTAGACCTCCTTACCAGGTGCAGTGAAGGATCATTTTAGAGTCCCCTCCTCCTCCCTCCCCCGTCCCCAGACGCACCTAGCACAGGGTGCATCCAGAAGGTACAGAGTCCATCTCTCCCCTATATCCAGATCTGTGACAGAAGTAGTACAGGAAAACAGTGCCCTGTTGCTTACTTTGACTTCCACAAAATCCCCTCCAACAAAAGTGCTGGTTGATGACACTACAGACTACGACGAGACCCAGTCCTGCCCAACCAGCACCCGCCCTGCCAGTTTTTTAAAGGCTTCGAAAGTGGGACTGCTTCTCCCTAGGACTGGCAAGGGTTAAGTGAGAGTCATAAGAGAGCTTCGAGGACTCTCAGTCAAGGATTCCACTTGTTCTGTAGGGTTGGCAGAGAGTTACAAGCAACTGGATGTGGGTTTAAAGACACTGGCTACGTGCTTGAGTGAGAGATCATGCGTTTCTCCTCTAAAGGGCAGTGACTGTTAGATTGGATCCTACTTCAAAGGATTACTAACAGCTCCTTACTTTCCTTTTCCCCCCATCAGGTCTCGAAAACAGAACTTTTTACCAAGTAGCAATTGCATTTACAAAGACAGCGTGGCCTTTGCAGAAAAGGCCACCATTTTGCTTTCGCCAAAGTGTGAGGGCTCAACATCACACCTGTGTTGTTTTAGTTGTGCAAGTAATCAATTGAAAGAGTGGTTCTGTCATGTTATGTGAGGATTGATCCCAGCTACCGGGAGGACTTTATAATCGGTATTAATGCTGAGGGATTGAAGTGTTTGGGGGATGTCAGCGCAGGAAACCCACGGAAAACCCGAGAAGGCACTCAGGTTGGAAACAGCCTGTGGCGTAGTAGGATGCTCCCGAAGCCTGAAAGGCCAGTGCACAAGTGTTGGCCTTGGCCTCTAGTGGGCCATTTGTTTCCAGGCAGGACCATTTTGCAAGAATCTTTGTCCTTAATAATCACTCGTGTAGATGAGAAATGCAGTTTTCAGGAAGAGTTGAAGTGGACCACTCTACCAGCTGGTTTAAGTTTTAAGAAAAAGGGCTTTGGAAAGCGATAGTAGAAAACAGGGCCAGACTACCGCTGGTTCTTTGGTCCTGTCACGGTCTGGGGACCGTCTGCATACCAGCGCCTGACACATTTACTCTATGCCGAAAGGAAGCTAGTCCCCGAGTTAACACGGGGCTTTCCGTGTGAGGCCGATTTGTAGTTGTTAGTGCCAATAGGGGAGGATGCCTGGGGAGTGTCAACTAGAGTGGGAAAGCATTCTCTTCCCCTCTCCGCAGCCCCTCCACCCACTCCTCACTTTCTCCCACAAACCTTTTCTCTCCTCTCCCTCCTCTCCCTTAACCTTATCCTCCCTTCTTCACCTGGTCACAGCTTCGGGTAACTGTAGGAAGAGTTAGGCTCGTGGTTATCTACTGCCATCTCGATGCACTCTGTGGCTGGCACATGTATTAGAGTAAAAGAACAAACGGATTTCCCTCCGATTGCCAGCGACCATGAGCTCAGTTTAGGCTCCTAAATTTCGCCTGCCCCAGATGCTCCGCAGTCGCTGGTTTGGGGGCCCTATCATTCTGACTAATGGTTGGTGGTCTACACCTCAAAGTCCTTCAGTAGGACAGTGGAGCTCTGCCCTGGAAGGGACTGGGAGTGCGGCACTCCCAGCTCAGGTGCCCTGAGGCACGAGGCTTGGTCTGGCGGCTCCCGAGCGGCCTGGAGGGAGGCTCCCAGGGGTGCTGGGCAGATCAGACACCACTGTCCAGCAAACGGGCTAGGTCCAGCCCCTCCCGCCCCCCAGCCCTAGCTTCTTCTTGGGCCCCACTGTGGGTCCGCGCAGTTTTCACACAGGCAGGCTGGGGCCGAAGGCTAGGCTTGTTCCGAACCCCAACGCGCACTTGCTCTCTGAGGTCCGACCTTCCTGGACCTGCTTCCAGGAACTCAAAGACGGCAGATTGCGGCAGCTGGCAGGAGTGGCCCGCCCATGACTATCCTGGACCACCTTTCCTTTCCAACTAATTTCTCTGGATTTCCAGGCGTCTTCCGAACGCAGAGAGGTTAACCTAACTTAGAGTTTGTGAACGTGTCTGTGTGTACGCGCGCGTGCGCGAGAGCTCACGCTTTGTCTTGCTGTTATTTGCTGTCTCCAGGCTATTGGGTGGTGAAGGCCCCCTGCAGAGTCTAGAGCCTGTCCCCTACGCCCCCCACACCTACCCAGCTTTTGGGAAGCTGACCTAGGAAAAGGTGAAGGACTCGGACCTCGAACTAACTTCGCTCCCCGACTGTAAGAGAGGGGAGCTCCTGGGAGGACCAGAGGACTTACCCCCTTGCCCATCTCCTCACTTGTTGTTACTTCTTGAAAAAGACAACTCACTTACCATGACCAACGACGCCTTCTAATCATTGTACTTGAAGGGAGGAAAGTGGGCTGGGTAGGGTTGGCCTGAATTGAGCATTCATTTATAGAGGAAGTGACTATTTTCAAGGTTATTGGAGGGTTTTCAGGTCCGCCTATGGCTTACTCCCCAGGTGCTACTAAATCAAATAGTCAGATTTTCCTAATATCTTGGGCAAGGAGAGTGTAGTGATCTGTTTGCCATTAGAATTGATTTTTATATTTTAACCATCTATTTTTATATCTGGGCAAGGCAATCTTCAAAACCAACACTTTGAAGAAGCTTATGTATTTCACTTTAAACCCGTTTGTCTAATATTATTGTTGAAAAATTTCGGCAGAGATGCTCTAGCCTTTTCACCTAAAGATGGATGCTAAAAATTAACTGCTACTCTGTTTAATCTGATATTTAAGATGTCTTTTCTTTTTCCCCTGTAAAAGAAATTTACAGAAACGTGGTAAGTGACCGCAGGCCTCTATTATGCTGATGTTATGTTGCTCCTAAGTGTTAAAAGCCTGGCAAAATCATAATATAATATAATGTTATTTGCCATTCAAATGAACATCCAGTGAAAGATTTTCCCACATCAAAAGAGACTGAAAAATCTAAAGATCTCCTAAATTATGTGTGACTACTTGGGTTGCCATTCTGACATTTTCCTTTGAATAATACATGGAAAAAAAACAGACAAACCTTTGCATAATATCATGTAATCCTTAGTTAATTATAATGATATCTGATCATGGTTGAACTTTAAAACTATTTTACATATATTTTATTTTAGCATGATTCCACTGTCCTACCCATATGTACATGCATGATTTGAGTCTATTCCTGGGAATGGATTGGCATATTTTTATTCATTTTGCCTAATATTGCTTGCAGTTCCTTTAATGTCTTTCCTGGAAAAGCTGACTTAACAATTTTGGGGGGAGGGGTGGGAAGTCAGTTTTAGACAGTTTGGTCCAGGAGGGGCAGAGCCATGGTGGCATCAACAGCTTATGCTTCCCCCTAAATAAAGTGACCAGAACTTAGGAAAGACTAGAGCACAACAGGAGACTGTAGCACAGAGAAAGACTCAACCAACTCACTAGTACTCTAAGGAAAAAAAAATCACACTTGGATAATAGTGTAAAACCAAGAAGAATCTCTAACATTCCCTTTAGAGATAGTTGGATTAAAATTTGAGCAAGAATATGGAGTCACTTTTGAAGTATGTATGGGTATAGCTATGTAAACATCATTTTCTCTCTATTGAATAACATATTTTCCTCTATGTAACATCTGTCATTTTGGAATCACACTTATATACACCTGAAGAATTTCAAGTGGAGCCTGACCAGAGTTTAGACTCTCCCCTCTTCCTCTGCTGTGGCTCTCAGGGTTAGGAGCTTTCAGTTAACTGAAGGATGAACTCACAATATTTAAAGTCACTCTATTTTCTGTCAACCTGCTTGGCTTTATAGAGGTAGATCATATTTATTACTTTCCAAAAATTAAAAAGTGAAAAGAATTAGAAATTTGTAGTCTAGTTTTAAAATAAAATCCTTCATAAACAGAGATGGGCAAGATCATTTTGTCACCTGGGCAGTGGAAGTTGGAGCCCTGTGTCCACCCTGCCATGAGTATGTTGTTTAACAGGCACTGTGTGCTTGCTCATAGTCACAGGAAAGTAGGATGCTTTCAATTTTACCTTTGGGTGAGTGTTCCTGCAGAACATACAATTTTTGTTTGCCTTGTTGTATCAATAGAATGGTGACATTTTCTGAATCACCTGCTATTTTTTAATTCTTTTTTTGCTGTGTTGGTATGCATTAAACTAGGGTTTGTAGATGCACATATTTAATCATTTTGTATACAAATTTTACCTTTGACTTGGCAATTTAAGAGACCTCTGTTCACATCCAGGCTCTGCTCTTTACTGTGTGATCATAGAGTTGTTTTCATTGTTTCTCTTTTTCTATCTGTAAAAGGGAGATATTAACACCTTTTTTAGATGGTTGTGAAATAGTGCGCACTACACATTATATAATGCTTGATACTCTGCGGATACTCAAAATAGCAGGTACTACTACTGAACTTATGAAGATGAGTAGAAAAGCAGGAATGCTTGAAGAACATGTTAGTAGAAATTAGAAAACTAATAAGCAATAATAGGAATCATAAAGAGACTGATATGAGAACATGGAATTTATATAAAATCAATTCAGTACCTTCCTAGAGCCAAATTATGCTATTGAAAATTGGTGTGCATGTGGAAGAAGAATTTTTAATTATCAGGATTTTTTATTAGCTTTACTCATTCTATGTATCTGCAGTTGCATCCTAGTTAAATAATATGTTCTCCCTAGAACTATACTGCCAATGTTTAATTTGGTCTTTCTGATACTATACTATAATTTTTGTAGTTTTTATTTGATATTATTTTATTTATTTACTCATTTATCTATTTTCTCATGGCATTTTCCTTTTAGATCCTATGCTATTATTAATTGTATATTAAGTTACATAATTGTGGGGGGGCTTTGGCTGCAGAGTCCCTCACCCCCCACCCTCCAGCCTCTGTGGATGAGAATAAGTCTACCGAGACATAATATGCTTGGGGAGGAAAGGTAGCCAATCTCTCAAAGGAGAAGGGCCAAGAGCCTTTTCCTCAATGGGCTTTTATTGGGTTCAGTTAGCACAGAAATACAGGTAAAGCTCATCAATCATTGTCAGGCAGTAATGATCCAACAATAGATAACATACAAAGAACTAGGAGGTCTTATTCTGTGTCAGGGTCTGTTAGATAAAGGGCTACAAAACTTTGGGAATCAAACTCATATCCTGCTCAGACCCTTATGAGAAAATCGAGAGCATTCTTAGCAAAGCAGGTTTCACAGGATTTTATGCATTCTTTCTTGGGCCTGATCGCCCCAGGGAACCCACCCTTTCCAGCACTGGTCTGTACCGCCCTCTGTCATTATTTCAGGCCTAAATCAGGCAGGGGAAGTAAGACAGCCAAGAGATTAAGAGACTTCTTGCAGACAGAATGAGGACTCAGGCTATGTCAAAGCCAAGGGGCAAAGGTCCATCACCCCCTTTTGCTATAGCCCCCCAAGTCCTTTGCTGGGGGCCCCTTCATGACCATGCCTGTCTTAGGTCATCCCTCCCTTGAGGAATCTTACCTGTCATTGGCTAACCAGTCATGTACTGGGGGCCAGACAGGGTGAAGTAAAAGGGGAAGAGGCAGTGCCCCGCCATGAAGATAAGCTTTGTCTCCTTAGTGGCTTATAGTCTCAAGGTCTGTCATTCAGCCTTAGCCATGGGGGGTTATAGCTTCTGAAACCAGGCAGGGTAGTTCCCTACACAAAATAACACGAATATATTATATTTTTTCCATAACTTTTTAAGAGAACTTAGAATTGAATTAAGTGGACCTAGGTATTTAAGAACAATCAATTAAGAACAATATGATATAGTCTCTACAGTAAAACATTAAACTTCATCAGATTTGTAGATTTAAACAGTTGCTTCATGGACAAGAAATCAAGTAAACAAAGTAAAGTATATATTTCATTGAATTGTAGCTAAACACAAATATTTGGGAAAATATTTTGTTGTGAGAGATAAGCCTATGTGAGGCTTATCACATGCACCAGACTCTCTACTTGTCCTTTCAGACCCATCAGGATGGGGCAGGATCAGTAAAGGATGAAGACACTTGAAGCCATGTACCTGAAATATCTATATAGAGAGTGCATCAGACATACAGCTATTTAACAGTTTCATGATTTTTGAATTGTCTGATAATTATCCAATGGGCATAGACCATTTAGCTAAATGCTTTTTAAAATTTAAGAGTAATAACATACAATTTTACATTTTTATTTTGAGTGGATTTTTGTAAAATATCTATAGTTGCAATTTAAAAATGTTTCTCCAGTCTCCTGAAGAACATACAATTTTTGTTTGCCTTGTTGTATCATATTAGAAAGGTGATGTTTTCTAATTAATAATGTTCTATTTTTGAATTCTCCTTTTTTTGCTGTATTGGTTGATACAAATATGCATTAAACTAGGTTACTATAGATGAGCATATTTAAACTTTTATATATGAATTTCAAATTTTAAATATATTTTATTTTTAAAAAAGGGATGGATTTGTTGTATCTATGTGGTTAGTTCTGGCTTTTTGTTGCAATTTCACCAGACATCTGGGGATAAAGACTTTGCTAAGACTTTAACTGCTCTCTCAGGGAGTTTTTATTCTATTACCCACACTGAGATGATTCTCCCCTCCATATTTTTTCTGACTCTGAGCTTTCCAACACTCTCCCTCCCCTCTTTTGGTTTGACTCTGTTAACACCAAGCATCTTATCTTCCACCTGCAACTTTCTCTGGTGTGCTCAGTGCAAGCTTTCCCTATGCTCTTTACCTGCACACTTACATTGGTACTCTTGGTGCCAATGCCCCTTGGGTGCAGGTGCTATCCAAATCAAGTACATCATTCATGTACAGTCCTCTGGGTTTGTCATTGCTCTTTCATCTTGGTCAATAGAAGTGTTGCCCTGGGTTTACATCCTGTATGCCCTGCAGTGTTGGCAAACCTTAAGCCTACTCCTTGGCTTCTTTACATCCTCCCTGTGTGCTGAGCCGGATGTGCTTTCCACTGTTTAAAACTCTCCAGAATCTGTTCTGCAGTTAAGAGTATTTGGGACTTTTCCCTGTGTCACTTACATCCCAGCCTCAATCAAGGCAGGAACTGCTGCCACCAGCCTAGCAAATTTGTATTCTTTTCCTGGCAGCAAGTAAATTCTTTTCTCCAGTTGATAGATGACTCTTTCAGCCAGTTCTAAGCAAAGATAATCCTGTTTTTCACAAGTTATCTTTTTAATATAAATTTCTCAGCATAATGAGGCTTAGATAAAATAAATTTTATACCTCTCACATGATAGTCAAGCTGTAGGTGAATCAAAGCTGGCATACTAACTGTGTTCTATGAAGTTGCCCATGGAGGCCATCATTGTTCTACTATCTTGCAGGGGTTGCATTCAAGCCTGTGGTTCAAGATAGCTTGTTCCCAGGTTCACAGCAAGCTGAAGGATGGAGGAAGCAAACACAGAAGGGGCATTGCTTCCTTACCCTCTAAGGACATAACCTGGAAGTTGCATTAATCACTTTTGCTCATAGCTCATTAGCCTGCATTTAATAATATTATTCACCTACCTAATTGCAAGGGAAGCTGAGAAATGTCATTTTTATGTTGGCTGGTAATGTGCTTAGCTAAAAATAGGGGAAGTGATAAAATGTTACAGTCATAAAGAAAGAAAGAATGGATATTAACATACCGATACCATTCTATGCCTCCTGTAGATTGAAGTAACTTAATGTGCCTTGTGGACACAGATAATTTTTCTACTCTTGCTATCCCCACTTTACTTCTATGCCTATAACTAGATGCAACTAACAACAGGTTCCTAAATGTGATGTACAAACTGTGATTCATAAAGAGGTACACTGCACTCCAAAATAACTGCGTGAGTTTTCCAATTTACACAAACAGAAATCTGGGGCATATATGTGGGAATGGCTGTTAAGGGTATGGGATAATTGTGGAAGGAGTATGAAGTTGGATCAGGCTGAATTTATTGGTATAGGACCACTAAACAGAGACTCTGTATTCACTGTTGTAGCTTGAGTGGTTAGAGAGTGTTTCAGCTCTAACACTTTGTTTGTTAGGCTGAAACATGGACCAAAAGGTGACCCATGCTGAATGAAGTTAAAATGCCTGACCTTCCTTGGTGTACTATTGAGGAAAGGATCCAAAGGCTTAGGGAGAATGAAATGGTAGAGTGAATTTATCATGTGAGACCTGCTCACCCACCTTGGGAGGGTCTAGAGAACACCCCTTTCACCATGATTTTGAGAAATAAATTTGTGAGGGAAGTCTCAGAATGCTGGCTCTATGCTTGCTCTTCTCTATAGGTCAGAAATTACAAGGGAATCTGCTGCCACTACACTAGAATCCCTTAAGTGTAATGGGGATATTTGGATCCCAGGTGGCAGGGGCTACCTAATGGCCCACCTAACTGCCAAAGGCCAGGTAGTTGTGGGTTCCACAGTGGACAGTGGAATCAAATCAATAGTCATAAGAGTCTGACTCCAAAAAGACCTATGGTATTTAGCTTGTTAATCGTGTTGTTCCTAGAAGTGAAATAGATGGACAGCCCACTAAATTCACACTTGATCTGTATGAGTAGAAGAGTTTCAGGTCAAGTGAACAAAAATTTGACTTGACTCACCAACACAAAGAGCCATTGCCCCTGAATCAATCCTGAGACTTGAGCCAGTTTACAGATCCAGAGACTTTGAAAGAAAGACTTATGAAGAACAGAGTTGTCTTTGTTTAGAACCAGTTACAAGGTTCATCTCTCAACCAGAGAAGAGGATCTACTTGCTACCAGGACAAGAATAGGAACTCATTGGGTTGATGGCTAAGCACAGTACTGAAGGTGGGAGTGGCAACAATGGTTTGCCCTATTTGACTGAGCTAAGGCTGTAATGTAATTCACACTGAGAAAAGCCCCAAGTACTCTCTTCACTGGAGAAGAGCAGACTAGGTTACTTAGGAGGGACCCCACTATGCTGTCAATTGTTTCACTTATCCCACCCCATTTCTTTGGGTAACAAATCTCTTCATTTAAAATGTAAATACAGGGTCCAGCACAAATAATGCCCCTGTTTTCTTACATAGAAAACTTTTATTACAAAATCATAAGCATGCAATTCTGTAACATAAGAATATCACACTTAAGCACACTATATGACATTTTAGGTGAAATGTTCAAATTGCTGCCCATCTCGTGCAAGACCTTCACTTACCCTACCAACCACACTCAGTGGTGTTACTTCTGCTGGACCCTGTATTTAAACCAAAAAAAAGGTAAAAAATTGTAATATTTGTGGAAAGATGACAATTTCTTATCTAGATGTTAGTATAAATTAGTTCAGTAGCTTATTTTCCTCCTATCACCTAGGTAGGATAAAATGGACATTTTAACTGAATAGGGAGAGAGAGTTGTGAAATGGTGAGTGTAGGGTAGGTATGGTCTAGATCCCAGGGATATTTTTTAGGGGGTCATACTATCATCGGGCATTTAGAAGATTACTGAGAAGAGCTCTAATACCAAAGTAGTACATCTTTCTTGGGGCTAGCTCTATACACAGACAACAGGACACAAAATTTTTTTCTCTTCCTTTTTCCTGTTTTTGTATCAACATGGTTTATGACATCCATGGGGAAATATACTGTTTTGATTAAGAACCCTGCTGTAAAGCCTGAATCTTTAGGTACAGATCTTGGCCTATCATACTAGCTGTGTGATGAAGTTAGTTTTTCATCTTTCTGTTACCCAGTTATTTCATCTGTAAAATGAGTTGGTAATAACAGTACCTAGTTCAGAGGGTTGTTGCCAGGCTCAGATTATAGTGCTTGTGAAGTGCTTGGTGCAGTGCTTGACCCATTGTAAATAAACCTTAGGTCTAAATTTTAGGTCTAATTTCTAGTTCTAGAATCAGATTTTAGGCATTATTATTAGTTAAAGGCTAGTTTGAGGACCGGCTCATCAAGAGCAACATAGGTTCCATGGACAGATAATTTGGAATTCCAATCAATTTACAAGTAAGCTTTCGAACACAATGTTGTAAATTGAGGACTGCCTGGTTCCCCTCTGTTCCCGTAATCAGATTTGCTGGAAGGCCTCTGTGCCATTGTTCATTGTTACCCTTGAAACAATGTGATATCTCTCCTTCTTTAATTCTCCTTTCTAGGCAGAATGAATTACTTTATCTGTGTTCACCTGGTATCTGGTTCACATTATCACAGAGTTTTGTACTTAGTTGTATGATTGTTTTCTTCCCTTCCAAGTATCTGCAAATTCAGGGACTCCGTGTAATTCTTGATATCCATAGCACTAACTTATTGCCTAATATACAGCTGATACAGTCCACCTTCTAAATCTCCAGGTTCCCCATCCGTGGATTTAATCAACCCAGGACTGAAAATATTTGAAAAAAAAGTCACATTGTTGCTGATGTGTACTATGTGGTTAGGTCTATGATAGTTGACTCTGTACTGAACAGGTACAGAAATTTTTTCTTGTCATTATTTCCTAAATAACACAGTATAACAACTATTTACACAGAATTTACATCGTACTAGGTATGATAAGTAATGTAGAGATGGTTAATAGTTTACAGGATGATATATGTAGGTCATGTACAAACCGTTATGCCATTTTGTATAAGGGACGTTAGCATCCTCAGATTTTTGTGTGTGTGGGTGGGGGATGTCCTGGAACCAGTTCCCCTTGAATACCAAGAAACAATTATTTAAATATATGTACAAATACATGAAATATATTGAATTGTAGGTTTTTCTGATTACAAGATTGAGTCCAATCATTACATTTTAGCTGTCCAGCAAAGGCTATAATACACAGTGAATGCTGAAGAAATATTTGCCAATTGATGAATCAAGAAATTCATGAACTAAATGTTTTTTCCCTTAAATATCTCAGAAGTTTGAAAATAGAGTTAGGTCTAGTGTCTTATACCTATTGGCTTTTATGTCTTTGAATATAAAATTCATACCAGCCTAATTTATATTCTCTTGACTTTCATAAATGTGAATTTTTGTCAGTATGGCAATTAATACCTTTTACTTGCTTTGCAGTAATGGAGAAAAAACCCATTTGATAGTGGTAAAGCTTGACTAACATCATCCTTGAAGTGCATATTATTTTTTAAAATGTTTTCAGTTATCCTGGAACCACACAAATCAATCTGTTTTCTGTTGTGGTCAAATGTGCTAGGTCAGCAGTTTTGGCCACAGGTGCAGAGAAGGATGTAGAACCTTAACAAGCCTATAAGTTTGAACTAAAGCTCCATGTAAATTAATTGTAGATATGTGCAGAACTGAGCAGTTCCTGCCCCTGCCATTTCTTCCCTCCTTCTGCATTTCCCAGGCTGTACCTGCCTGCTAGCAGCAGTCTGCTTTGATGTTGCCATGGGAATATATGCCCCTTTTAGAGACTATCAGCAGCGAATGTTAGGTCTCTGGTCTGAAGGTCTAATGATCAAGTCTCAGTCCTGTTAATAATGAGCTATGTGACTTTGCCAACTAACGGAAACACTATTCCTCAAATTACATCATCTAGAAAATGAGGTATTCAAAACTAAAAAATGTTTTCATGATTTTCACAGTAATGTTTCTGACATATTTTTTTCAATATTAGAAAGTATGACTATAAAGCCTACTTTTTAGCCAACACACTGGAATTTTTATATCTAAATTGTTCTGGTCTCTTAAGAGCCAGTCATACTTACATTATTTCACACTTGACCTCAAAGAGATGTTAGGAACTGTTAAGAAAAGTAACTTTGTATCATGTTAGAGGATTTTTCAGAGCAGTGGGTATGAAGGAGAGACAATCTGCCTTAGGTTGTACAATCCTAATATTTCAGTGATTCTTTCTCACTTGCTGTCAATGCAGAATTATACACACATCATCAGTAATGGCAATAACCAGAAAAAGAATATAAGGTCAAATTTGGTTTATAATTGGCTATGCGTAGTTTTGCAGAAATAAAGGAATTTTGCCACCCATAGTTTACAACCAGACATGCTTATAAGGAAAACCAAGCCACATAGAGTTATTGACTAAAGACAAATGAAACTGGAGGGACATAGACCCTATAAACAAGATTTGAGTCAGAAAAAGCTATTTTGTGTCAAACACTGCATTTTATCACAAAATGTAGCCTTTCAATGACACTGTAAACCTTGGAAGATCTCAGCTGGTCAAGTCTATCATTCAGCAAAGGAAATGGGAGGTGCACAGAAACTACAGGTGTATGTAGAATGGGTAAGAGAGTCACACTGCAGGCACTGCTATTCCCTGACTTCAGTGCAAGCTATGTGCTAGCTATGAGCCTGTGAGCTTCCAGCACTTCAAAGCCTCTGCCTCTTTCTCCCCATTCTCCTTTCCCCTCCTTTCTTTTATCCTTTCACTCCCCTTCCCCACCGCTCTTCTTTCTCTCTTCCTTTTGCTCCTTCTCCTTTCACACTTCTCTTCTCCTGGTTTCTCCTCCTTTCCCCCTCTGTCTCCTTCTCTTCTTTCTGTTATCCCCTTCTCACTTCTCCTCCTTCTCCATCTTTGTAAAACTAAAGATTGGAGCTTGCCCACTCCTGGGTGACCCTGACTCTTGTTGGCTCTGTGGCCTGAAGTCAGAGACAGGCTCACCACCCCAGTGCCTGCCAGAACAGAGGTGCTGTAGCACACAACCTCTGGTGGGTCACCCTTGGTAGAGAGAAAGAACTAAAGGTCAGATTACAGGACTATGGGAAGAGGAATAGTAACAAAAGGTTTTTTTTTTTTTTTTTTTCTGGAGCAGTATTTGCCAGAAACCTCCATCTCCCTAGAATTTTTCATTAGCAACCACAAACCTCTTTAGCAATAAATTTTAAAGCACCATCACCTTTGCTGTTGCATTGCCTTGGAGTCACATTGCATTTTTCACCCACTGTAGTATTGCCTAACTGCCCCCACCTTACCCACTAGGCTCAGCTTATAATCACTTTGGGCTATTTTCAAACATTAAAACCACCCTCCTAACATGCAATAATTTCCCACCATCAAGGTTATTTAAAAGGGATGTGGCACAGACCCAAAAGGCATTTTTTAAAGTGGATATAAAATATTTCGAGCAATTATCTATAGAATAAGGACATGTCTTCCCAAAGTTACTACCTAGAAGGAAACAACTCTCGGATATTAGTAATCTATTTCAATATATCCATAGTCAGATTTACATATTAAATCTAGTCCTGAAAAGCATATTTAAATATAGTGCTGGTCTTCCAAAGAGAGCACAGTATGCTAGTCAAACGAACTTTGTTTAGAGTATCTTTGCAGATGATAATAATGATCATAATTTTGAATATGCAGATAATGCATTTTCTTAAAAAGAACATATTTGAAGTATGGTTTTAATAGTCTATTGATGACTTTGTTTCTTTAAATCACTTTTTTTCGCTTTCCTCTGGCTTTCACCAATTTTCTTGCCCTATCCCATTACACATGTCTCAGAATTCACTAAAATAATACAGTAATCTGAAACTGTTTCATAATGTGCCCAACCTTTCCTATCTTAAAACAGTGGTGGCTTTGTTTACTCCAATGTCAAAGAAAACTCATGTCTGTTTTCTTTTGTTGATTTGTATCACTTTTGATATTATTGCTTTCTAGGTTGCTTTTTTGGCTATTGCTCAAGAGGAGTTTGACAACTTTTAAAATTCTTATCTTTAAGACCTGGCCCACAACCCAGGCATGTGCCCTGACTGAGAATCGAACCACAGACTTTTTGGTTCTCAGGCTGGTGCTCAGTCCGCTATGACACACCAACTAAGGCTGCTATTATTATTATTATTACTGTTTTTTTTCAAAGAGAGATATTTGCAGGTCTTTACAGTCTCTGTTCTCAGTGCTGAGCCCAAGGAACTGGTTTTCCTTGCTCTAGTCCTGCCTGGATCACTGTGTCCCCTCATTGCATGCTGTGTAAGGGGTATGAACTCCTAGGGGTTCCTGTTTCCATGCTAACAATTAGGTGTTCATTAAAGGTCTTTGTCATTTATTCAGTTGTTCTTTTGTGTTTATTCTTAGCAAAAATAATTAAATTGCAATTGCTTTGTATGCACACCCATTATTCAACACCTCAGCTCTTATGTCTTCTTGATATTGTTCCTTGAGTGGGTCTGGAATTAACATTGGTTTTGGTTTGTCTTCAACATTTTTCTCTAGAGAATGTTAGGTATCCATCTGGCATGGGGTTACATTAATACAAGTTATGTTGTCTCTCCTCAAGTACAGATTTAATATTGATAGACTCTTACAGTGACAGAATTTCCACCTAGGGCTGATCCCTCCCAGGCAAAAATGTAACATCCAAACAGTTTAGCACCTTCCTCCTTTTTGCACTTAAGTAATTAACAGCTTCCACAACTTCTTTTCTTCTCCTGCACAGACTTCTAGGACTTTTCCAGCGGATTGAGGGGTGAGGGGAAAAACATGGATTTGGGGGTTAATTAGACAAGGTTTCAAACTTTTGCTCAACTCCTCATCAATGATAAGATGAACACAAATTGAAGTTGCATAACTTCTCTGAGCTTCAGTTTTCCAGCCTGAAAAAATGGCAAACATCACATCTATCTAAAAACTAATGACAATGATTAAATGCAATGATGTAATCAGGCACCTAGCTGAGAGCTGACAAATTAAGGGCTAACTGAATATTCTGTTGCTCTCGCCCTTACTCCTTCCTAGTGCCTGGGCCTCTTCTACTCAAATTGTCTTCTAAACACTGTACCCTGAATGTAGCTTTGGCTTCTATGGTTTCCAGCCTATGGACTGGTAAGGAATCACAAGAATGTGTTATGAGCTCCATGTGTTTTCCTCCAAGGACATCTGTTTTTAACTAGGAAATAAGCTGTTACCAGAAAAATAGAGATTCTGGGGATGGGACCTATGAGGATAAAATAAGGCCAATTGTATTTCCATATATGATGGTAAAGTAATTTTTCTGAGAAGCTCATGTGTTTTAAATTCAATTATAATTTTTTAAAATGATCACTTAGTAACTTACACAAAGGGTAGGAAATAAGGTGGATCCATCTTAAGTAATGGTAGGTATAGATGAAGGTTGTTGAATAGTGAAGCATCTCAGATTTGCTCACTTAACTAAGGTTGATACAATAGGTAATACGTAAAACTTTTTTTATATCTTATTAAATATCAAA
The DNA here is from genome assembly GCA_028533065.1 of Trachops cirrhosus. Lineage (NCBI taxonomy): Eukaryota > Metazoa > Chordata > Mammalia > Chiroptera > Phyllostomidae > Trachops > Trachops cirrhosus. The sequence goes on along the minus strand of CM052547.1, from coordinate 45,800,644 downwards.
GCCATGTATCTAATAATTGAGTTATGTCTTTCTTGTTTTTTTTCTTATTGTAATTTCAGACATTGAACTCAACAGCCATAAAACATCTACTATTTTAAGTTTTGGAAATCTTAGTTTTTCTACCTAATTGTAACTTGTGATACTTGAGTTTAGTAAGCCTCTACCCAATTTGAGATTTAAGTGATACCACTGAGGTAATTTCATTAAAAATGAGTAAAATTGGGTAATTTCCTTTCCCTTTATGACCTGGTTCTTACTGAGTATGTTAGGTGTCAAACTAAGCTCTAAAGAGTATTTTTTTAGGATTCTTTTAAGGATGATGAATCTAGTTGGATAGACTTAATAACTGTAGCTTTCTGATTTAAACATTTTGAAAGAATTGTTTAAGAAAGAATGATTTGGTGATAGTTGCTAGGTGTTTCAGATATTGAAAGTTTCTAAAATGGTATGAAAGACTATCATACTTTGCACAATTAAAAAAAGAAAAACTTTGAAGACACAACACAAATGTGATGCTATGCTCATCTATAATTTAAAAAATTAATAATTTTTGAAATAAGTGGAAAAACATTAGCAGAATAAATAAATAACTTTCAGTGTTAAATTAATTTAGTGTTATGTTCTAAGGATATTTTAATACCTTGAGGGTGTTAAGAACTTTTTCACATAATAATGTCAAAATTGCTGCTAATAACATTTTAAGTTATGTGTCACAGAAATTTCTAGTACCTGTGGACAATGGCCTATTCTATTTCATTTCAACTAATACAGTCAGAATGATCTGTATGATCAGGAGTTATATGAGTTCTAATATCATTGCTCTGAAGTCAAAATCTGCATTTGTTGTTTCACTAGATATGTTAAACAACCTTATAGTAAATTCCATGGCAGAATCCACAGGCATGTTGTAAATGTAGGATGCTGTTAATTTCCAGGAATAGATATTAAGGGTTTTAAGTCTTATCACAGATCTCCTGCAATGTGTTAAAATGAATGGAAAAGACTCGCTGAGTGCAGTTTGTTCTGAATTTATTAACAATTGTATATGTGATAGTTTCCTATCAATCTATATAGGAAAGTAATGAGCAAATAAACAAAGTTGTGCTTTTGATATTTTATCAGTGTGGAAAATAATAATTTGTTAATTCAGACTTAATGCCTTAGAATAACTGGCACAATCAAGAAATTCAAACACCTTGCAAAAATCATACACATTTTCTTCCTTAGTGTCAATTTCATACTATGTTCTGAAAAGTCTCTACACAGAGTTAAACAGTCACCATTTTATTGGCAGCTGAGCATCTGGTATGGAGCCAGTCTACCTTGATCAGGTTCCAGCTCTGCAAAATAGAATCTGTGTGACATAGGGCAAGCCATTCAACTCTCTGAATCTTAGCTTTCTCAAATGGAAAATGGAGATAATTATAGGATCTACCTAATAGGATTGTTAAGAGGATTAAACATAGAAGTGCCTGGCATATTTTAAACCTAATTATGTAAAATATCTAGAGTTTATTATATACCTTTTCTGTGGAAAACTTGAAGTACTTGAAATGTGAGAAATTATTTGGAATAGTTGGCTGATTTATTCAATCTTTTAAAAAAATTTAATGTGTCTGCTTTGTGCATGTGACTGTGGAGAATGCAAAAGAAACATTAGCTGAAGGAAAAACCACCTGGTCCTCAGTCCCAGGCATTTTGCATACATTACTGCTTATTTTTAAAATGCCTCTAAGTAGGTGTTAAATTTTATTTTATAGATGGAAACACCATATTTTAGATAGTAACAGTTTCATGTTAAACTGAAGCAAAGATTCCAAAGATTCCAGCTCTCTTTTGCTCTCCACTCTGACTGTTTCTGAGAGGCACAGGCCAGAGGTTACTTGCAGTGGATGGTGGCCACAACACAGTGTCTCCATTGGTATTGTAGACCAGCTGGATTCTAGACACTGCCCTGTCACATGCTAACTTTGTGATCCTGGGTAAGTCTAATCATGAATTCTCAGCTAATGGAATATGGAGTTCCACTATCTACCCCAACTCTAGTGGTAAGTGATTCAATTGCTCACAGGCAGAATGGGAAATATTACCCCAGCACTTTCAGGGGTGACCTTGTGGCTCAGAGAGAAAGCTACTCATTAAATCATCTACTGCTCTTTAGTCCCCAAGAGGCTCTTTGAATTTTAAAATGTAATCTCTATCAGGAAACATTTTCATTTTACATAGACTTTCAATATCTTATTCTAGCATTTTATGACAGTGAGATACTAAAATAATTTCATAATTAGATTTTTTTAGGATTGCTGGACTAAATAAATGTAAATGTTCTTTTTCTTTATAGCAAGACTGTTCAGAGCTTAGTATGTAATGCAAATTATGAATTTCTAAGAATTTGTTATAACATATGGTGTTTCTTAAACTTATGTGACCACAGAACCCCTACTTGTTTCCCTGGGCACTGGTATTCTGGGGAGCACCCAGTGGAAAATTCTGGAGGAACTTTGGACTAACTGGTAGACCAATGAAAGAGTTTACTTGGGAATAAGAAGGCCTTTCAGAAGATCTCAAATCTCTTTTTAGGTGTGGGTATGAAGCCAACTTTGACTGATGGTTACTGTCATACCTACTAGAAGACAGAACTAAAAGGGACTGTCATGAAGATGTAAAGTGCAACATAGGGAATATAATCAATAATATTGTAATAACTATGTATGTGGTGTTAGATGGCTGCTAGATTTATCCAGTAATCACTTTGTAAGTTATATAAATGTCTAATTATGGCATTGTATACCTGAAATTAATGTGTAAAATAATATATATATTTTAAAAAATATTATTATCCTTTTCTTATGTATGTTTACTTCCTTCTGTTTCTACCATCATTAAATTCAAAATAAAAGTGGTCAAAAGTAGAGAAACTACTTTAGAAACTAGATATTCCAGCTGTTGTAGAATACCTGCAAATAACCAGGTTATAAATACTACCAGATATAGCAGCATGAAAGTAAAAAAAACCAACAAGGGTCTAAAGTATGTTTGACCACTTCCTGAAGCACCCTCCTCACCTCCCCTGAACTAACCACTGTGACAGCCTCCTGAGAGTCTCCCTGCTTCATATGCCTCTGTACTACTACTTCTGCACATGCTAACCATATTGACCTTCTGAATATTTAAGTCAGATGTCATCCATCTGCTTTAAAAACCTCCAGCACTTTCTTGTGGACTTAAAAAACAAACTAAATCCCTAACTTGGCCTATAAAGCCCATGGTTCCTACATCCTCTAACCACAATGGAATTATTTTTATTACTCAGATACAACAATTTTTACTTTAAGGCCTTTGCTCTTGCTGTTTGCTTTGAAGATCAGCCTTCCTTCAGGTCTTAGACTAAATGTTTCCCCTAGGGACATCTTTCTATAGCACCTGACACTGCCACCACTCACTCACTGCCACATCACACTCTGTGATTATCTCAGGGTACTTATTACTGTGTGGTTCATGTCAGTGAGTTTATTTATCATTATCAGCCTCCTACCCATTTGACTCTTCCCCTGTGCTCCAATTTCAGCATCTTGTACAGAGCCTGGCCTACAGTACACATACAACAATTCAATACATACATTAATGTTTATGAAACAACAATGGAAATGGTATCATCATGTTTGTTTATTCCTTTATTTATTTGTGTCTATTTCCTCATCCATGAAATGGAGATAATAATAGTACCTACTTCACAGGGCGACTGGGGAATTTAAAAACTACATGTCTTTAAAGTGTTCACATCATATGTAGCATATGATAAGCACTTAATAAATATAATTATTAAGTGTTGATCATTTGTTAATTAATTCAATACTAATTTATTGGTTAAATAGTATGACTAGATTCTGTGAATACAAAAAATATATAAAGCATAGTTCCTGCTCTTGAGATTCTCCTTAAACTTCAGGTAACCCAGATTTTCTATAGTATTCAGAATGGAACATTGCTAATAGTGTTCATTTCATTATGTTATGTCAGTGAGTATTTTGAATGATGGTGGGAAGTTACAAAGAAAGTGAACCAAATGTAGGAAAAGGAGTTCCTGGTGTGTGAACAGTGAATGGGACACTAAGATTAAAATGTCATAATACTTGCCAGCTGAGAGCTAGCTCATCATCTAGTGCAATGCAATGAGATGAGTCCTGGAATAACTTAAAGGCCGAGAAGAATAGAGGATGGAGGAGAAGTAATTCCTGGCTAATAACAGACCTCTCCTTGTCCCCAAGACCCATTTTCAAGTGATGATATAATAGATAAAACTGTGAATGAAAAAAACTTTGTGTTGATGCTTCTGCAAATATTTACTTTAAAGCAGAAGGAAAAGACCTTAAACTAGAGAAACAAATCTCAACCATGGAGTCTTATGCATGGCTTACCTTGCTGTAGGTCTTTTCTGAATAGAGAGAGGAGGCAGCAGGTCTTCCAGCTGCTCCTGATGTTTGTGAGGGCCTGGCTGCCCAGCTATTCTACTTGTACAGACTTAAAGCCAACATATTTGGCAGATAACTAGAGTTCTGCATACTTTGGTGTGGGGTGAGAATCGCACTCCATAGATAGAAGTCCATGCATTAGTACATGTGAATTACTCTATTTGTATTTCTCTTAGCTTAGCTTATCTCTGACATGCCTAGCCACTTCATACAATCAAGCTGATGTAAAGCCAATCCTGGCAAAGACATCTAAATACTTCAGAAAAATTGGCAATGCTCAAAAAGAGGATCCGAAGGTGCTATCAGCCAGGCTAGCCAGTTGTCCTGTCTTGGGCTAAAGTCTTTTTCTTTGGCATGGAGCTGGAGTTGTTCAATCTGGCTTTTAAATGTTTTTCTTTCTCTCCTTGTGGTTATAATAGGACTTCATTAAACCAGAAAGCTCTCCCCTAAAAGGTAATCCTGTATTTAGAATGGAACGTGTCTTGGTTTCCTCAGAAATGTTGGGGAAACAATGCAATATCTTAATGAAGTGTTCTAGTCTTTTAGCACTAAACATGACTTCTGTCAGCTAAACAAAGATGCAGTTGTATATGTGATAGGAATAACTTATTTCCTTGCTCAAGTATCTTGAGATGATTTCCAAAGTTAAATTTTAAAATTACTGAAATGCCACATTTATCATTGCAAGTGCTGTAACAATGCTGATGACTTAATAACTCTCTTTTATCCATCACACATATTGCAGCTTATAAAGCATGTTCATGTACTTTTTACATTATCAAACTTAAGGAGAACAAACTGTGGTATTCTTGTTCATTTTAGTATTCACGCCATCTTTGACCCTAGATACCTGGCAGATAGAGTATTCACTATATACGTATATATGCACACATATGCATGTATACATATGTATATATAGGTGTTTCATTTAATACTTGCAAATGCTCTGTGAAATAGGTATTACTATCTTGAATTTACAAACAAGGAAATGGAAGGAGGAAATATGTTTTACAAGAGAAAATAGAAACTCAGAAAAATTAACTTTCTTTGTTTGGTGCAATATTAAGAAAGTGGTGGACCTGAACCTGTGCCTCAACTATTCTTTTTTGAAGTTTTAGTCTAGTGTATGTTCAGTTACAAAAATGTGTCAGTACTTATGAAAGTAATGACTCTCATAAATGCTCCTAATCTTTACCTTTCCATCTATTTTCTTAACTCTTGCCAGAGTGATTTTTAAGTCCAAATACAGCCCAATGCTTAAAATACAGCATTAACTTTTAAATTAGGGTGCATCATTTATTCTGAGGGGCCTGTAAATGAGCCAGAATTCCCTGCTGGATTTTTTTCTTACTCCAGTGACAGGAAAGATATCACTATCTTCTCTTTGAGGGTCTTATCCGGGGGCCTGAACTTACCTGGAGTCAGGCTTCTGTGGGCACACTGATGTTTCTTAGTTAATGTTTAAAGGGGCAGGGAGAGTGAGCTCATGGCATGTCCTCTTGAATAACTACTTGCTTTTGGAATCCTTGGTTTTAGCTGCTAGCTTTGAGGTGTTCAGCATCCTGCACATTTCTTCAGGAGCTATCAGTGCACTCACATGTGTTCTGTAGATATTTTCAACTAGCATTTTTGGGTGTTTTCCTTTCTGTTGCACAGTGCTGTTATATTTCTATGGCTTTACACAATAAATGATTGCTTGAGTACACAGAAAGTATTGGGAGAAATTAGGAGTTAAATGTATTAATTCATTATCATCAGTCATGTTGAGCTCTTATTTAGTAGTCATTATGATTCTAGAGGCAAAGAAAGTCACCAACTGATCTGACCCAAGTGGCTTAGTTTAGTAGGCAAATGTTTAGTAATTTTCACGTATTCAACAATGTTAGCCTGAAATGTCCCTTATTAGACAGTTGTTCATTTATTCAACAGATAAGTATTGAAGATACCTGTCTGCCAGGCACAGAACTACCTACACTATGCTCTGACTAGTTTACCTTTATGGTAGATGAGACTGTGTGGATCTCTGCATTGTGTGGAGATTAACTTAATTTTTTTTTGTCCTTGAAATTAAAGGATTCATTCCTAAGTATTTTGTGGTCAACCTTTACACTAATATAGAATGATCTCTACTAATTAACCTAATTTGTTGAAATTTCACTTGTGTAGAATATTGATCAGCTTTAATTCTCAGGCACTTAAATGGTTAAGACATTATTTGGTCCCCCCCCCCAATATTTATAAAAATTAAACTATCAAGTCTCCAAGATGGTGGTAGAGTGGCGAAAACTACACTAGTTTCCTCTTGGGACCAATCTGGAATTACAACTGAATTATAGACACATCATCCTGAATAACCAGCTAAACACTAGCTAATTAGAGGAACCTTATAACCAAGGACTTATGGAAGAAACCATATTACCACAATGAGATTGGTAAGGAGTGCAGAGGTGCAAGAGGGTTGGTTGGATTCCCACAGGGGACAGCTGAAGTGCTGGAGGGATATTTTAGCAGCCAGGGTGGGGGGGTTTCCCCTTGAGAAGTGATAGGTCTAAATCCTAAACTGGGCTCCCCAGCCTAGAATATTAGAACTAAGGAACCCAAATAGCATTCAACTGTGACAAGTGGCAGGGTTTCTGCCCACCAGGGAGAGATGGCCAGAGACACAGAGAGCCTCTAAAAAGGCAAATGCATAAAATTTTGTTTGCAGCCACTTACTCTGGGCTTCAGCAAAGGGAGGGCAGAGTTGACTCGAGACATGTAAGGAGAGACTGGGGCTGGTGGCTCTAGGGAGAGAACTGAATGGTCGGCCACCAGAATCTTTCTTCTGAGTCATTCCCCATACTGCAGAAGCCATTTTTCTTGGGCAGAACACTCCCCTGCTTGTGGCATCAGCCTGAGGGGAAACAATAGGAATTCCTCTTGTGCCACCCTGTGGAGCTTAAGCCAGGCTGATGAGTACAGCTGGAAGCTATTTCAGTGATTAAGTCTTAGAGCAGAAGTAGATCTCTGGAAGCTCTGAGACTTTAGTTGACCCTTTCCTGGACCAGTGCTTGTAAAAGGAGAACTTGGTGTGCAGCCTGGTCCTTTCCATACATACCAAGAACAAGCAGAGAGAGCCACAAACTATGGATCACTTATAGCTCCAAACAGCTTGTCCGGGACCACTCTGACATAGTTCTGAACAAAACTCTTTGCAGGTCTACATAATACATAAAAACAAATACATAGCCAAAATGGGAAGACAAAGAAACAGATCCCAAATAAAAGAACAAGATAACTCCTCAGAAGAAGAACTAAATGAAATGGAGGCAAACAATTTATCAGATATAGACTTTAGAGTAATGATTATGTGGATACTCAAAAGCATGAGAAAAGACATAGAAAATATAAAAAAGGACCAGTCAAAAATAAAGAATGCAATATCTGAGATAAATAATACACTGGAAGGAATAAAGAACAAGGTAGGTGAAGAAGAGGATTGACTTAACAATTTGGAAGACAAGGTAGGAAAAAACCCCAAGCAGAATGGCAAAAATAAAAAAAATAATTAAAAAGAATGAGGAGAATTTAAGAAACCTTTGGGACAATATGAAGCATAATAATATCTGCATCATGGAAATACCAGAAGAGAGTGAGCAAAGGATCAAGAACCTATTTGAAGATATAGGTTCTTGACCAAAAATTTCCCTAATTTAGTGAAGGAAAAAGATACAGAAATCCAGAAAGCACAGGGAGTCCTAAGCAAGGTGGACCCAAAGGAGTCTACACCAAGATGCAGCAAAATTAAAATGGCAAAGTTTAAAGATAAGGACAAGATTTTAAAAGCTGCAAGAGAAAAGCAGTTACTTGCCTTCAAGAGAGCTCCCATTAGAATATCAGCTGATTTCTGAATAGAAACATTTCTGGCCAGAAAGGATTAGCATGAAATATTCAAGGTGATGAAAAATAAGGCCCTATAACCAAGGCCACTTTACCCAGCAAGGGTATCATTTAAAATTGAAGGAGAAATAAGGAGCTTTTCAGACAAGAAAATGTTAAAGGAGTTTGTTAACACCATAGAGGTAATACAATAAATGTTAAAGGGCTTGCTTTAAGAAGAAAAAGAAAAAAATGAGGAAATAGTTAAAAATAAAATGGCAATAAATATGTATCTATCAATAATCACTTTAAATGTAAATGGCTTATATGCTACAATCATAAGACATAAGGTAGGTAGCTGAATGGATAAGAAAACAAGACCCGTATGTATTCTGTTGCCAAGAGACCCACCTCAAAATGAGATATACACACAGACTAAAAGTAAAAGGATGGAAAAAGATATTTCATGCAAATGGAAAGGGAAAAAAAGCTGAGTAGCAAAGCTTATGCCTGACAAAATAGACTTTAAAACCAATGCTATAGTAAGAGCCACAGGACACTACATAATAATAAAGGGAACAATCCAACAAGAGGATATAACCCTAGTAAACATTTATGCACCCAACACAGGAGAATCTATATACGAAAAATAAATCTGGATGGACTTAAAAGGAGAGATTGTCAGAAACAGAGTCATTATAGGGGATTTTAACACCCAATTGACTTTCATGGATAAATCTTCCAGACAGCACCCTTAAATGACACACTAGATCAAATGGATTTAGTTAAAATCTGCAGAACATTTCACCCCAAAGCAGAATATACATTCTTTTCAAATGCATATGGAATATTTTCTAGGCTAGACCACATGTTAGGACACAAAATAAGTATCAATAAATTTAAGAAGATGGAAATCATATCAAGCATTTTCTCTGACCATAATGCTATGAAACTAGAAATCAATCACAAGCAGAAAACTGAAAAGTACACAAAGACATGAAATCTAAATAACATGTTATTAAACAATGAATGTGTCAACAACACAATCAAGGAGGAAATGAAAAGATACCTTGAAACAAATGAAAATGAGAACACAGCAGCCCAAAAGCTGTGGGGCACAGGGAACACAGATCTAAGATGGAAATTCATAACATTATAGGTCTATCTTAAGAAACAAGAAAAAGCTCAAATAAACAGTCTAACTTTACAGTTAAAGAAACTTGAAAAGAAACAACAAACAAAGCCAAAAGTGAGTAGAAGGAAGAAAATAATAAAGATCAGAGTAGAAGTAAAGGAAATAGAGTGTAAAAAATGGGACAAAATATCCACAAATCCAAGAGACAGCCCTTTGAAGAGATAGACAAGATTCATAAACCTTTAACTAGACTCATTAAGAAAAAAAGAGAGTGAACCCAAATGAATAAAATCAGATATGGAAGAGGAGAAATAACAACTGACATCAAAGAAGTACAAAGGATTGTAAGGAAATATTATGAACAAGTATATACCAACAAACTGGACAACCTGGATGAAATGGATACATTCCTAGGAACATACAGTCTTTCAAAACTAAATCAGAAAGAACCAGAGAATATGAATAGACAGATTACACCTAGTGAAATTGAAGCAGTAATCAAACCCCCCCCCAAATCAAAAGAGCTGGACTAGATGGCTTCTGGGTGAATTTTACCAAGTGTTCAGAGAACAAACACCTATCCTTCTCAAACTATTCCAAAAATTTCAGGAAGAGGGAAGACTCCCAAGCTTATTTTATGAAGTCAGTGTTATCCTAATTCCAAAACTAGGTAGAGACACTACAAAGAAAGAAAAGTATAGGCCAATATCCCTGATGAACACAGATGCTAAAATTCTGAACAAAATATTAGCATACCAAACACAGAAGTAAATCAAAAAGGTCATACACCATGTTTAATTGGGATTTATTCTGAGAACAGAAGGTTGGTACAACATTTAAAAATAAGAGCATGTGATACACCACATAAATAAAATGAAGTATAAAAACCACATGATCATATTAATAGAAGCAGGAAATGTATTTGATAAAACTCACCAGCAATTTATGATAAAAACTCTCAGCAAAGTGGGAATAGAGGGAACAAAGCTAAACATAATAAAGGTTATATATGAATAACCCACAGCCAGCATCATACCCAATGGGCAAAAACTACAAGCGTTCCTTTTAAGATAGGGAACAAGACAGGGATGTCTGCCTTCACCTCTTTTATTCAATGTAGTACTGGAAGTCCTGACCATAGCAATCAGACAACAAGAATAAATAAAAGACATCCAAATTGGAAAGGAAGAATTAAAACTTTATTTGCAAATGACATGATACTGTATGTAGAGAACCCTGAATATTCTATCAGGAAATAATTAGAACTGATAAATGAATTAAGTAAAGTAGCAGATTACAAAAATTCAAAAGTCAGTTGCATTTTTATGTCAATAATTAATTATCCAAAAGGCAAGTTAAGAAAACAATCCCATTTATATCACTTTAAAAAGAAAAAATACCTTGTAATAAATCTAACTAAGTATATAAAAGACTTGCACTTGGAAAATAATAAGACAATGAAGAAAAAATTAAAGAAGATACAAATAAATAGAAGCACATACTGTGTTCATGGATAGGTAGAATGAACATCATTAAAATGTCCATACTACCCTAAGCCATCTATAGTTTCAACTTAATTCCTATCATTATACCAATGACATATTTCACAGAACTAGAACAAATATTTCAAAATTTTATGTGGAACTACTAAAGGCCCCAAATAGCAACAGCAACCTTGAAAAGGAAGAGCAAAGTTGGAGGAATCATTCTGCCTACTATCAAGCTACACTACTAGGCCATAGTCATCAAAACAGCATAGTATTCACATAAAAACAGATACGCAGATCAAAGCAACAGAATAGACAGCCGAGAAATAAACCCATACATTTAGAGTTAATATTAACTCTAATATTAATGAGGAAGCAAGCATGTACAGTGGGCTAAAGATAGTTTATTCAATAAATAGTGTTAAGAAAACTGGACAGATATATGCAGAAAGATGAAACTAGACCACCGCCTTATGCCAACACAAGAATAAATTAAAAATGAATTAAAGACTTAAATGTTAGGCCAGAAACCATAAAAATCCTAGAAGAAAACATAGGTAGTAAAATCTTAGACATTGCTCATAACAATATTTTATCTAATATATCTCCTCAGGCAAGAGAAACAAATAAACAAAAAAGAAACAAATGGGACTGCATCAAACTAAAAAGCTTTTACACAGCAAAGGTAACCATGGACAAAATAAAAAGACAACCCACTGAATGAGAGAACACATTCACCAATACATATGGTAAGGGGTTAATGTTCAAAATTTATGAAGTAAACTTATAAAACTCAACACCAAAATAACAATCCAATTTAAAAAAATCATTAAAGGAGCTGAATAGACACTTCTCCAAAGAGGACATACACATGGCCAATAGACATATGAAAACATGCTCAACATCACTTATTATCAGAGAAATGCAAACTAAAACCACATGAAATGCACTTTACACTTCTCAGAATGTTTATCATCAATAAATCAACAAACAAAAGAGTTGGCAAGGATTTGGAGAAAGGGGAACCATTTTTGCACTATTGGTGGGAATGCAGACTGGTGTAGCCACTGTGGAAAGCAGTATGGAGAGATACCTCAAAAAATTAAAAATGGAACTGCCTTATGACCTAGCATTTCCACTTCTGGGAATTTATCTGAAGAAATTCAAAACATTAATTTGAAAGAATATAAGCTCCTCTATGTTCATGCACCATTATTTACAATTTCTAAGATATGGAAGCAGCCCATGTGTCCATCAGTAGATGAGTAGATAAGACAACTATGGGACATTTACTCAATGGAATACTACATGGACATAAAAAGAAGAAAATTTTACCCTTTGAGAGAGCATGGATGGTCCTGGAGAACATTATGCTGAGTGAAATAAGCCCATCAAAGAAAGACAATTACCATATGATTTCACTCATACATGGAATCTAATGAACAAATTGAATGGGCAAAATAGAGACAGCTTCATAGACAGAGAGCAGGCTGACTCTGGGAATGTTACGGGGTGGAAGGATTTATCAAAAAGGAAAAAGGTGATTGAAGGAAATGGGAGTATAGAGGGATAAATGGTAATGGGAAAAATACAATGAAAATAAATTTATAAAGTCAAACTATCAGCTTACTATAATTCTGACCATTCTGGCTGCACTTGGATGAGTAAAATTTGATCAAAGTACCTCATAGACAAATCTTGCTAAATTCATGGAAAAATTCTCTGAATTTTTCTTTTCTCACTAATGCAATATGAATTTCACCTCATTTAAAGTCTACCTGTAAATAATTATTTTGAAAAATTTATTTCAGAACTTTGGTTTGTTTCCTATGTGGTAGTGGTACAAATTCACATGACATTAGATCTAAAATAAAGGGTTTGATATAGAGATGGAAGCTGCATATGAATGTTTGTTCTTGGGTGAAAATTTAGAGGAGGAAAATTATAATTAGTTTTCCAGATAAAACTTGTGAAAAAAATTCTTAGTAATGGTATTCATTGCCATTTGCACCTGCTGTAGGAGGTAATCAGACAAGTTATGGCTAATTATTTAAAACAAAACTTTTGGAAGGTAAAGATTGTTGATGTCTATCTGGTACTGGAAAGGTTGAAAAGTCTTAAATGAGATTGAAGGAAATATTCTCATTTGATGCAGGATTTTATAAAAATGTTTATACATTTAACTTATAATTGAAATTGGTAATTGAACAGGATTTCTTAACCACATTTGGTATCAGAGAAGACTTTGACCTTTCAGACTGTAAAATCTTTTGTAATTCAACAGAAAGACCTGCCAAAAATATTTCAGAATGTTGGGGAGCACAAGCAATTATTAAGTAAGCCAAATTCCTAAGACATGGGAAAATAAAATAATATTCCATCAACTGTATTGATTAATGGAAAAAATTGAGTTAACATGTTTTACTGAATTTTATATTTTTCATAAATACGAATTCTTCAAAATAGTTATTTAATTTGCATATATTTGTTATTTTATAAAACACAAGCAAATTATGAACAAAAAAGTTATATTCTCTTTCTGACAACAAATGCCAAGACTATAGATGCAATAGAAATAGTAACATGGCATTGCAGAGATAGGTATATTTTTGTGAATATCCTTAGAGCCTGTAGTCACAGTTATAAAGATGTGTCATTAAATTTCAATATAATCTGGATAACTACATTTACAATAAATTGCTGATAATGTCTTTGAAGGTTTCTTTTTAAGGTTTTTGGGTCACAGGCTGTTTAGCAGTTTTTTAAATCAACAGTAGGTTGAATCAGCTGATTATTTTCTTATTGATAACCACAGCCCCATCCATTCTCCCTTACCCTTTTATCACCTAACATAGTAGGTGCCCCATGAAACGTGTTGCGTTGTTTTCTTTCTGCCACTTTTCGGGATGGGAACCAGGAAGTGGGTACAAATTTGTGCATTTGTCCTGCTTAAATGATGAAGTAGCTAACTTTCCTCAGGATGTGAATAATGCACCAAAGAAAGTTTAGTTAAGGATGTAAAACAACAAAACTTGTCTTTTTGAGTAGAACCTATTTTTTGGTATTTTTCACAAAAGAAGAATGCCACCAAATCTGTTCTTGGGTCATGGTGGTATGATATTGCTGGTACTTTGTAACAGATGTGAGACTGGGTGATTTATTAACCAAGTGTGATTTAGTGTAATTCTAGGTAGGTAGTATGGTGGCTGGTGGTCATTTTAAGTATAGCTAGGTTTTCAGTGTTAATTGGCACTATGGCTGCAACATGACCACATGCATGGGGAACTTAGTGTCCTATACAATTCTAACAGGTTCTGTTGGATGAAGTTGAATATCCTGAGCATCTGATAATAATTCTAAATGAGAATATGGAGGAAAACCAACTTCTAAACTTCTATTTTGATAGCAAAACCACTGTGATTTTATGAATTATCCACTAGTTAGTAATTCCAGGCTGTGGTTGATTTTCCATTATATTCATATTTATACAGTTGTTTATCTACTGCAAGAAAGTCTGAAACTGATACTTTAAACCACAGAAATAAAAGTTGTTTTGAAAATGTCACGTCCTACATTTATTCCCTTGGCGTGATCTGGTATTGGCCATGACCAGACACGGTGTTTAGATATGTTTGTAATGTAGAACCGAGTTCAACTATATCCAGGTGGTTCAAAGGCTGCATTTATATTCAAAAACCAAGTTTGGTTGTCTTCTCTCGATTCTGCATACCCACTACCTTCATATTTTATTGTTAATATAAACCATAGAAGGCAAATTAGCTTTTAGGAGAGAAAGACACAAACACAGTCTTTTAAAACATAGTTAAGCAAAGGCAGTTATCAGTTGACAATTTTTAATTGAGCCATAATAACTTATTTATTTGTAATCAACCACCAATGTTTGCTCTATTGCTTTCTCTCATCTGCCCAAAGAAATATTCTTTTTATCTTTTTATTATTGTTATGAATCATAATGTAGATTTAACTATCCTAACTCCTCCTCACTCCCAATTCATATTGCTTGGTTCTGCAAGGCAAACTACAATTATGTAAATATAAGACAGGAAACAATTTTCTCGAGGGATAGGCTATATGTACTTCAGTTGTTTTCACAATGAACAATTAAAAATTCTCATGTAGAATAGGTGTTTATGTTCCTGCCCTGCATCTGACTCTGCCTATCATCACATCTAAGATACTTGAACTATAAATTCTTTCAACAGAGTCAGAAGAGGCTTACATCACTTTTTGGTATAACTAACCTGATGGAGGAATGATCTTTATTTGACTCATTCTTTAAGTTAAAAAGTCATTGTGAAACAATGTACCCAAGCAGAATTTGCATCAGTCATTTGTCCTTAAAGAAACTGTTTTACAATAACATGAGAGCATATGAGGTGTTTCTCATACTTCTCATTATACTTCTTGAAGGTATTTTCTTTTTACATTATTTCTATTATAAAACACTTTGGCATTGTTTGGCATCTGAATGAGATCCAAAGTTTAGGTCTAATCGATCGTCCCTTACTATTTTTTTCTAATGTGCTAATGCATGTGGAATAGTTTGTTCTTATCTTAGGCCAATTGGAAATGAATGATGGTGTGCCCTGGCTGGTTGGTTTAGCTGGTTGGCACATTGTCCCATGCACCAAAAGGTTGCAGTTTTGATTCCCAGTCAGGACACATAGCTAGGTTGTAGTTTTGATCCCCAGCTGGGGCATGTATAGGAAGAAACTGATTGATGTTTCTCTCTTCTTCCCCCCCCCTCTTCCTGTTTCCCTTCCTCTCTCTCTAAAATCAGTGAACTTATCCTTGGGTGAGGATTGAAAAAAAAGGAAACAGATGTGGAAGAGAATAAGCCTTGGACAACACCTGTGACCCAGAGTCCCTTATGGGCTCAGCATCAGAGAGGCAGATTGCTAGTACTTAGGATAATATACTGTGAAATGAGTGCTTGGGTTCACATCTGGCTGTTGATGACAGGCAATTTGTGTAAGCTCTGCCTCAGATATGGCCAGTTGTAGTGATAACAGTGCCCCAAAGATAATTTACAAAAGTAGGATGAGTTGAGGTTGAACTTAACAGAGGAAAAAAATAATTGTCAGTTCTGTGGAATGTGTCTAAAAGTGTATGGGAACTGAAGGGAACATAAATATTATCACATATATGCTTATGACATAAACTCTTAGCTATTCAACTGGTAAAGGAACAGAAAGCTTAGTATTTTGAATCAACAGAAGAGAATCCAAGAGGAGATGTTGCTCTTAGTAATGTCTTTGAATGCAGCCTCTGTATCCATTGGCATTAGAGCAGCTGTATTTGAGCATGAATATTCTCATGGAATTCAGTCTGTTGGAAGCAGAGGGCACTGACTTCATATCCCTCTGTTGCTCCTGGTGAAGACTGACACCTAAAAAACTGCATTGATTCCACAGCCTCTTCCCACCCTTGTAAATGTTAGTTGGGTCTTTCAAGTAAATGCTGCATTTTGATCCCATAGACAAACTACCAAAGGCAAATATTCTGTCTGTCTCAACTAGAAATATTTTAACTCTCAGGCTTTGGAAATTTTAAGACATGCTAATGTAGATGATGAGTAAAGTATAGGGAAGACATTCTACACAAACTTGTTTTATGACATTGAATTCATATAGATCAGTACAAGATCTATATATCCTTATTTATGTAAAAAGTTGTACTTAATGCCACAATTTGCATGTTATTTTCAGGAATGCCATGACTAGTTTGTAAATGTTTTTGGGAATTGTGATCTGGGGAGTTTCCCAAAACTAAAATGTATGTTCACAACTAGTCAGACAAATCCTTTGCATTGCTATCTACAAATTAAATTGTGAAATCTGTATACTACAATAATTTTATAGAGTCCTTAGATGGTAATGAAATAATGCATCACATAACAACATCCATGTGACTCTTTCAGTCAACTTAGCATGCCAGCATCTGTTTCTGTTTCTGAAGATTTTCAAGTTTGAAGACTTCCCTTGGGTTTAACCAGCTCATTTAACTCTAGCTACTGTATTTTGCTTCCACATAGAAAATGATCTTCAACTCAGTAGCCTGGGGTAAAAGAGAAACTCTAAAAATTTTATTCATTGCCACTTAAGGAAAAATTCAGCGAAGTGTTATAGAGGGGTATTTTCACACCTTTTGGAAGATACCTTCTCAAGGTTCCTATTTACATTTTCTGCCAGTGTCTGAAGCTTAGAGAAACTGCCTATCACTGGAGCCTCACATCCTTGGAAGTTTCTAAAATCGAACACCAAATAGAATATGTAAGGGCAGATATGGAATGCAATGGCATATACTGAACACTGGTCATTTTTCACTTTTCGTAATTCTTTAAAAATTCATGATAATATTTGGTAAATAGCAATTATTATAGCTACTGTATTTGTATAGGGCACTTTTTCAAGCTTATTATTCTATTCATTATTCAGCTCTAAATACTGCGAAAATACTTGTTCTTTCAACTGCTTACGTTTCCTCCTAAAATAACTCTGAGAAGTTCACCCCAAACCAATGGTAATGTGAAAATATCTATTGATATTTCAACTTTCTTTTCAAAATGTTAATGTATATATGTATTTTGTTGTTTTGAGGAATCTTTTTTTCAATAGGCTGTGATGTTCTTACTGACCCTGACCCTGTCCACTAGGACACAAACTTGTTTACCTAGATATAACACTTAAATATTTTGAATGCTTATAATTAGTGCAATCATTTTGTTTAGTATAAAGGTTGACAGATAAAATACAAGATTCTCAGTTAAAAAATGCATTTTTAGTATAGTATGCTCTTTATAGTATTTATTATAGAATAGTAATTAGTGTAGTATAAGTATTTTAGTATAATATTTAGTATAGTATTATTATTTTTAGTTCAGTATAATATTCTAATATAGTATAGTATTTAAGTATAGTGCACTCCTTGAAGGTTACCTATGCTTTTCTCCATATTCATATATTTTGCATGTAAGTGTGATATTATATGTATGTAAATTTTGCATTCTTCTCTTTTTAGTCTTACATGATAATATATCTATTTTGATACCTAGTAGCCATCATTATTATTTGAATGACTGTATTATTAACAAATATTAAAAAACTTGTTTATTTAACCATTCCTTATTTTGAACATTTAGGATGTCTCACCACTTTTCACTTAGAGCAGTAATGTAAAACTTATCTTTCTTGACCTCAAAAAAATTTAGAAAATGCAGGGCTGATAGAAATAAACATAAACAAGGATTTTCATTCTTTTTAAAAATTATAAACTATTGCTTATGCTATTACAGTTGTCCCAGTTTTCTGCCTTTGCTCCCCTCACCCAGCACCCTACACTCCCTCAGACAATCTCCATATCATTGTCCATGTCCATAGGTCATGCAAGTATGTGCATTGGCTACTCTATTCCCTATGCTGTACTGTATATCCTCAAGGCTATTCTGTAACTACCAACTTGTACTTTTTAATCCCTTCACCTTTTTTGCCCATCTCCCTGATCCCCCTCCTAACTGGCAACCATCGAAACATTCTCTGTATCTATGATTCTGTTTCTGTTCTGCTTGTTTGCTTAGCTTGTTTTTTTAGATTCATTTGTTGATAGATGTATATTTATTGCCATTTTATTGTTCATATTTTTATCTTCCCCTTCTTTATGAAGACCCTTTAACACTTCATATGATGCTGGTTGGTGGTGATGAATTCCTTCAGCTTTTTCTTATCTGGAAAACTCTTTATCTGTTCTTTGTTGCTAAATGATATCTTTACTGGGTAGAGTAATCTTGGTTGTAGGTCTTTACTTTTCATCACTTGGAGTATTTTTTGAGAACCTTTTCTAGCCTGAAAAATTTCTGTTGAGAAATCAGCTGACAGTCTAATAGGAGCTCCCTTATAGGTAACTTACTGCTTTTTCTTCCCACTGCTTTTAAGATTCTCCCTTTGTCTCTAACCTTTGGCATCTTAATTATGATGTGTCTTGGTATGGGCCTCTTTGGGTTTATCTTGTTTGGAATTCTCTGTGCTTCCTGGACTTTTATGTTTATTTCCTAGCCAATGGGAGCTTCTAGGATGAGAAAACTGCTTTTTTAAAATACTGAGATGTAACTGACATCACATATTAGTTTCAGGTGTACAGCATAATGATTTGATATTTTTATATATTGCAAAATGATCACCATAACAAGTCTATTAACATCTATCCCATACACATAGTTATGCATGTTTTTCTTGTGATAAGAACTATTAAGATCTACTTATTATAGCCACTTTTAAATACACAATGCAGTATTATTAACTACATCATGATGAGGTACATTACATACCTAGGACTTACCATATTTTATAACCTGAAGTTTGTACCTTGTGATGTCTTGACCACCCCCTTCCCTATTCCACACCTCTGGCAACCATCAGTATATTCTCTGTATTTTTTAGTTCATTTCTTTTTGGTTTGGATTCCACAAAAAAGTGAGAACATACAGTATTTTAGAAAAATGCTCTAAAGTCATTATATGTTAGCATTGCACAGTTTAATCTGTGTAATGGCATTCAAAAACTGCTACTAAATTTCAAGACTAGATAGGAAGGAATTTATGGGAGGAATTAGTGTAGCTAAGAGAGTAAATTTAGGCAGTGCCTTTTTTTCCTCATAGAATCTGGGGCTGTAATTGGCACAAAAAGATAATTGAAGATGATTTGATGTCTATTCACATACCTATTTTTCATAATAGTACATAAAATAGTACAGAAAGTTCCCATATACCCCTTGCCCTACCCCCCAGCACATGCACAGACACTTCCATTATCAGCATCTTACACTAGTCTGGTACATTTCTTGCAGTTGATGAGCCTACACTGACACATCTTATCACTTAAAGACCATAGTTTACATTAGGTCAAATTTTAAGAAGTTGTAAATAATGCATTAATTAGTAGAATGAATCTTTAGTGTATTAGTAGAATGAATCACTAATGTATAACATAATTTTCTAGATAAATTATATGTATTTTTCCCCAAGGGAAAACAGTAAATCAAGTTTTTGTAAAATTATTTCAAAAGTAAATCTGAGACTATATAATAGTTTGATAAACTTACCTTCTAGAACTACAATTTTAAAAAATATTGTTTGTTGATTATGTTATTACAGTTGTCCCATTTTCCCCCCTTTACTCCCCTCTGCTCTGCACACACCCTCCCACCTACATTGCCCCCCCTTAATTCATGTTCATGGGTCATACATATAAGTTCTTTGGCTTCTACATTTCCTATACTATTCTTAACCTCCCCCTGTCTATTTTCTACCTACTATTTATGCTACTTATTCCCTGTACCTTTTCATCACTTCCTCCATCCCCCACCCCACTGATAACCTTCCCTGGTGTCTCCATTTCTGTGATTCTGTTCCTGTTCTAGTTGTTTGCTTAGTTGTTTTTTTTTAAGTTCTGTTGTTGATAGTTCTGAGTTTCTTGTCATTTTACTGTTCATATTTTTTATCTTCTTTTTTATCTTAGATAAGTCCATTTAACATTTCATATAATAAGGGTTTGATGATGATGAAGTCCTTTAACTTGACCTTGTCTGGGAAGAACTTTTCCTGCCCTTCTATTCTTAATGATAGCTTTGCTGGAAGAGTAATCTTGGATATAGGTCCTTGTCTTTCATGACTTTGAATACTTCTTTCCAGCCCCTTCTTGCCTATAAGGTTTGTTTTGAAAAATCAGCTGATACTCTTATGAGAACTCCTAGATTCTCTCCTTTTCTTTAATCTTGGCTAATGTGCCTTGGTGTGCGCTTCCTTGGGTGCAAATTCTTTGGTACTCTCTGAGCTTCCTGGATTTTCTAGAAGTCTATTTCCTTTGCCAGATTGGGGAATTTTTCCTTCATTATTTTTTCAAATAAGTTTTCAATTTCTTGCTCTTCTTCTTCTCCATCTGGTACCCCTATGATTCAGATGTTGGAATGTTTAACATTGTCCTGGATGTTCCTAAGCCTCTTCTCATTTTTTTTTTTTAATTCTTGTGTCTTCATTCTGTTCTAGTTAAATGTTTATTTCTTCCTTTTGTTCCAAACTGTTGATTTGAGTCCCAGTTTCCTTCCTGTCCCGGTTTCCTGTACATTTTCCTTTATTTCACTTTTCATAGCCTTCACATTTTCCTCTATTTTGTGATGATACTCAACCAATTCTGTGAGCATCCTGATTACCAGTGTTTTGAACCATGCATCTGATAGGTTGACTATCTCTCCATTGCTTAGTTATATTATTTCTGGAGCTTTGATCTGTGCTTTGATTTGGGCCACTTTTTTTTTGGTCTTGGCACATGTGTTACATAGTAAGGGGTGGAGCCTTAGGAATATGCCAGGGTAGGGCAACCCATGTCCCTGTGTTGTGGCACAGTATGTAGAGGAGGGGTTGAGAGGGAACAATGCTGCTGTTCAGCTCTCTGCCAGCTTTCAGTCACTTCTGCCACTACCCACAAGCAAATTGGGCCCTTCTGGTGCTGATTCACAGGTGGGTGCGTTTGTGTATGTTATAAGACCTTGTTGGTCTCTCCAACAAACGCTCCTGGGAGACTGGGAGTTTCTCCCATCACCTCAGCCCCCACAGGTTTTTTCAATCAGAGGTTTTGAGGCTTTATTTCCCTGCAATGGAACCCTGAGTTGCTCTGTCTATCTCACTCTCCAGTTTTTCCTCCCTGTCTATCTGCACACAAATGTGGGACTGCCCACTCCGCCAGCCACTGCCTTGCGGTGAGTCCTCTCTGCCTGGCTGCCCATCTCTGCCCTTCCTACTGGTCTGGATCAATGCTTCTTCTTGAACTCCGTGGTTGTCAGACTTCTATACAGTTTGATTTTCTGTCAGGTCTCGTTGTTTTTTTGTTTTTAAATTTGTTTTTGTTCTTTTGGTTGTTCAAGGAGGCACAGTGTATCTACATATGCCTCCATCTTGGCCAGAAATTCTGCTAATTCTCTAGAACTATAATTTTAAAGCATCTTTATAGAGTTTTGATTTTTTACACCAGTTAGGGAATTTTTAAGTCTAAAATATGACTTGGGTTTCAATTTGGTAGGTGAAAAATTTGAAGATTTAAATTTATTTGCCCAACCTTATAAGCAAAAGTATTATTTCTCTCAGTCAGATTCAATAAAACTTCTTTTAATTTGAAACAGCGTTCTGAAATATTTTTATGTTCTAATGTTCCCTAAGGGATTTAATTTTCTGAAATACATTTTTACCCTGTATTAAATATTTTCCTGTGCTTTTGTGAAAATTAATTTTTGTACTGAATTTTAAAATAAAGCCATTCCTAATTTTAGTTTTAAAAATATCAATATGTCATTTAGTCATTTTATTTTTCTCTTAGAATTTATGAAGACTAATTAAATGCTTTAATCAGAAACTGAGCCTTCATTTCAGATATGGAGTTATAACTTGATAGCATTTCATATTGTATGGATGGATAACTGAGGATTTACTAAAATGCTTTTTTCTTTCCAGAATATTGGTATAACATGTTTTCTCAAGTTCAGAATTTAGAAGAACAAATTATTTCTATATTGATATGCTCTTTTCCAAAACAGCCTTTCCTTTGCATCAATTACACTAAAATAATTAATAAACATGTAGCCACTTGCAGTGTTTTCATTTTATTTCCAGTCATTCTTATTTATAATGTTGAAAGTGTTCTATAACCTTCCTTGAGTCTTTTCAGAAAAAAAAGGCAAGGTGTGTATAAACATTGTTTGTTTATTACAAACAATAAAGAGATAGTTGGTAAGGTAGAAAATCCCCATAACTGAAGGATATTAAACATAAGAAGGCAGCAAAATGATACTAACAGTGTACAGCAGAGATCAATGGAAGTCTCCTGGGCTTGAGAAATCAGAGAAGCTGGCCCTGCTTCCTGGGGTAGATGGGAAAGTTTAGAGGCAGAAAGGAATGGAGGCACTGGAGGACATTTATCTTGGAGTTAAAGTTATGATTGCTTCTTGGAAAGAATAGCTAGGATATTTTTCTGCATAAACTACTGGGAGCTCATTCTCTTTTTCCTTCCTTCCATTGTTTTTTCCCTCCTTCCTTTTCTATGACTGATTAGTTTATTCAACATCTTTCTTATACAGAGATAAAATTAATTCGAAGTTCTATTTTGAAAGCACACATTACTCTTTATTATTGACTTAATAAATATGGATTCTGTCTTGTTCCAAAAGGGATTTAAAAATGATTTATAAAATAGATATTAATGAACAAGATAAGTTGAAAGTGTTCATAAGTGTTTCTTATAAAATAAGAAATATAGAAAGTATAGAGCAACAGATATTAGACTACCTAGACTAGTCTTAGATTTCTAGCAGATATGTCTTTGTAAGAAATATCTGCATATGCTGTTTTTTTTAAATTGATTTTATTGAGGTTACATCAGTTAATAAAATTATACAGGTTTCAGGTGTACAATTCTATAATACATCATCAGTATATTGTATTGTGTGTTCACCACCCAACACCTAGTCACCTTCCATCACCATTTATTCCCTCTTTACCTTCTTCTACCTGTCCCCATCCCCCTTCCCCTCTAGTAATCACCACACCATGTCTGTGTCTGAGGATTTTTTTTGCTTAATTCCTTCACCTATTTTACCCAGATCCCTCCTCTCTGATAGCTGTCAGTCTGTTTTCTGTATCTATATATCTGTTTCTATTTTGTTTGTTCATTTTGCTCATTAGATTCTACATATAAGTGAAGTCATATGGTATTTGCTTTTCTCTAACTGGCTTATTTCACTTAGCATAATATTGTCCAGGTCCATTTATGCTATTACAAAAGGTAAGATTTCCTTCTTTTTATGGCTGAGTAATATTCCATTGTGTAAATATACTACAGCATTTTTATCCACTCATGTACTGATGGGTACTTGGGCTGTTTACATATTTTGGCTATTGTAAATAATGATTCTATGAGCAAAAGGGTGCAAATATTCTTTTGAATTGGTGTTTTGGGTTTATTCACATATATTCACACACAGAAATAGAATGGCTGGGTCATGGCAGTTACATTTTTAATTTTTGAAGAAACTGAACTATTTTCCATAATGTGTGAATCAGTGGTACATGGGGTTTCCCTTTTTTTCCACATCCTTACCAACACCTGTTGTTTGTTGATTTATTGATAGTGGTCATTCTGACAGGCATGAGGTATTATGTCATTGTAATTTTAATTTGCATTTCTATGATGATTAGTGGTGTTGCACATATTTTTACATGTCTATTGGCCACCTGTATGTCTTCTTTGGAGAAGTATCTGTCCAGGTCCTTTGCCCATTTTTAATTGAATTGTTTGTTTTCTTGTTGTTGAGTTATTTAAGTTCTTTATAAATTTTGGATATTAACCCTTTATTAGATGTGCCATTGGTTAATATGTTCTCTTATTTAGTAGGTTGTCTTTTTATTTTGTTGACAGTTTCATTTGCTCTGCAAAAGTTTTTAGTTTAATATAGTCCTGTTTGTCTATTTTTCTTTTATTTTCTTTGTCCAAGGCAATATATCTGAAAAAATATTGCTACAAGGAATATCTGAGATTTTACTGCCTATGTTTTCTTCTAAGATTTTTACAGTTTTACAACTTACTTTAAGTCTTTGATCCATTTTGAATTTATTCTTGTGTATAGTTTAAGGAGGTTGTCTAGTTTCCTTTTTATTTGCATCTGTCTGTCCAATTTTTCCAATAATATTTACTGTATGGACAGTCTTTACTCCATTGTATGGTCTTGCCTTCTTTGTCAAATATTAATTGAGCATCAAGGTGTGGATTTACTTCTGGGCTCTCTGTTATGTTCCATTGATCTATATGCTTGTTTTTATGCCAGTACCAGCCTGTTTTAATTACTGAGTATTGCCTTTTCTTTTGAGTGAAACCAAAACGATAATCTTATCTGATGAATCAAATCACAATTTCTTTTTGAGCCAAAGACAACTGTATATAGGCTGGTGACAAAAAAAGTGACAGTGCTTGAAGTTCTTGGTGCAGAGCTATGGCTACTAGAAGTACTCCTTCAGGATGATAATGAACAAACATGAAGGGATCCTCTCTTGGGATCTCTGAATGTGAGCTGCACAGAGAAAGAGATGTCATTGAAGAGCAGATGGCATTCAAAGGGATGTTTAACTATTTTCTGGGTGTCTCATGAGGTTGCTGGCTCTGGAATTAAGTATCTATGCTTAAAAAGATGATTCCTTTTATGATCTCATATTTTCTGTGTCAACCAGTGGTAATTGGCACCAATTCAACACCAACAGGGATTTGCAGTGCAGTGGAGAAAAAAACTTTATTCAGTGCAAATAGCTCAATCACATGATCCAGCACTGCTGTGGAACAGCATGGCTGCAAGATAGCCCTTGAGCAAGGACCCTCTCTGACTAGACAGCTCTGCTTCACTCCACTCTTTTCTGCTCTACCCTAGTGTGTAGAGACATCTGTACTGTTCAACTGCAGCCAGGGAAATTCAGTCTTCAGTCTTTGGTGGAAAGGGAAAGTACACTTCCAAGCCAGAAAGGAGCAGACTTGTACAGAGAGAAGTCCTTGACACTGATCCATGATTGGTCTGTCTTAATGCAAATGAGGGCTCCAAATCCTTAAATTTTGATTGATCCAAATAGTACTGTCCTTATTTGGTCAGAGTGATGCCTATCTAATTGGTCTGTGAAGATGCTAGTCAGGCTATAGCTGCATGGTTCCAATTGGATGTTCCTATTTGTTGAAATAGGATTCTAGGCAGGCAGTTCAGCTCAAGTGGCAGGCAGTTTAGTGCTTCTCCCTAAAGTGCAACTTGCTTAAGAGGTCCCTGTTTAGAAATGTCTGCTAGGCTCTCCTTTGTTTTATAATTTGAGTCAGTTAGCCAACAA
>CM052547.1:45709312-45774672 GCA_028533065.1 Trachops cirrhosus | reverse complement strand
TCCTCAGAAAACTAAAAATGGATCTGCCCTTTGATCCAGCAATTCCACTGCTGGGACTATATCCTAAGAATCCTGAAACACCAATCCAAAAGAACCTATGCACCCCAATTTCATAGCAGCACAATTTACAATAGCTAAGTGCTGGAAGCAACCTAGGTGCCCATCAGTAAATGAGTGGATCAAAAAACTATGGTACATTTACACAATGGAATACTACACAGCCAAAAGAAAGAAGGATCTCCTACCCTTTGCAACAGCATGAATGGAGCTGGAAAGAATTATGCTAAGCGAAATAAGCCAGGCATTGAAAGACAAATACAATATGATCTTGCCATTAACAGGAACCTAAACAACAAAACAAAGAAACAAGTAAAATATAACAAAAGACACTGAAATAGAGGACAGGTTGTCATGGCCCAGAGGGGAGAGGGGATGGAATTTTGGTGGAATTTCAGGGGAGAAGGGAAGGGTTTACAGGAACAAATATAGAGGACACATGGACAAAACTAGGGGGGTTGCAAATGGGAGGGAGGAGGGGAGGGATGGGTGGGTTGGCTGGAATGGGAGTGAAGGATAGAAACTGTACTGAATAAACTAAAATAAAAAAATTTTTAAAAAAATCCCACATTATTGAGAATAGTTGCACATGTCTCCTCCTTGTGATTATAAAGAACCCTATTGTAATGCAACTAGTGACATAGGTAGATAAGCTTGAAAAGTAGTTTGTGAGAGGAGGTTTTGGTGCACTTTGAGTGCCAGGCTACAGAAGCTGGAGTTTGTACAGAGGAGAACCATTACACTAGTGATAGAGTCTCCCTCAGCCTGAACATTTTAAGATGTTATGTTAAGGCTGCATAATGCAACCAGACTAGATTATGACTTATTAAAAGAGGCATATATTTTTAAAGATTATCAATCTACAATGATATTTGATTACTTAGTGCATCTATCCCATTAATGTAGTGGACTCCATTGTACATCAGCAAAATTATAATAGGTTTCATTTTTTTGTTGTTATTGAAACCACATGAATATTTTATAATAGTCAAGGTAGTGATGTGATAAATGCTAAAAAGTAATGTCTGAAACAGTTATATGGTAGTATACCAACAAAATTTGAGCACAAAGCTGGGTATTCTCTGCTTCTGGCTCTGTCAAATAATGAGCTTTCCTCATTATCATGCCTTGGGAGCAAGTTGGGGAGGTGGTAGCCAGGAGAACATGCACTTTTGTAATATCTAATATGCTAAGGGGATAAACTATTTGCTAATATTCAATTCCTTATGTGAAGTAAGTGCAAAACTAAATTCAGACTTGGGTATGGTCTGCAGTGGGGAAGATGCTCTGCCAATGACCAAGGTCTCGAAGGTTTTTCTTTCATAAGAAGGAGTAAACACATAAACCAGAATATGGGAGTGGGATGAGCAAGTAAGTGGGTTTTTATCCTGATTGGTCAATGGTGACAAGCAGTTCAACTAATGGTTTATGAGACAAAGAATGGGCGCATGAGGCTCTGTGTCTGGCCTTGGCATAGATAGAGAAAGGACTTCCCTGAGTCTCAGAATCCAAGTCATAGGGCCAAGGGTGCTTCTTTGCAGTGAGCCACTTAGAACACAAGAGGTGGGGAGATTTTTTTCTTTCCTTTTTTTGTTTTTGGTTACTAAGTCTATTTTAATAACATTACTTTTGACAACCCTTTGTACATGCATTTCAACCCCTGGCTCCATTACCAATTGGGTACTGAAATTGGCCATGCCAGGAAGTGAGCCAAGCTGTTAACATTGAAAGTTTGTAAATCTCACTGTTATTTTACACTGTGTTGGGAAAAATAACTAAGCATTAAGTTTTTTACTGTACATCTGTACAAGTTTACATTGAACAGCCAAATTAAACAAATATAGAGATTTCATATATATGAACATTATATCATGTAGGTATATAATATCATTTTTAAAAGGATAAAATTTTAAAGTTTGATTTTAGCATCCATAACCCAAATCTGTTATTTGCTCCTTTAATTATAGAGTATGACTTGGCTCCTCGGTGCCCTCTCACATAAGGAGAGGTCTTAATTGTTGCTGTTTTCCAGGAGCCCAGGGGTGAAGTGAAGTTCCACATCATCACTTTATTTATACCATAAATAAACCGAATCAACCCATTCAAGTCAACAGTTCTTGAGTGCCTACACTGTGCTGGACACAGGGTTAGGGGCAAAAGTGAATAAGCAAACCATGGCCTTTGTTTCCAGGTATGAATCTAGAGGCCAGATTGGATCTAAGAAAAACCTGATGATATAGTGACAGATGCAGTAGACCCAGAGACTGTGTTTAAGAGTATCCCAGGAACAAACTATTTGGATTCTTGGCAGGCTTACTTGTTCCTTCTTCTCTGTAGCACCCCTTTCTTCCTGTATATTTACTATCTGAAGAAGAAGAAATAGGGTCCCCCTATTTCTGGTTGAGTCATGGGGCATTAAGCATTTTAATAGTAGACAGTAGAACAGGTGTGCTCTTAGCATAATTTTAGGAAAATTATTTAGGTTTCTTCTGCACCTAATTTGGAAAATGTTGATTTATGGCTAACTGTGTAACTCTTTTCAGAATCCTAGCAAGACCCTGACTAATATGAAATATTTATGTGGTTTCAATAGCTACAGCAAGGCCAGCCTTTGTTAACTTTGTCAATTATAGTGGACTCACTAATCGGCGTGCAATTTGGAGACTCGAATCTCAGTAATATCACATAAATAAATGATGGTGTTGGAGTGCATATTTTGGTTGTGACATAGATTCTGAGGTTGTGGGCCTCTTTGAGTTCCTCATGGTGATTGAAATATTGAGTAGTTGCTCTCAGAAGAGGCAGCCTATGCCTTTAGTTGGACAACAGATTTAGTCAGGAAGTCGCCAATCGACCAAAGCAGTCATTACAAACAACTGTTTTAATTGATTTTAAACTCAAATGATCTTCCTGATCCCTAAAAAACTCCTGTATATTTGGAGTTAAAAAGTCACCTTTGTATTTATAAATATGAAAATACTGTATCTTTTCTTATAGATGCTAAATATTTAGAAGATAAATTATACATGTATACATAAATATGAATATATGGACATTTTGTGTTCATAGGAATTATCACAATCCTAGACATCCTACCTTTAAAGTTAAATTCCTCTTAGTATATTTTAATTTTTTCAGCTATGAGTTCCTTGTTCATATAAATATTATCAGGAGTATAAAGCATTCAGCCTGAGCTGTTCAGTGAACAGCTTCACTTTTCCTTTTTATTCTACTTTATAATTTATCCATAGTTGTTTTTTATATAAAAATAATATTTGTAATTATTTTCCATCATGAATTACTTAACAGTCAAAAAGCTTCCAGGACATTGGTCATGCTAACACCATGGCTGTGAGTGCACACTTGTACCTGGTTCAGGAAGCTGTGTATACTTCAAGTTTAAGTAGAAGAGCAGGAGAAGGGAGGTGGGGCTGACAGGAGAAGAACTGGATCAGGAATTTCAAGTTCTGATCCTGCCTACAGTATACCAGGCAGGTGAAGGTGATGCAGAAAATGGTTGCAATGTCACAGATTTGGGGAATGCTGGCCACTGGAGGATGTACACTTCTTCAAAAGGATGAGCTGCTGGAGGCCATTGCTGCCATGTGGCTTGTGAGCTTAGTTCTGCTAGATGGTATAATTTATTTTAAAGAATAGGTAGTCTAGGTTGTTATAAGAAATCTTATGTTGTTTTGGGAATATGATTAGGAAAACAGAAGCTGCTTTATTTAAGTAAGGGAAGTTCAGGTTTATACCACTTGGGAAGGATAGGAGCAAAGGAAATTCTTGCAGACCCCACAGTTCTCTGTTTTTGGTACCAATGTGCATTCAGGCATTCTTGGCTGATCTTTGACCTCTTGAGAACCTCTAGCTGTCTCTCATTTTGGCAGGCCCAATGCTCTATGAAGCCTGAAGAAGTCACTGTCCACTGTTTCTACAGCACTGAATCCGGTAATTCTCAGGGGCCCATGAGAGGCTGCTGAGACCTCCATATTTGCCCTCTGACTTCTATGCCCATGTGTATGTTGCAGCTGCTCTGGAAACAACTCAGCTTCCCTTCCATTAGCTATGCAAAGAGTGCCTCTCATGGAAGAATCTAACACAGAAGCATGTGGAGTAGTGACTCTGGGCAGAGCAGTCCCAGCTTCCCTTCAGTGTTCAGAGAGGGCTTTAGATAGGAGTGGCAGTGATGCCAAATGGACCACAGACAATCCAGCCCACTCCTAGACTTTGTGTTTTGGCAAATAGTTCAAATTTGAAATGCTGTGCCAATGAACACTGTGTGTTCCAAAGAAAACACATGTGTGGGCCAGAGGTGCCTGTGGTCAGCTGGACAGAAGCAAAGGCTGGAAGCACAAGACCCAGGGTGGGGGGAAAGGTATCAGGAGGCAAGGCTGGTTCAGAAGAGATAGAAGACACTAAGTCAACTTGCTTGAATTAAGGGGTTTGGCCAAGGTCTGGCTTCTTGAATTCATTTTGCCCCCCTGTCCCCAACTCCCAGTATCTCTGAGAAATAGTGGAACCACTATCATTTTCCCATTTTGTGATTTCTATTCATTTGAAAGAAGGCACAGACACCATAAAGGCCTGTTGGCTAGAATGTGGTGGAGGGTCAGGTCTTAACACAGAATGGTAAGCTTCCTATTTTCTTTTTAAATATTGAGTAAAAGAATGTTTTTGTAGAAAAAGAAACAGATTTGAGATTTACCTTGTAAGATATTTTATGTGTTTGTTTATTAGGAAAATGTGATGGAAGACTGGAGTCTCAGAAAATGAAGTACTTCCTGCTTCTCCTGACCTCATCTGTCTACCCACTGTATAGATGGGATTAGGAAGGGACTTAGTTTCAACTTTAAGTAGTAGAAATGGTAACTTTGTCTTAAGTCTAGCCATCAACATTTTTCTTCTGATTTTTTTAAAAATGTTTGTTTCACTTTAGAAGCTTAAATCAATCCAACTAGAAATTTTAGCAACAGATATACAAGACAGGAAGCATCTTAAACTAAGATTTCCACATCTCACCTGTATCAATCATTGACAAATGCAAACAACTCTTTATTTCTTGGTATTAAATTGTTTCCAGTCACGAAATAGAGTTCAACTCACCCGCAGCCACACATGTGCCAAATAAATTGCCAAAGTGCAGGTCCACTAAAATATATGCCAAATACAGTGATTTTTATCTCACACAAACTCACTAATGCTGTTTAATTCAGCAATACCTCTGGCCAAAGAAGCTTTTGACCCTCCTTAAAGGATCATGTGGACCATAAGGTACTAATGAAACCTCCAGCTGTTTTGGAGTGAGGTTGCCGGCTGGAGATGTGGTTTGTGAGCCATGCAGACTGTTTATTCAGTGTCATTACTGTTTCCCTGGCATGATGTCACCTTTTCCAGGTCCCTACAGGCAGGGCACCTCTGGCAGTGCAGATGTGGTTGGCCAGCGGGGTCACTCCACCTTCATGGGGCTGTGCTCAATCAAAGGAGAGGGCTCCTTGTTCTGTTAAAAATCTCTTGGAAAGAATTCTTGTTGAGGACAAAATTCATGTAATTAATTCTTTAACACTTCTGCTGGTGATATTTATATTTTTACTAATGTGTTAGAGGGTATTGTGGCACCATGGAAAGAGCACTTTATTCAACTTGCTAGCCCCATGCTCCTTGTCACTTAGCAGCTATGATGTGGCATTAACCCTCAGTGCCTAAACCTGCATCGGAAATGGAACAAACAAGAACAGCCTCACAGGGCTGTTGTAAGAAAAAAAATTGATAACTTATGTGAAAATATGTTTTAAACTAAAATTAAATGTCACTCGTTACTCTTGCACTTCTGTTTAACAAGTTTTCCTGGTCAGCAATTTGATTGTGTTGAGATGTTTTTCCCTTCTGAAATTCTGCAGGTAGAATCTGACTATTGTTTTAGTATCAAAATATCATGATTTTTATTTGAGGCTACAGACATGAATGTGTACAGTGAATATGGGATATCCTGTTTTACATTTTTCTTTGAACAAATGCAGGGCACACTAATAGACTGGATATGGTGTTTTGATGAGAACTTTACATAAGTTATTTCAGTAGCAAAGAAGTGGACCCAAGTTTTCTATTAAGATAATGATATAATAAACATTAGTGAATGTGAATTTTTATGGCTTAGTTGTTTTTGTGGAACCAAGCTGATTTTGATTTTCTCCCAAATTTGCTTGTGGCTTAAGTCAGAGCAAGTGAATATAATGGATGTAAATTTGTTAATGCACGTTGTATATTGGAAGCCACTGCCAAACTAGAAATGTGTATCCTGGATTTACACCATTTTGCAGAAACTCAGAAAGGGGATTTGTTTTCCTTTGCTTTGACTTCAATATTAACTTTCATAATTAAATGGTACTTCTAGCCCCTCTCAACCAAACAAAAAATTTACCTTATTATATATTTAAATATAAGGTAAAAAAAGCAAGGGGACTTTTAGTGACCTCCCCACAATTTAAGCAAGCCTAAAGTCTTAAACTCACTAATATGAACCTTGAGTACCCATAATTTTGAATGTTCTATAACACCATTGTTCAGAAGAATGTCTATGACTCTTGCCCAGCTAGCCACATAATATTGTACGTAAAATTTTAGAGATTTCTTTAGAAAAAAGTAACTCAACTATGTTTTTGAACGTTTTCTTTTGGAGAAGCAGAAAAATATTATCTTACCCACTAGATTCTTATTATTATTTAATTGAGATACTTAATTTTTTTCTGTTTATTTTCAGTTTATTGTTCCCCCCTTCCCCACCAGAATTCCTGAAGTTAACATAATAACATCTCCTGGTGTATATTCTCAAACTCTGAGATCAAAAGAAGCTTATGGCAATATTTTGCAATCTGATAACAATAGCAGACACCTTTGTTTGTTTGTATTATGGGCTATGCAGTGTTCTAAGACCTTCACTTCATTTAAGCCGCACAGCTGCCCTACAGAATGCATACTATCTATGTTCTCTTCTCTCTCCTTAGAAGTGTCATCTATTTTGAAAAAAATTCAGATAGCATTTTATTCATTCCCATTTTCCCCCAAAAAGCTCATATGAAGTTACAACAATTAAGTTCAGAGGACAAAGCTCTTTGGAGGTTAACCAAAAATCTTTTTGTCAAACTGAAAGTTTGCCTGATTCCCAGAACTCTCGCCAGGGGTTCATCTTCTTAGGGCGTAGGACATTCCCTAAGATGGTTTCTGAGCAGCACTGTTTTTTTCCATTTCCTGGGACCTGCAGCCTGTCCTGGAGCAGTATTTTGAAAGGGCTCACCATAGAAGCCACTCTTAAGCCATTTCTTCCCCCTGACATCTCAGGGAAGGCTGTGTTTGTGTTACCTCTAAGTTTATTGTAAAGGCATTCCCTGTATTCAACCTCCTTATACTTCACATATAAAAGAGAGGAAGCTTGAATACGCTGCCATGATTTAATGGTCATGAAGCAATGGCCTTTGAAAAAAATGGCTGCCAAGTGAGTTTTTGCTTAAAGCAGCATTTTTCAGATATGTCTAGGCATGATGACCAAAAGACATTTTAAAAATTTGTTCATGAATTACTTTTTTTCTCCCAGGTGCCAAAAAATGAAGTTGGAACTTTTCAAAAAAAAAGATGGTTTTGGTGCTTTTGAGAAACTCTTGAAAAAACCTAATCAGTCAGATAACCCTACAGCAGAGGGACTAGATGTTCGGGAATGTATGTGGTCTGTTAGGTTACTAGTAGTTCCAGCTGAATCTTGCTTGGATACAGGATCAATCTGAATGCATTGCTGGTTGTTGTTCAACATAAATTTGCTATATTTTATAATGTAGTTTTATGCAGTTATGGAGCTTTGCAGTAAAATCTCAAGAAGCACTGGCATTCAGTTGAATACTACTCAGTTCAAGTTGTCACAGGACATGTGATGCTGTAATACTGCTTTGTAGCTAGTTTCAGACTTCTGTGGAATTGTGTGGGTCAGACTTAAGCACCATGTGGGTGATTATGTACATTTTGTTAAAACCTTGTAAGTAATTTCCTAAGCTGATAAGAAGTCAAAGAGAATGAGGTGAAACTGTGCTAGACACTTGGCAAGTGGTGGTTCTGATGAGTGGAAGTGTGTTGTGATGACGAAGATTTTAAGTCCTGGGATGAGTTTCTGAGTCAAGCTATTTATTACATATCCCTAGAACATTTTAAAAATGGGGAATATTCTTATCAATTTAGAATACATTATTTTCTGTCTGGTCTACAGGTGAGAAGAAGAAGTCTGATTTTTAAGTCCCTTTCCACCCAGACATCGTCAGACAAGATAAGAGTGTATTTTGCTTTGCAATGTTTTGGGTCAGAACTATAGTTTTTGTTTGCAAGTTTCAGAAACAAAACAAAATCTTAAAGAAAGTGGGCCATTTATTGGCACTTTCTCAATCATGGCAAGGCCTTGGACCCAAATCTCACTTCTTTTTCTCCATTTCCTGGCCCAGATTTCCTCTTTATGACTGTCATTCTTGGTAAAGCTGTTTCTTGCCAAATGATGGTACATGGTGCTTCTATGCTAATAGACTTAAAATTGGTGATCCCTATGAGAAGACTACCTCTTTTTCCACTAGCTCTAACAAAAGTCCCAGAGACAATGTTTAATGATCTTGCTGGGATCCCAGTATGGACCATTATGCATAGGCAGGAGTGAGCAGAGTGAGGAAGGTCCTCATTGGCCAAACCATTCTAGGTCATATCTAAGACTGGAGGGTATGGTCAACCACTTCTCAACTATATAAACTGTGTAGGAGGAAAGTGCTTCCAAAAAGAGGAAGTCCAATTGCACTACAGCCACATACTGCCCCAAGACCTCAGTGGTTTGCAGAAACAAAGGTTAGTTTCTTGCTGGCCCTATATGTCCACTGAAGTTTGGCTGCAGCCCTGCTCTTCAGCCTCTTCTTTGTGGGCCAGGCTGATGGGCCAGCCCATTCCTGGGCACTGACTGCCTCTTGGTAGAGTTGGTAGAGGAAGAGAGAAGGTGGCTCACACAGGGGCTCTTAAAGCCTCTGCTCAAAAGTGGCACTTCTCTCTTATACATCTGGGCCACCAAGTCACAGAGTGAAGCTTGGTGTCAGTGCAATGGGTCTTGTGATCCTCCTGCGGTGGGGCCCTATGGGGCTGCAGCCAAGACTGTGAATGATAATAATAACTACTAGAAAGGCAATCAGAACAGAAGTTAGATGTGTCCAGATGTCTGAGAGAAACTCCCTCACAGCCCCTCAGGTATTGGGCTAAATTGTGGCACAGGCATGCAGCAGACTCTGTTGCAATGGACTCTCCAGTTAGTCAGTTATGGGGCCCACCCTTGAAGAGCAGGTAGACCATGTGGGGTGAAAGTACCTGGTATCTTGTCAGGTAAAAAGCAGCTTCAGAAGGGTGATAGCTAGCCATGGGAAAGATGGTGTGCATAGCCTCTACACATCTGAAGGGTTTTCATAATCAAAATGGAGTAGATCTGCCTTCTGAGACCTGTGGGATAGAGTTAGAATCAGGTGATTGGAAAGAGGGTCACTATTCTGTGATGCAGTGCTGTCTTGGAAGATCTGAAGTTCTCTCATCCTAGATGAGTCTGATCAGTGGAACGGATTCAGAAAGAGGCCAGAAAGTTAAGCTAGATGCCTTTTAGGAACCTTTCCATACTGAGAAATTTGTCTTTGGTCCATGATAATTGATTAATTATTAAACTTTATGAGTACTTGTTCAGAACTTGAAAGGCTGGAAAGAAAAAGAATTTTAAAGTTCATGCTAGATAATGTAAAGTCTACAGTATTTCCTATGACTGGAAACTTGTACTACTAAATGAGCTTATCTGCCTTTACACAAGACTTTTCTTCCTGGAGCTACTCCCTGAGAGCCTCCTGATGCAGAAGAAAAGGTGAGATTGGAGGGACTGGCATTTTCTGTGTGTCAGGTTAATTGAAATCAGACTCCCTCAAAGTTACAAACCCAGGGTAGATGTTTGGTTTACTTAGATATTTCCAGAAATATTTTCAATTGCTGCTCTCAGAAAATGGCTGCTTGAGGAAAGAAAATTCTCTAAAAAGGGTGGGAGGTAAAATGCACTGGCAGTTACGTTGGAAATCTCCAGATTTTTGTATTATAGATTAGGAAGCAGAAACTCAGGGAAGTGAGAAGGCCAGCTGAGTTCCACCCAGCTGGATGGTCCCAGAGTCGAAATGAATCTTCAGCCAGCTAAAACAGCTATTGCTATTCTGACCCGCATCATCTGCAATGACCACATGGCCATGTTAGACCTGGGTCTAGTGTGTGAATGACATTAAAACTGATCTCCTTTTAAAACTTTCTTCCGTGAATCTTAATTACATTTATAGTTCACTGGGAATGTTCTAGATATCTACAGAGTGGTGAGGTCATTATACATATAATTTAAACCCAATACTCGCTTACTGTTTAGAACAAAAAAAACATATGGTTAAATTTTGTCCCATACAAGTCCAGAAGGCATTTTTGGCTTCAAATCACAACTGAGACTACTTCAGACAAAGAGACGAAAGCTCTGAAATATATGTGTGATTGCAGGAAATCAGAAATACAGTTGACATCAGGGAAATTGGAACCAGGAATTCCAATGGCCCCAGATTCTCCTTTCATTTTGCATATCTCTACTTCTCCCTCTAGGCAAACTCTGTTATCTCAGATCAGTGGCCTTTATTTGCAAATCCAGAAACTTGGCTGGGCTCCAGTTCACTGCACTTCCCAGTTTTGCCACTGTGGAGGGTTTGAACCTATTTTCCCAGTGGTAATTCAAACCCCAGGAAGTGACTCTCACTGGTCTTCTCTGGGTCAGGGGTCTGCCTCAAACCAATCATCCTGGGCAGAGGTCAAGTTGTACTGGGATTGGGGCAATTACTAGGAAGAAACATTGGGGAGGAGTCTGAGGGGATATTCCCCCAAACAAAAGGTTCTGATTTTAGTAGATGAGAGGACAGAAGTGGAAGCAAACTATAGATTTATACTACATGGTGGATGGCATGGAATTGTTCAACTCTGATTTTGGATGGAGAGGTTATATATTCTATAGACTTCATATTTAGTAATTGATGTTTAAATTAATTAAATGTACCACCAATAATATTTAGTAACTTTTGAAGGCTTTTAAAACATGACTTATACCCTTGAAAGGTTTTATTTTAAATATCAAAGAGATTTTGATCTGTCTGTAGAGACAGAGACATGACTTGCAAGGTCCATTTACTCAGAATCCATCCAACATGCCAATGTGCTTCTACTGTTGTCATTTAGAATTTGAAATTTAAAAGAATGCCTCATAAATAAATAACACTGTTTCATGTGAGCTAGGTCTAAACCAAATGGAGACTGCATACTGTAAAATGACAACTTAACTCATTTGTGATTATCCCTTTATAACAATTGACATCTTCTTCTTCTTCTTTTTGTTTTTATGCAGCAGAAAGAAAGAAGGAGCTCCTATACTTTGCAACAGCATGGATGGATCTGGAGAGCATTATGCTAAGTGAAATAAGCCAGGTGGTGAAAGACAAATGACATCTTCATTTTTTTACTGAGAACTTCTAGTATAACAATTATTAAGACAGTTCATAGAACAACCATAATCCCTTCATCACTTTTGTGCCATAAGTCTAGAAAAAATACTGGGCAGAAATAAGAAAAGCAAAGGGTGGATGTCAAAGAATTTAAAAGGATGTAGCTTTCTTTGAAAAAGAGAGATGCTTGCCATATTTTTTATTTACTTTCAAAATGTGTCGATGTATTGTTTTACATTTGATAGCTTATAATTAGGGTGCTAAGTATGAGGGTTTGTGTGTTCTAGAAAATTAGCACTGGAATCCCAGAATCCTTCTGCCACATGAGCCTTTACATGAACATTTCCTCAGGGTTATATCAATGTAGCACTTCTTTTACTGTGACCTAAGAGGAAAATGACCAACCCAACTTATCTTAAACATGTTAAGAAATTCTTTGTGAGGGTATAAACACTAAACATCATCACCATTATTTTGGAACTTTGTGGGGGAAATATATATATTATAATACATATACACCATATTTTTTGGACTATAAGATGCACTTCCCCCCCAAATTTGGGAGGAAAAGGGGGTGTGTCTTATAGTCCAAATGTAACTTTACATTTACATTGGTGAAATATTATGTTATTTATGTTATTAAATATTTTACCACAGTTTTTGCTTCAAAATTTTTTTCCTATTTTCCTCCTCTAAAACCTATGTGTGTCTTATGGTCCAAAAAATATGGTATTGTAATTATATTACAGTATTTCTTAACATATATTTAATTTAAAAAATTTCAACAACTCTATAATATATTTTTAATTATTTATGTTAATATTTTGGCAGGTGTTTTTTCTTACTGGTACATAAAAATGATGTGCTTTACAATTGATGGTTTCTTGTATAAAATGGCATAAGGAAGAGAGGATCTGCTAAAAATAGACATTTTAACAATTTTTTACAACTTTAGCAAAACCACTTCCATTTTTTCTTTTTTATTGTATTTTTTATTACCATTTAGTCTTCTTATACTCCTCTCCTCCCTTCAATCACCTTATTCTTGTCTATGTCCATGAGTCCTTTTTCCCTTTTTTTCAATCCCCCTACCCCCTCACCTCCCCCATCCCCCTTAGCTGCCATGCTGTTATGTATCTATGAGTCTGTCACTGTTTTGCCTGTTCTGTTTGTTCATTAGATTCCACATATGAGTGAAGTCATATGGCATTTATCTTTCTCTGACTGGCTTATTTCACTTAGCCTAATGTTCTCCAGGTCCATCCATACTGTTGCAAAAAGTAAAATTTTTCTTGTTTTGTATGGCTGAGTAGTATTCCATTATGTAAGTGTCCCATAGATGTCCCATAGTTGTTTTATCCACTCACCTACTGATGGACACTTGGACAGCTTCTGTATCTCTGCAATGAATATAAGAGTGCTTATGTTCTTTTGAATTAGTGTTTTGGGTTCCTTTGGATATATTCCCAGAAGTGGAATTTTGCTATGTCAAAAGCCAGATCCATTCATAATTTTTTGAGATATCTCAGTACTACTTTCCACAGTGGCTGCACCAATCTGCATTCCCACCAATAGTGCAAAAGTTTACTCTTTCTCCACATTCTCGCCAGCACTTGTTGTTTGTTGATTTATTGATGATAGCCATTCTGACAGGTGTGAGATGATATCTCATTGTGGTTTTAATTTTCAGGGCTTCTGAGTAGGGTCCTGGGGCCACAGGGTGTTCATGGGGCAATATGTG
Organism: Trachops cirrhosus; assembly: GCA_028533065.1. Taxonomy (NCBI): domain Eukaryota; kingdom Metazoa; phylum Chordata; class Mammalia; order Chiroptera; family Phyllostomidae; genus Trachops; species Trachops cirrhosus. The sequence goes on along the minus strand of CM052547.1, from coordinate 45,761,313 downwards.
CAGCTGCTCCCAGAGCCTCAGGGTTGACTTGATCAAGTCCCCAGTCTTTAGAGGGATCTGGAAGTCACTAGGAATTTTCTTGAGGATTAGGGAAGGTCAGGAGAGGGTTTGGTTTGGCTCAATTGGGAGGAACCAAAAATGGACTTGCATAGGATGAACCTAACCTAAGGTAGGGGTTCCACCTAGCTTTGGGGAGGCTTGTGAAGAGTCTGAATGAAACTCCTAGACCCCTGGGAATGCCATGACTATTATATATTTTCCAAAATTGCATTTCCAGATGGAAGGCTATCCCATTCCTAGTGAACTCTTGAGTTCACTACGGTCACCTGAGGTTAAGTTGGCCTTCTCTACTCATCTTTGTAAGACCCTAGGGTTCCCAGGGCACTTGTTGAAGCACTACAAAAGTAAAATTGAGGTGAACAATGACCCTAGAAGAAATTAAAGGGGCATCATGATATATAAGCACATACCTTTGACATGGTATAAGTTGAAATTCACTGGGCAGGACAGATTTTTAAAATGCTGCTGTCCTAGGCATTTATGGTGGAAAATGGTTAAAAGTTCTAGCCAGCTAGATCATCTAAATCATCACTTTAATTTCAATGACATTTGACTCTATTACATTAATATTTTTGTGATAATTAATTACATGTCTTTTTAAAAGAATTCAAATGGAAGGAAAACTCACTCAAAAAGAACAATTATTTGAAACATCAATTGTTTTAGCAAGACAATCAAGTGTTTTAGCAAGACAATGAAGTGATTGTGGATTTAGGCCAATGATGTATTCAATTAAAAGCCTTATTCCTTTTGAATAATTATGAAAACTCTCTTCCAAGTCTAAACTTTTAAGTTTGCCCTGCAGAGCAAAATGCAAGTTCATGTACAGGACAGGGAGGAAAGATGGTCAACGTACTGATAGCTCAACTTTCCATCTTATCCATGCCTATTGGAAGCTTTACATTGACATTTAAAAATGTCTTTAATGTTCTTAATGTAAAAATATTAAGAGTTTTTTGTGATTAAAGAAATCATAAATAAAGTATAAAGACAAATGATATACCTACAGAAACATATATAATTTATTTAACTAGCAAAGGTATGCTCTCTATAAAATATAAGATGGTATAACAATTCAGCTGGAATAAAAGATGAATAGCCTACAAAAATAGAGAATTATATATATCAACACCTTACAAAAGAAGTACAAATTACCACTAAGTCATAGAAAAAGAAAATTGTACTAATTAATGATAAAAATATAAATTAATATGCTAACAAAATTCTATACCTCATTTCCTGAAAAATAAATGGCAAAATAAATGAGCTGATTTGGTTGCTGAAAGTATGTATGACAAGGAACTTGTATGTGGTATATATGTTTTTCAACATTTTTGGAGGAAAGTTGGGTATGATCTATCAAAATTTTAAAGTATGCCCTTTTTATTTTCCAATAGGACGTTAACCTATAGTAATACTGGCACAAATAAGCAAAGATGTGTGTAAGATTATTGAATGCAGGCCTGAAACCTGAAGTCCAGTCTAGAGGGTGCTTACATAAAACATGGTAACTATGGAAACTATGCAGTATTTTAAAGAAGAGATATACAATACATATGTATGTAGTGACATGATAGATAGATTATCTACTTATGGCAAGTTACACTGTAATTTAACAATAAAATAATTTTTTAAAAAATGTAGTTCATTGCTGGGAAAAATCACCTGATTACAGTAGAAAAGAAACTGAGATATTTATTTAATTTTATGAAAAAATGTGGATATATGTGTCATATATATAGGTAACACTACTGTATGACATATGGGAAAGTTATTAAGAGGATAGATCTTAAGAGTGCTCATCACAAAGAGAAATATTTTTCTTTTTTAAAAATTGTATCAATATGAGATGATGGATGTTGATCACACGTATGATGGTAATCATTTCACAATACATGTAAATCAAACCAGCATAATGTATACCTTAAACTTACACAGTGATGTATGTCAGTTATTTTTCAATGTGACCAGAAATAAAAGAAATATATAATATTAAAAAATGGTAAGTTACAGAACATTGTCAATAATATGTTCTTACTTTTGTAAAAAAGAAACTGATTTGGAAAGATACACACTGAAAGTTAGTAATTAATACTTGTGAGAAATGGAATTCAAAGTAGAGGGTGGAGGAAATGTTTTTTAATTTTATGAACTTTTTAATGTTTGGCAATTTTATGAAGAGCATTTATTACTTTGTAAGAAGAAAATAAAAAATTGAAAAATAAGGAAACATAGGAAGAGTAAAAGGTCACCCTTAATTTTACCACCTACATGTAAACATTGTTACCTTTCTAGAATAATACTCTGATATTATCACAAGGGTGGGCAAAAGTAGGTTAATAATAAATAATGCAATAATTAGTAAATAAATCGATCAAGAAATAAAGTTTCATGTACTCACAACTGTACACCTACTTTTTCCTGCCCCTGCATGTATTTCCACATATGTCTGTGTATGCATCTTGATTTCAAATTTTCCTATGTATCAATATTTTTGAAAAATATGCGTTTAATAATGATTTTGTGATATCCCATTCCAGAGTAACACCATTAATTTAATTATTCTACACTGTTGGTATTAACTTGTTTCTAGTTTTTAAGTCTTACAAATAATGCTGATATTACCATCCTGATATATAAATCTATGCTTATGTCTGTGATTATTTCCTTTAAATAAATTTCTAGAAGTAAGTTTACTGGATTAAACTATATGAGCATTTGTTTAATTAGTTAATTTTTGTAATATAATTAGTGTATTTTAATTTTAAAAGACTAATTAAAATAGTCTTCATGTAAGACCATCAGTTAAGAAATAAAAGACTTTCATTTTCCCTTTGTTACCAACATGTAGCCTTTTTTAAATAAGGGCAAACAGAGAAGTCCACAGATGTCTTCAGAAAGCAGCCAAGTGGGCAAACTATTTCTGACCTAGAAATACTCACCTACCACAAAACAGTATTTCTAAGTAAAATCAAGTATTTTATTTTATTTCATTTCATTTTATTTATTTTTTAAAGATTTTACTTATTTATTTTTACAGAGAGCGTAAGTGAGGGAGAAAGAGAGGAAAGAAACATCAATGTGTGGTTGCCTGTCACACACCTCCCACTGGGGACCTGGCCCACAACCCAGGCATGTGCCCTGACTGGGAATCGAACCTGTGACCCTTTGGTTCATGGGCCCGAGCTCCATCCACTGAGCTACACCAGACAGGACAAAAATCAAGTACTTTAATAACAAAATAATCTTTCTAATGGGTAAACAGTAGTGTTCATTCTGTAAGAATAGAGATGATTTATTTATGTTAAAATGAACTGATGTGGATTTGGGATGAAACTAATTAGCAGAGAGGAAAGGTCACATGAAGATGACATATGCCATTTGGTGGTGGGCTGGCTGTCTTTCTGCTGCTCTCCTCACACTGTAAACCAGTTCTAGTCAAACTCTGTTTGTTTGTTTGTCTTTTTTTTTTGTCAGAGGTCTCCCAACTCAGTGCTGGCTCTATACTAAGTCCTAGACTTGATTCCTCTATATCTGGGATTGGCACACTTCTGTGAAGACTGGACACTAAATACTTCAGGCTCTGTGCATCACACAGGCTCTGTTGCAACCACCCTATTCTGCTATCATAGCACATAGCAGCTGTAGACAATGTTTTTAAGAATGAGTCTGGCTGTATGACCATAAGAATTTATATATGGACACTGAAATTTGACTTTCATATAATTTTCATGTTTTATGAAATAGTCTTCTTTTGACTTCTCCCCAATGATTTAATATGTGAAGACCATTCTTGACTTAGGGGAAGGATTTGGCCCACAGGATGTAAGTTTGCTGACACCTGTTCACAGAAAATGGGGAGAGAACTATTTCCAAGGAAAGGGTGAAATCGCCTCACATACAAAAGAAATGTCCTGTGCTGGAGACAGACTTAACACATTAGCTATTTTTGTCTTACAGTGTCCTATCGGAGATATGTTGTTGACTTTAGATGTTTAAATTTTTCTTAAACAAAGCAAGCGCAAATCTGCCCCCAGCTTCTATCTCTTGGGGTGGGGAGTGGAGGTAGGCAGAAGCAAGTTTTCAATTTTGCTGGTAGTGGGCAACAGGAAACACAGGAGAGGGATGCTTCTTATGTCAGTTTGTTCTTCCTGAGTTGTATAGGTGACACACTGCCCCTGCCTCTCTCCTAAAGTCACCCTCTCCCCAAGTTTTCAGATATACTTCTTTAGGAGAACAAGAGGTGGTGAGGGGAGGGCAAAGGACAAGAAAGAAAACATGTATTTGAGAAGTTACATTTTAAAGGTAGTCCTCTTCCTGTTTCCTGGAAAATCTTTCATGAAAAGAACTGGAAATAGCCACGTGGATGACTCAGGAAAGTGTCTGCATTTTATCGATGAAGAAATTGAAACGCAGAAACATTGACGTGCATGTCTTAGGTTGCCCATCCCTCATGAGGCAGAGCAGATCTGGACCTCAGGATTCAGGCTCCCATGTTGCTGCTCTGGACCTCCTCCACTTTGGAGAGGGTTCAGCATTCAAAACCAAGCAAATATTGCAGAAGCCAATGAAATGGTATTTGATGTCAGGACTGAAATGTAGTGCCTGGAGCCTAAGGGATCTGTTTAGTGGGTAGGCTTGGCTGGACAAAGGGTGCCATGGTCCCTCTCCTCTGGCTACTTCACCTAAGCCACAAACCATGCCCAGCCCAGAGCCTTGTGGTGCCTGAGACACTGAACCACTTCTCAGGAGATCTACTGCTGTCCAGGTGCATTGGGGATCAAAACAAGAGGCCTGGGTTGGCTTCCTGGCTTACAGAATGTGAACCATATTAGGACAAGTCCCCTTTTTTTTAGTCCTTCATCCTTGGAGTTGAGAGGCAATATTGGGGCAAAGCTCCATTGCCCCCAGGGTCTTTCATTCAGCATGAAAACAAGAAAGTCTTTTCAATGTTGAATTTGGAAGGATTGACATTTCTCCCTCATGGCATCTGAGTTTAATTTATAGTCGTCTCCTTCAACTAACTACAAATAAACTAAAGGCCTTACTGAACAGATGGGCTTAAGTATTATTTTTGGAAGTCATGGAGGCAAGTAAAGGGAAAAGGAGACCAATTCATCTCTATCTCTCCCTTAATCTGCTGCAGGTTGTTTCAGGCTTTTTAGATCAAATCTTCTGAATTGGTTGACATCCTGATTTAGGATTCATGGATTATGTGAAAGTGGGTTCATGTTGAGGTTATTAAGTTTGATTAACTATACAACAAGATATGTCTGTTTCTTTCCCATGTCTTTTTCATTCTCATTTGGTATGAATAAGATAATTTTCTCTAGTGTTATGTGTGTTATGTTTTCTATGTTATTCATAAATATCTTTAATCACATATTGAATTAATTTTAAAATGGAAGAGGAACAAAGGTGTGGGATGGAGTGAATAGGGTGCCAAGTTGACACTGACCTGTGTTCTAATTTAGTTCTGACTTGGAGCAAGTCCCTATGCCTCACTGAGTATCAATTTCCTCACTTTTAAAATGAAAGCCACCTAGTTCAAACATGCTGTGATTCAAAAACCTGGAGTTAGGGCATTTTTCTTTGTAAGTAGCTTGTATCTCCTGTCATGGCAAGGAAGTTTTTTTTTTCTTTTTCTCACTGGACCTGGGAGAAGGAGATGTAGGCCAATGTCTACACTTCAACTCCAGGGCTGATTAGATTCATACTTTTATTTGTGTTCTACAGGGGGAAAGGCATGGCTGCTCCTCCATGAATCTCCACAGTTAGCAGCCATTTTAACTTACTTCACACAGCAGACTTTAGAGTCTTGCTCCCTCTCAGAAGCCCACATCCAGTGTCTCCTTGGCATGGACAGAAGTCCCTCTGTGGAGGGCTGAGCATGGGCAGTGGGTGGAGACCAGAGCAGAGCCCCCACCAACCCCAAGTATGAGGCCATGTGGCAGTTTACACAACCTGGGCCTGGGACTGCCTTCTAGTGGATGGTTTCAGAGCCTTCAGAAGTGCTGATGGAGCCCCTGAGACAGTTTTCAGTCAATCCATCCTTGTGGTGCTTCCCGTGATGTTTTATTAAGTGCTTCTAAATTTGCAGACTAATGTTTACAAAGAAGAGACAGTTTTATGAGAACTGGAAGATGATCTCAGGCAATGTTTAAAGATATTTTATAATTTATGTAGAATAATGATCTTTTCATCCAGCTCCTGTTTTTCTTTCCTGTTTAGAATCTAGGCAGAAAAATTGAGAATGAATATCTTCACATTATTAAGAGAAGCAAAGGAATAGCTGGAGTTAGGCGCGAAGGATTGGGGTATCTGATATTTTTAAAAAATGTTTGTATACATGTGTGTATCTATGTATGTGTGTATTTATGGGAATGGAGGGAGAAAGAGAGGGAGAGAAACATTGATGCAAGAGAGAAACATCAGTCATACATTGCCTCTAGTACACATCCTGACCAGGATCAAACCCACAACCTAGGTGACCTTTTCCTTTGTGGGACAATGCCCAACCAACTGAACCACAACAGTCAGGGTGGGGTGTCTGTTTTCAGAAAGTCAATGGCAGGGCTTCTGAGCCTCTACAGAAATAAATTGATTTGTAGTGTTGCTGGAATGTTGCTGTTACCTCCAGGCACTTACTGTCTGCCTCTTCCATATTTTGACACTAGGTCTTTAAGAGAATGCAATTTCTTTACACATGAAGGCCTGTAAAATAGTAGAAAAGTCATCAATTTGGAGTCAAAGGCCTGGGTTTCAATTCTACTATGCAACTTTCTCTCTATGTGACTTTATGAAAGTCACTTTGCCACGGATTTTTCAACTGTAAAATTTGAATAATAAATGGCTAACCCAGTGGTTGAGGAGGGTTAACTATTATATACATGTGAAAGGTTGAACACAAAAGAACTTATAAATTATAAAAGTAGAAGTGTTGAATTCTTTAACCCTCTGATCCACTAGACTTACACTGCTGTACATTTAATATTCCACCACTTAATACCCATTTATTGAGTGTTTACAATGTGCTAGGTTTTGTGCCAGGTGCTGAGTGTTTAGAGTAAACAAAAATGATATTATTTACCTTAATGGTACTTACAATCAGAAAGAAGACTTTTATTTAGCCTTGTAATCCTAAAGATTTTAAAAGTTTAAGTTATCTTTAAGGTAGTTTAAGATATTGAGTGAATAGAGCTGATACTGTGAGAAATCTATTATTTGGAATCTTCTCAGCATCAGTAAAGGGGGAATTTTAAAGAAGAAAATATCTGTTGCCCCAAACTTAAGTTGACATAATCTTCTGATACGTCATCAGAACAAATCTTTTTCCTTCCTGCTGAATTTATCTGAAGTCTTTAGATTAAACCATATTCAATTATTGTTTATTCATTAAATTGTATACATTAAAATGTAGTGATTTTAGGACTGTTTCTAGATCTTCCTATTGGATCAACACTTTTTGCTGTGGAGAGTTTGGTTGGAAACCAACTTTATTGGGTAGGTGAGGGTGTTGGGCTATTGCCTCCAAATGGCAGCCCTGGTTTATTCAGGGGACACAGCATTTCTGGAAGTGGCAAGTCACCTTATAGACCACAGAGAAATGACACTGTTTTCCTTTATGTTACCTCACAATCTCCTCTTTATTATTTTTCCTATGTATCGCTGGTAAGTAAAGCTACTGAAACTAGAATGTTTCCAAAAATCATAGGGTTTGAAAATCTTCTGGAAACCAAATGGTTCTGACCTCAGACACTCTATATCATAAGCTTGTGGGCTCCTCAGGCCCGAGTTTAGGGTAAGTAAGAATGCTGCAGTTTTAATGTACACCTTAGACACACATTAAAACAATTTTTTCTGTGAATAGGTTTTAACAGGGAAAGGCAAGAGAAACTGTGAGATCTGCTACTTGCTCAAGGGATAGGTATGTGGGTATTGTGAGGCTGGAAAAGGTGGGGGTAGGAACTCCATGCAGTATAATTTTCTTAGTTCCAACCCTAATTACATAGGATCAATTAGTAAAAGGCAAAGACTGAACCTCATGTATGAATCTCTTTCCTGGTTTTATGTAATCTCTTTTGTTCACATTTTTTCAAGATTCAAAGTTGAATCCATATTGCTCTTTCCAGTTAAGTTTATTCTTGGTTGCGAAAAGAATAGGTTTTTTTTCTGAGAATTAAAAAAAAACTGTAATAGTAATATTTTTTGTGTGGTTAGAAAAGTAATCTATGTTCATTTTAGAAAACATATACGCAGACTAAAATCTGTAATACAGAATACAAATCATTTATAATCATACTACTGATGACTACTGCTATTATTTTTATTTCCCCTTATTCAAGCTTTTATCCAATGAATAGTTTGATATCACTTCCTATGATATGTTAATAAAATTAAATCATATGCTATATAATTTTTGTAATTTTCTCTTATTCTTTTATGATTTATGAGTAAACATTTATCATCAACATGATTTCAAATGGATAAACAGTATTCCATAATGTAGATTTTTCTTAATATTTTAACTATTTTCCTGTTGTTATTTCCAATTCTTTCTTTTACTTGAGATGATGTGTTTTTGATCCTGGACCAGAATGTACTCTATTAACCTCCATACTCAAATCTCTTTCTATAGTCGAGGTACCAAATAATCTTTTGAGAACTGCCTTTTAAGACACCTCTCTGAGTGATAAGCCTGCAACAAAGACCTCATTAGCCACACTATCTAAAGAGTACTTTATTGGAATACTGCCTATGTTTTACTAATAGCATGGGAAAAAAAAAATAAAACACTGGTCTACCCATTATGGAACTAGGTGGCAGGACATAATCTCTTTCAGGAGGTTGTTGAAGTGGAAGAAAAATTCCTGTATTGTGTCTGGGTGATGATTCTGACAAGAAAAACTTGCTTTGTGCTCTTTTACTAACCTGATGTTGAAAGCTGATCAAGGATTGGCCATTAACAAATTTTTATCCCAGTACTGGGAGGGGATTTACAATAACAACAATATGAACAAAAACAAACATTTTTGTAGTGCTTATGATGAGCCAGTCATTTCTAGGTATGCTTGAATCTTTTTAACCCCTCAATTGTTACCCATGAAACAGGTACTCTTCTTATTCCTATGCTATAGATGAGATAACAGGACCAGAAAGATTCATGCAAATGAGTTGTTGCTAAATGACTTGTTAGTTACATTGTTTTTATTGTGAAATAAATTTTCAATATAAACATCACTTATCAATGCCAGAGCTCAAAAATTGTCATTCTTGTAATTTTTCTCCATATACCTATAAATGTATTAGGGGCCATTTCTTATCTAATTTCAGACAGAGGCTACAGAGATGACATTTCATTTGAGTTAACATAGTGATCCCTGAAGCTCTGTGGCTTTCTTAACAAATTTATCTTATGCAAATGTACAGTCCTGTGTTTTGAAGAAGAATGTGTCTGGCACAGACTTTTTTAAAGGAAGTAGGAGATGTGGTTCTGACACTCTGATTGGAAAGATAAAATGGTTGTGCATCTATTTTTTGCCTTGTATTTATACTTTAAGCTTATTGGGCAGTTTGCCTAGAAGTAATTGACTTTTCTTGCCCTCTTCCTCTCCCCCAACACCCACACCCCTTCAGGTCCAAAATAGGTTTCCATAGTCTTCGGTCAGTCCAATCAGTGGATATTAGAAAGCCATTAGACTGTCGAATTTGTTGTATCTCACATTGAGTGGTCATACATTCACTTTTATTTCCAAGCTTAAAGCCAAATATACTTACTTTTTCACTTTGATTTTTACACAGCAGTTTGTGTTTCTCCACCCTTCTCTCTCTCTCCTTCCTTTCTTGTCATTTAATCTAGTAGACCAAATTTGGCAGCCAGCTTATCAAAAGTCAGAGGGGACTTCTTCAGTTTGTTCCAGGAAAAGGACACCATTACACATGCTCTGCAATGAAGAATCAATAGAAAGGAAAATTCTGGCAGGTTGAACTGAACAAGAGGCACAAACCAACAGAATCTCAGCATCAGGACCATTAGGTTTTTGCTTTGCCTTCCCATCCTCTCAGCTCAGAAGGGCTCTGCCTGGCTGGTCAATACCTCAAGGCACATTTTAAAAGTTCAAATTAAACTCTTGTGCCCTCCCCTCCTTGTAACCAGAAGAGGAATTAGAAAATTATGACATCTTTTGTCACAATTTTATGATCTTTTTTAAGTCCATAGTTCATTGCTCAATAGGTTTTCTTCATAGGACTTAAAATGGTCTGGATTTTTATCTGAGCCTAAAAGGTGGCTGCAGTGAGGGACCAGGTCAAGAAATCCTCCTTGGACAGGAGTGGGACTGATTTGTGTTTGAGGCACAACTCTGCAGGCCTCTGCAGGCCCTGTAGACCAGGAAAGGAAAGAATTTTTCCTCCTATGAGGACCTCTGTAAAGCATTCATTGATCAGATTGAGTGTTTGAGAAGATGTACCATCCACTTGTCAACACTGTTGTGCTATCAGCTCAATAACATGTATCAGTTAGAAAGTTGTGATGAAGTTTTTAGGGACTTGATCAGGTGCCTAGCACAGTTAATATTCTAAAACACTAGTTGGTGGTTGTTATTATTCTGAAAAGAAATGGCTCCTCCAGCACCCATCTTTTAACCTGAAATTCAGTTACACGAGTTTGTCTCTTAAAACAAATTTCAAAAGTTTGGGCAATCAAAGTACTGTACATACATCCTTTTCTCATTATGCTCAGAGTCCTGGGATGGGAAGGTACTTTGGGATGTTATGAAGGCTGCTGGTAATTCAGCACAAAGGCACTGGTCATCCCTGCTTGGGGTCTTATTTCTTGGTGAAGTGAATCAGTTATTGAACTCAATTATCTTTTCTGTTGAAAATGCTCAGTTACACATTGTGTTTTAGCTCAGTTCAACAATAGGTTTTAAGTCTTACTAGGTAGATCCTCAATGCATTCTGTCAAGCATTCTGTTGTCAGAATGAATTAATGAGTTAAACTCTGAGAGCTTACAGGGGTGGTTATCAACCATTATACCCATCTAAATTACCTGAAGTTCTTTGGAAAAATGTACTTGTTGAAGTGCTGCTCTTGCGGATTTGGACCCAGTGGGTGTGTGGATGGGACTGTCCAGAAGATTCTGACATGAGGTCAGTTATGAGGACCACCAATCAGTGAAGAGGATACATATAGATACACACATCATTAACACTAGGCAGACTAACAATTGCTATAATTAACTTATAAACAGAATACCAGGTGAGTGGTCTCTATAATAACTAAATCAAACTAGATATTATTTGTATAGTTACTAGGCTAATTCCCATGGACAGTCCATCTTTCTGCATTTCCTGGTCTCACTGGGGATCACACATGGTGTTGGATGTTTTCCATTTGCTCCTGTAGATCACCAGCCACCCTGTGTGCATTGGGAGACTGCCCCGTATGGGCTGAGTTAAGGTGCTTTTCTGCCTTTAGGCTTCTGGATGAATTTGATTAATGGGAGGTGCTAGCAGGAGATTGGAGGGCAGGAGGAGACAGGAGGGGTGCTGCTGGCCCTGTACTGTTGATAGCCTTGGGTTCTTCACTATGCTTGGCACCTTTTTATACACCAGAAAATACCACTGAATATAGTCTCTTCATTACATTCTCTTTAGTTACCTGATTTGAGCATACCACCTGTGTTCTGCTAGGACCTTGGTTGACATGGTTTTCTCCACTTGTAACTAGGAAATGGTACATATGATTAAAAAAAAGCTAAATGGGTTATGATATCAAAGAATAAAAATATTAGAACATAACAAAACTATCAATATAACTGAGAGTTTTCAGTACCTTTAAAGGCTGTCATGAACATTCCTCATTTCTGCAATACAGAGATGAAGGATTTGTTAATTTAGGTATTCTGTGACGAGAAAGTAACAGATTTTCTGGACTTCTCATTTAGCAATTCATTTCATCTAGGTTTGTTTAATTAAACACTTATTAGAAGAGTAACAAAATGGGAGTTTCTCATTATTCTGATGGATGTGGAATTCTGCTTCTTGTGTTTATTTCAGGACTTTCCTTTGTGTTAAGTCCCTGGGGATACAGGAACTAATAACACAAAGCCTCTGCCTCTAGGTACTTACATTTTTTTGAGGGGAGGAAGAAAGACTTGTAACCAAGTAGTTCAAGTGCTGTGAGTACACAGAGTTCTGTACAGGCCTGTAGGAACACAGCCAAGGAGTTCAGCATCAGGAGTTCGAGAGATGACTTCTGAAGGAGATGCTTGAGTTGATCATGAGGGAAGCACAGGAATCAGTATGCTTTAATACAAAGCTGAAGAGAGAACCAGAGAAGGTGCAATAGCAATTGGGGCTGTCCATAGGTGGTTGTGCCTGAGGTTTTGAGCACCTGGACTAGTAGTAGGTGAAAAAGCAGGGGAAAAAGAGCACGTTGTCTCAGGACTGCACCTAAGTCTTCTTATTGCTACACTTGCTTCAGACAGCTGGAGAGGCTCTGAAAGAGAAAGCAAAAATGTCATGTGGGGAGACAGAAACCCCTACATCATGAAAACTAGATGTAGGGGTTTTATGCACTCTTGTGAAAGGTTGTGGGAAGAGTGAGGAAGAAAAAGTTAGCAAGTGTGCTTAGGGGAGGTGAAGTGACACATAAACAAAGTAAGAAATTAATACTATTCTCAAAATTCACAGAAAGCACCACAACATGAAGCCAGTCTCTTCTCACTGTACATCCAGGTAATAAACTCCTTGAACACCAACACTAGGTTTTTATTTATTTGGTGGAAGAGAAACACTTTCATTATCTAGAGTCAGTTCTGCGTGCATGAGAAGTAGATTGGCTCTGCGTTAATGTAATCCGAAGTATGACAGTGGCTCAGGGCTGAAAATGACACTGAAGATGGGTTTGGCTCATTTCCTGACATGCCATAGGCAGGACTGGCCACTCATGCATCCAAAACATAAAAGACTTGCTCCATTCCTTGAAAGGAATCATGGAGTTTGAGGTACAGTTTTGAATTAAAAATCTTCTTTCTCTTAAGTATTACATTTTCATCTCCATCACCTCTTCCCATAAAAAAACTTGAATTATTTATTTACCTCATTTTTAAAACTTTTTTATTTTAGATTATTCAGTACAGTTTCTATCCTTTATTCCCATTCCAGCCCATCCACCCATCCCTCCCGTTTCCAACTCCCCTAGTTTTTTCCATGTGTCCTCTATATTTGTTCCTGTAAACCCTTCCCTTCTCCCCTGAAATTGCCTCACCTCTCTCCTCTGGTCCCTGACAACCTGTCCTCTATTTCAGTGTCTTTTGTTATATTTTACTTGGTTCTTTGTTTTGTTGTTCAGGTTCCTGTTAAAGGCGAGATCATATGGTATTTGTCTTTTACTGCCTGGCTTATTTCGCTTAGCAGAATGCTTTCCAGCTCCATCCATGCTGTTGCAAAGGGTATGAGCTCCTTCTTTCTTTCTGCTGAGTAGTATTCTATTGTGTAAATGTACCATAGTTTTTTGATCCATTCATTTACTGATGGGCACCTAGGTTGCTTCCAGCACTTAGCTATTGTAAATTGTGCTGCTATGAACATTGGGGTGCAAAGGTTCTTTTGGATTGGTGTTTCAGGGTTCTTAGGATATAGTCCCAGTAGTGGAATTGCTGGATCAAAGGGCAGGTCCATTTTTAGTTTTCTGAGGAAGTTCCATACTGTTTTCCATAGTGGTCGCACCAGTCTGTAATATTTACCTCATTTTTTTTTTTATTGTAAGAAAGTTTGGCTGAAGAAGAGTTCCATTATCACCACATAAGTTTTTTAATATCTATCACTTTCTTCACAAGAGTTAAGAACAAATTTGTAAATTTGTACTTATTGTTAGGTATTTTTTCACACCAAGTTTTATCCTATTTTTTTAATCTTTGAAAATTCTTTTTTTAATTTTAATTGGTGTTCAAGTTTTATTTTTTCCACTTACTTATCAATCAGTCTCATTAGCCTATTAATAATTTCATGTTAAATTCTTATATCACTACAGTAAACAAGATGATGTTTTTAAATGTCAGCCTCACATCAATTTAATTTTTTGGTAACTAATAATTTTTACTATTTTCCACTGTTGACATATTATTAATTTTCAATAATCTGTATATCAATAAATAAATATTTTATATGCAATGTCCATCCAGTTCAATACAACATATATGTATTGGTCATTCATTTTATACCAGGACATTGTAGTTAATGCTGGAATGCAAAGAGGATAATTGTCTTAGTCCTGGGTAGTTCACAAGGCTTCAGATCACTACATACCATTAGGGTTTTGATTACAGGAGGTACACCTTCCCTCCCTTCTCCTCTTCCTTCCTTGCTTCCTTGCTTCCTTCCTCCTTTCCTTCCTTCCCAAAGCAGTGTTTGTGTGTATGCAGCAGTATTACAACTGTAGTAAGCTTTTAAATTTTTTTCCTTTATTTTCACAGTTGTATCTGTTGTTCCATATTTGGCCTTCTTTTAGTGTCTAGGAAACTGCAGCCTTAATAGAGAATAGAAGAGGGGACTTAGGAAGAAAGAAGGATAGAAGATTAATTTCATAATTTATCGAGATAGGAATATTGGCTCATAGTTTATGACAAATAAACAGTTTAAAAAACAAAACTTGTGTATACTAAGAAACCCCTAAGTTGGAGTGAGCGTGGAGAGATAGGGTGAAGGTGCTTACTCAGCAAATGAGCTTGGAGCTGGATTTTACCAGATACATTTGAAGGGAAAGGAAGAGAAAGTGTATTTCAGGAAATTGGACAGCACATCAAAAGGAAAGGAGGAATGAAAAATTTTGGAGTATTTTGAGCAAGTGGGTGACTGGAGTTTGTGGAGTGATGAAGCCTGAGGCTGGTGAGGTGGGCTATCCAAATTTTAAGGGGCCTAGAATGTTGTAGATGAGAGTCAGTGTAAGGAAACAAAAAGAGTCTGAAATTCAATGATTTATTCAGCTTTGATTCTTGTCCTATTATATCCCAGCTACTGAAATAGTGCAAAATATTAATCTTTTTAGACTTTCATGTTCATCTTTAAAATAAAAATGACAAAGCTTTGTGTGGCTTTGTGAAGATGAATAAATATATTCATGTGTTCATTCTATGACCCACTTATTCACTTAGCAACTGCTGTGTGGCAGCCTTATTCTAGGGGAGAGAGAAAAATTTGACAAACCGAAGAACTGGATAATGTAATGTCTCTAACATAAGGATAATTGATAGACAGTACAATATGTACAGCATCCAGCAGAAGTAATGCCTACTTGAGTATGGTTGGTAGGGTACATGAATGTCTCACATGAGATGGACAGCAATTTGAACATTTCACTTAAAATGTCATATAAGGTGCTTGAGTATGATATTGTTATGTTACAGAATTACATGTTTATGATCCTGTAATAAAAAGGAGTATTATTTGTGCCAGACCCTGTATATGACTACTAATTGTTGTTACTGTTATTCTCCCACAATTAGTTGAAGGCAAAGTAGGTATGTGATTACATTGGTATTCTAGAAAAGTGATGCTGGGAACAGAGTTTCATTCCATTCTTTCTTAAACCTGATTTCTTGAAAATCTGAATTGAGAAGCTAAAATTTGCAGGTGATGTGATATTTAATGAAGTTTCCACCATCTCAAATCATTAGAATGGAATTGTTGTCAGAGAAAATAGTCAAAAAAGTAGGGTAAAAGTTGCTCAGTGTAAGAAATTAAATCACTTGGGGACCCAAATCCAAACCAACTATGTGCACTTGAAGAGGAGGGAGGAAGAGAGAGGAAGCTGTTGTTGGGTCTCCATGGTGATAGCAGCCAATATGAAGGAATAAAGCTTCCAGAATACAAGGTTTGAGTTCTGGATCTATATCCTAATCTTTGTGCAATGATGTGTCCTCCAAAAAGGAAGTGATGACAATTTCTACTTCACAGGACTGTGGTGCCTATCAAATAAGACAAAAGCTTTGTAACCTGAACAAGTTATTTTCCCTCATTCCTGGCATATGCTCTATACAATTTGATTGTTTCAACAAAAGATTATAAAGAGAAAAGTGAACTCTATCAAACCCTTTCCTACCACCCTTTTCTCCTAATTGAATTGATTGGCTTTCCAATCGAAGCGAATTACCTATATTGGTGGTTCTGGTATCAAGGTCATATACAATGACTGTCATATAGAGCTTTCCTGTCCCCTGAGCCCCATTTGCACAACCTCTGAGAGCCCAGAGCTCTCTAACAATGTTTTCTTCAAATTCCCCAACTCTTCCTGCCTTGAGGCTTCCTACGTCTGTGACCACTTCAGTCTGCCTCATATCAAGTTGGTTGTAAAGTGCAGCTCCTGCAGGCATGTGCACCATTGAGCCTTCCATTGAGTTCTCCCTGTCCTGGGAAGACACCATGCCATGTCCCGCAGGACTTACACATTGGGTGGCTTCACATCCATGCTCTATTTCCTTTATTTCTAAAGCCCAGGTGGCATTATCCCCCCACCCCAAGCATTTGTGTCCTTACCTCAATGCCCCACTATGTCTCATTCTAACTCTGAAATTTATTACAGAAAGCATCCAAACAAATATAGGTCACTTTCTAAGAGAAATGTTTCTCCTATCTACTAAATTATATTTCCATCTTGTAATAAAACATAATTAGTCAGTTTTTAGAGTAGCTAAACATGAAATAAAGTGAAAACATAGAAGTCATTCTGCCATATAGTCTTCATCTGTAAACTGAATGTATTCATACTTGCCTAAGTGAGAAGACTGTCCTTGTACCAGCTGATGGGGAAAAAAGCGATGTGGGATGGGCCCTCAGCTTGTGAATTGTGTGGGTTGGCAGGTGGAGTGGGCTGCAGGGCTAAACCTGAGTGGGTTCTACAGAGTACAGGCATTAATGGTCACTAAGTTAATTTCTGTGACAGACAGTATCACATCTGATTCACAGGAAGCTTCAAATTGATTCAGTCCAGTGTGTTTTGACATTCCTGCAACCTGGTGTATGTGTTTAATACAGATGCTAGGACCATATTGTGCTATTTTTCCTTTGAAATGCCTCCATTATTGCAGCCTGGAAAAAGCCTTAGAGGAATTTTGGGGCCCTAGGGCATATTTGTAAGGAAAACAAAAAGAAAGCTGGAGTTTGTGTTCCTTTAGTTTCTAGGTTGTATTTCTAGGTAGTCTGCTACAAAACTTAACAGGTTGTAGATGATAGCTGAGAAAAATAACAACTTCAGTTCTTTTCTGAGAAAACAATAAGAATTATTTACTCTCTAGGATTCATTTGTGCCACGGAAGGACTAATCAACTTAAAAATACAAAACAACCTCAAAATAGTGTGCATTCAATAATAAATTAATTTTTGTCATATATATTTTCCTTCCCTCAACCTTCTAAGTATGTTGTTAATATGAAGTTTTACTTGGATTTACTACATTAGTTCTTACTGATGAAGTGGTAGGATGTTACTTGATTGTTGGCCATGGTGTGATTAACCCCAAACACTTCAAGTTTGGCTTTGAGAGGTTCCTTCTCGTGCTTAGCTAAAGGAGAAATGGAGGAAAAATTATTCCTGTGATCCTGAAGAGTGTGTTTGCTTTAAAGTAGTCAAAGGAAAACCTTCTGCTTGCAATGGTCCCACTCTAGTCCTTCCTCTGCTCGGAGAAATTTATCTTCAGCCCCACCCCCAATATAAACATCTGAACCCCACTCATACTAATACCTTGGTGAGCACTATCCCAGCTGGGAGCTAAGTCCCACTAGCAGAGAAGTGGCTCCAGCATGGCTTAGGAGGTCTGTGAAGTCCTTGCAACTCATCCCACGTGTCATTTAAGCACTTGGGGTTGCTCTAGCCTCTAGCTACATACACAATTTACACCTGGATAATTCCTTTTTTTGGTCAAGGAAATTTGAGGCTCAGGGCTATTAATGGACTTGCTTATAGCAGCTCTACTGGGATTAATATTTGGATTTCTTCTAGCTGCCTCCAATTAGAAGTCATGCTATGAGGCTCAATGTATGCTAAAGGACATTGGAAAGCATATTTTTCCTTTTTTGTGTGTGTAACACATAAGATTATTAAATATCTTTCCAACTCCTAAAAGCTGACCAAGGCCTCATGGAGCCTCTGTGGTGAAGTAGAATTTACATGGACTCTATTTGTAAGAAAAATATGGTTAAGGCCTGGAGTTTAACTTCACACTCTTTTTTATTCCAAGAGAAGCTCCCTGGAGCTTAACTTCCTTGTGACAGAAAAGGTTCATGATTCAAGAGGCTCTCTTATTTCTTGTCTGTTTCTGGATGCTGAAGTGGAAATTATTACCCAAATATTATTTTTCTACCAGACACTCACATGTTATTTCTTTTTAATATGGTTTTGTAGCCATGTCATTATGATAGCCAGATTGACTATTGTGTATTCAGTGAAAGCTATTGAACAGATACACCATTAGTCAGATATGATAGCTTTTCACTGATTTTCTGTTTTTAAGGGCAATAGAAGTTCATTCCTTTATATTAGTTTCCCAAAGACACAATGATGGCAAAGCCCTATTCTTAAGGGTCTTACAGTGTAACCAAGGAAATAACATATTTATACTTTGCAATACTACAAGGCTATGTGTAGTCATGTCAGAAGAGTGATAAAGCCAAAATATTATGTGTACTCAGAAATGGAAGAGATTACTTTTTGTTAGATTTAATTTTATTTTAAAACAGAAAATGTACACATACACATTATGAGAACCTTTAACATTATAATATAAAAAGCTACTGTTCTCCCTCCTTCACTGTTCACAGCCTGATATGTTCTTACAGATGATTTCTGTGTGCATAAAAGGATTAGCAGAGTGGAGTGGTTAAGAGTACAGATTCTGGAGTCAGTTTGATTGGGATTAAACTCCAGTTCCACCTTGACGCTTGTCTACCCTGACAAGTTGTTTACCCTTTCTGAGCCTCAGTTTCCTGAAAATGGTGGCTATCATTAATATCTACTTCATAGACCTATTATGTTCTACAGTTTTGTGACCTAATGTATTTTTTACTGATTGTGTTGTGAATACCTTTCAATATTCATTCACATGTGCAACAATCTCCCTTTCTGACTGTTGCACAGTTCCATGGTATGGAAATTATTGAATTATTTATTATTCCCTTATTGTTACACATGAACATTTTTATTCAGAAAAGATTACTTGTATTGGAGTGATGAGGATATAAACATTTGAGCTAGGTTAAAGGATGCTTAAGAATTTGGAATATGTTTTTGGACAGAGGGTATTGCAGATTGGCAAAGAAGGAGGCATGGATTTATTTACTCTTTCGATAAGTATTTATTGAATGCTTAGCTATGTGTAGAAATAGAAACAGGAAATAGAGTAGTGAACAGGAAAGAGTCCCTGTTCCAAAGGTGCTAGGACCTGGTGAAATGCATGTTTGGGGAATGTCTAATAAGGCGTTTTGGCTAGAAGGGAAGTATGTTTAAGAAATTGCATTGTTGCTTGAGCTTTTTCAGGGGATAGGCCAAGAGTGGCAGGCTTCTACAACATCTCTGTGCCCCGATGAAAATTTGCCAAGTGACCTAGCAAAGACATTTGTGGAGGTAACCAAGCCTCTACAGAATTTTTATAGGAATCATCCAGCTTGGTTTCATAATGGCTCATGGTCATACCTACATTTTGTTGATAGACTAGGATAACAAAACAGTTTCACTTTTGAGGATTTGGGGGAAAGTTTTGACACTTTATGGATCATCTAGTAAATAGAGAACATAGCAATGAGTCAGGAAAAGTAGAACAGCATCTATGCCTACGAGATCTGAGACTTCTTTTATCTATTGACTAAAAAGCAAACACTCCCTCAGGTTGAAGCTGTGAGCTGATGAAAACACCTATGGTAAACTTAAACATGTTCCTGGAATAGCTACTCTAATTCTTGCCAGCAGTTTTTAAACTACCTTAATTTTATAAGGCCGGAAGATGTAGCATATTTTTTAAAAGAAGGGTAGTAATGCTAAGAGCAGAAGGCTGAGAGGCCCAGGGAATGGGATGGAGTTGAATGGGCAAGCTTAAATGTCTCTTTTGTCTGTTCATTGTACAGATTCTTTTGTACCCTAGTCCATTCCCAGTAACACAGACTTGTGTGCAATTAACATTTAAAGTGATGAGGAAAAATACTAAATGCAAGGTCAAAGACAGAATAGCTTGAGACTGAGCATAGAGATCTGGAGGAAGAGGCTAATTTTGAGGCATCAGTCCAATTTTGGATGCTCTGGGAGCAAGGATTTCACACTGTGTTCAGAGGCTGTTCCTCATGAGTGTGGTATCATAAACACAAACCCCAGCATAATCTAAGGCTGAATTCATGCCATAAAAACATGTGTCTACATCTTAGCATTAACAATGGCTCCATATATGAAAGAGAAGAGGGCATTCTCAGGAAGAAGCAGGCAGGATGTCAAAGTAAATTTATCAAGATAGAAACAGTCACTTTAAATCAATTTAAGCTGTATTAGTTGTTAAACAAGATACAATGTTAGGCAGCATCATGTGCTGAAGATGGAAGAAATATGACTTTGTTAAAGTTAGCTGAATTGATTTCTTTTCATGCTAATGCACACATAAGTCCAAGGAGGCTGCTGCCAAGAATATGTGGAATATTCTAAAGCCTATAGTAAAAGCTTACAAAAAATCTTGTTTTACTAAGTTCTTGCAAGAAGAAAACTGTGGCAGGTAGTAAATTAATCTTGTTATTAAAAAGCCACTCCTGCTTACATAAAGCCTACACACACACACACACACACACACACACACACACACATCTGTCTCAAATTACTTAGGAATAAGCTTATATGAGGTTCTTGAACATCAGGTGATAAAATAACATTGCAGCTGATTACTTTTATTTCTGAAAATGAAAATGACATTTATTCTCCACATGTAACACTGTCCAGTAGTAAGCCTCAAGTTATTTCAGGGTAAATCATCTAAACTTGTTAATACTTAATCATTTTGGTGTATGAAGCCATCAAGTTCCATGGTTCAACCTAACAGTTTAGAAATACTGACATCAACATAGATGGAAGGGTAACTTCCCAAATTTGAAACCTCGATGAATCTATTAAAGTAAACTTGTGAAACAGAGTTTGGCATTAACAAATCTAAGTAAGAAGAAGTCCAGTAAGAAAGTTTGCTTTATTATTAGGGTCCTAAGCACTTCTCTTAGGTGCTTCAGAGGACTGATGATGAAAGAAATCAAACTACAGTGAACTTCTAGTAGCACAGAATTTATATACAGTGTGGGGCAAAAGTAGTTTTATAGTTGTAAGTACACAAAACACAGTTTATTCATATATTATCATTTGTTAATTATTGTATTATTTTCCACATGAATAACTGTAAACCTACTTTTCCCCACACTGTATACTAGGAGGGTAAAGTTAATCTTTGGAAAAGTTACAGAAAAGTGATGTTAACTTAAAAAATAGAGTTAATAAAGACAATTAAAATCAAAAACTGGAATTAAAAAGTTAGTATAAAATTAAATGTGAGTAATAAACAACCTTCTTACCTTAAAAATAATACTCTTATTGAGAAAAATAAGTTTTAAATTCTTAAAGATTAATTTCTGCTTACACACTAAGGTTAATTGCAATTAATTAAAAACACTGAAAGCTTATCTATATTCTGCTAATAATAGACTACTAGGGAGATATAGTGATCCATAGTTTTATAAATTGTTGAATTATAACAGAGTGAATTAAGCTTGAGTTAAAAAGTCCCTTCCACACATGAGACTAAATGTGTATATGAAGGATGATGAGTGACTTTAAATCAGTAAACACCACGATACAAACCTAAGCAAGCTAGTGAGGCCTTAACTTTCAGTCTCCCAGTCTACAAATACTAACTCTCCTCTTCAGTAAATAAAAGAGTTATTAAGATGGATGGGCAAATAAATAATGTTAATGTTTGACCTTTTCTCAGCATTCACTCATGCACCCTAATTTCTAATTCATCACAATGGTAAGAGAGCAAGTTTTGTTTTGGGTAAGCTTAGGAACTATGGATTTAGAAGCAGTATTCTTCATACTCATAATGAAATAGACCTGATTTCTAATTTGCTTTTTTCAGATAGCCTGACAAATCATCTATGATCATAGAAGCCTTATTTCTCATTTGCAATCACGAGAGAATATCCATGTTGTTATTCTCTTGGACCAGAGGTCTGGTTTCATAGCATGAAGCATGAGCATGATCAAGCTTGAGCATAAGGATTTGTGTTTTAAACACAACTTTCATACACTTGTAAAATGATGAATAACATATTAAAAGATATTTTCAAAGGAGGAAAAAGCACTGTATTCTTTCTTTAAAATTTATTTTATGCAAACCATGCAATAAATCAAGATGAGTTTTAAAAGCTCAATTAAACTGTTAGTAATATTAAATTTGATATACATATATTAAATTAATTAAAAATAGAAAATGGAACCTTACCTTTTCATAATAATTAAAAAGGTAACACATTTTTAAACTCACTTTGCCAGCCCCATACAGGTAGTATTCCAGGATGTTTGGCAAAAGTAGAACACTCAGGCTTTTATCCTTTACAAATAAGATGCTTTCACCTGCTTTTTCCTTAGATTAGCTTAATATTTTTAGTAAACTGAGCAGTGGATATTATTTTTTGCTAATACAATTTGATTCTCAATCCTTGTAATCTACTACACTGTAAAAGTCTTTTTTCCCCCTTGAAGCTTTACTCTAAAATTACATTCTTTTAAACAACCTCCTAATGAAATTAATGTACAATATAATGTCATTTCTTGAAGTGTAAGAAATATATGACTGATGGATTCAGTCTTATACATACAAACTTCCTAGAACAAAGTAAGTTTTCTTACATCTCTCTAAAAAGTGTAATGTTAAAATGTAGGGACTATTTCTAAATATGAAACCATATTACTTTTTTATTTAAATAGTATTTTATTAGCATTTTGAGTTCCAAATATATGATCATTCTTAGGATATGCATGAAGAACATAATGCAGGTGCTATCTAAGGTTAAGTAGGTAACCATATACCTTGTGTTTCTGAACAGTAGTGGGAGAGACTTTCTAGCATATCTTCCTTGAAGAAATAATTTTTGTCACCTTCTGAAGGAAGCACTAGGGACAAGACCTGCTGTGGATGTGGAGGTCAGAGATAACTGAAAACAGAAAAGAATGTTCTTCTGTTGACCGTCGGCTGTTCTAAAGCATCACTACTTGAGACATTTATAAATGTAACCAGAGGTAAAACACTGGCATCTATATGGGGGGTGGGGGAAGAATACTTCACAAATAGACATTGAATCAGATGACATAACAGCCCTTTTCCTGCCTCTTATTTCTTGTATAGTTTTACTTCCTTAGAAAAAAAAATCTACAATTTTTTCATTTTCTTCCTGTTTGACTGTAAATACTTTGCAGCTGTTTTATTGTTGTTGGTGGTTTGTTTTAAATAAAATAATTGGAATTTTGAGAGGACATTCTTTTAAGAGCAATTGATTGGTTCAGAGTACAGGAGCAAAAATATTAAAAGTATAAACCAAAATTCTCTAGAATGACTGAATTGACAGGAATATGTTGTTACTTGGTTTTGAAGTTGCTTATTCTGAATGATGTGTATCCACCACTCTGGCAACTGTTAAAACAAAACTCCCTGAGGCAATAAAGATAATTTAGAATGTACTCAGTTGAAATGGAGGTTCTAAACATTTAAGACACTGTCTACAGGCCATTAATAGTGAGATGTTGTTTGGCCTTGCTAAAGTGTATGAAGGAAGTAGGAGGTTACATCTTGCTAAAAATTCTGCTCTGAGAGCACTTACCTTTAATAACATAATCTAAAATTATTACCTTCAACTATTATGGAAGGGTAATTAAGGTGTGCATAAACCTTTCCATGGTCATAGTGTAGTAACAGGGAAGTTATTATATACTGGTATGTATTGCAACACAAGTATTTTTTATAAGTGTTATATGGCTATCTTAACAATTTTATATTTGCGAAAGATTTTTTTCCCTTTCTGTATTGACAAACTTTAAGTTGTCAAAGTCAAATCTACCATTCTTTCTACTTGAGAGTTTCTCCAAACCTACATGCCACCTTTTCATCTTTAGTGAATGAAATTCATTAATTAAATTAGCCCAGTTGTTTACAATTCAAATGGCAGCATTGATGTTGATAAAGTACTTCAGTGATGACTTGTCTCAGTTTGGAATTGTGAGCTCTCTAGGCCTGGCAAAGTCTTTTGTTTGGGAAATTACTGTCAGCTATTGTCATCCTTTAAGGGAAATTTCCATATAATTCTGGATGGCTAACCCAGGTAGAAATAATGGAAACTATAGTGCATGTGCAGCTAAAAATTTTTTTTCCCCTTTTGAACACCTTGATCTGCATTTTTAAAAATTGCAGTGTCAACAGTAAAATTATTGAGGCAGAGGACATTATCCTGGTGGCTTTACTATCCATGAGAAGTGTGAGATATCAGGGAGTATTATGCCTCCAGAATCTGATAGCTCATTATGAAGAGTAATGAATATGCAAGAAGTGTCTCTGGGTCCTCAACAAAAGGCAGCATCACACTTTGATAAAGGAGCAGTGCTATTTGCCTTCTAAAGCTTTTCTTGCTCAAATGTGCCTTATCGATGAGTTCAAAAGCACATTTTGCCCTAGAAGTGGTTAACTCACTTAGCTATGGCATTCGAAGTCCCCACATGCTTGAGTAATTCCTGGATAGTATCTTCACACCTATGATAAAGCAGAGAATTCAACAATTTGGCCACTGTCATCAAATGGTATAATTTCAGATAAAAATAAATGAAGTTGGATTTTTAAAGAAGGCTTAAGTTTTTTAAACTTTGTATTAATCATCTAATGCTGCGTACAAATTATCTAAAAGGGACCACCAACAGATAACAACAGAAGAAGGTGAAGGAGGGAGTGGAAGCCACACTAACTCAACCCAGGACCTATCTGGAAATACAACTAAATAGTGGAGAAACATTTTGTAGCTTAAAGCAACAAACACTGTCTCAGAGTTTCTGGGAGTCAGGAATGGCTTGGGCTTTCTCACAGGCTGCAGTCAAGGCCTTGGTTAGGGTGCAGTCTTCTGAGGACCTGCTTCCAAGCTAACTCGTGTGGCTGTTGGATGGCGAGGGCTGAGTACTGGCTAGAGACCTATTTCTTGCCATATGAGCCTCTCCACAGGACAACTCACAGCCTGGCGGCTGTCTTCTCTCAGAGTGAGCAAGAGGAGAGGCAGAAGGTCAGCAGGACAGATGCCACTTAGTGATATCCTGATACTTTGCTCACTATTAGTGAGTCACTAGCTCCAGCCCACACTCAAGAGCAGGGATTACTCACTGGTATGGCAATCAGGAGACAATTACTGGGGGCAGTTTAGAGGCTGCCTACCACTGTAGGTCATTCTTGACCTTCTTTTAAGCTTCTGAACTTTGCTGTAAATAATGGTAACTAAAGGTTGTGATGTGAGAAACCAAGAGTAGGCTCCTTTCTCCCTCCATCAAAGTTAATCATCAGACATTTCCTCAGTATACATATTTCTACCATGCATAATATAAAACCTTATAAAGCAGGGTTATAAAACCAAAACAGCAAAACACATGTAGAGTGTTTTTCGACTCATGGGAGGAAGACATTGGCTCATTTAGCCTTTGGCAGTTACTGGGGAGAAGGTAAATAGGTAAGGATGTGAAGCAGTGGTGAAACTTCCTGATGACGGGAACTAGACTCCCAGGCTCAAACATTAGCAAGTTCCTTGGCTCTGCTTTCTCCTTGTGCCTGCTTTTTCATGTGCAAGAACAGAATAAAATGGTGTCTGTAAAGGGAATACAGTAATACTATGAGTTAATATATGTGAAGTGCACAGATCAGGGCTTTACACATAGCAAGCACTTTGGTGTAAGTCATTAGTGATATAAAGCCACAGCAAATAAGTGCACTGTGAAGGCTGTTTCAAGTGATGCAATTATACAAGTTCTACTACTCTCTTTACCCAGAAATGCAAAGAATTAGGTTATTGCTGCACAATTCAAATCAATATTAAAAATCACTCAAGGCTATAGACAAAGAAACATTCCTTGCTTAAATGATTATTTTGGGCAATGTCAATTGTGATGTTTCTATGCTACTAACAATGCTGTACACCTGAATAGTCTAATTTCATTTTTAGATACCCTCACATCTTTTTCATTTTATTTATTTATTCACTATTGATCCTTTCATAAGTGTGAGCACCTCTTGGACATGGAGCACTGGGCACTGGACATAACAGACATAAGCATGGGCATAATAGACATTAACACAGACATAAACATGAGACACTGAATGAGGGATGCCCTGGAAGAGGCACCAAGGAGGGAAATGCACTTCTCTTCAGGGGAGGTCATGGACATGAACAACTTCCCTAAAGGGGAAACATGTTAGCTGTGTGGGAATATGCCTGATGGAGGAAGTACAGGAAGATATTATAGTGGGAAGGACAGAGTTGTACTTGCCATGTCTAAAGGCAGGAAGCAGCCAAGCAGATGCAAGATGCTGGCTGTTGAGCTGGGCAACACCACAGAGCACAGAATGTGCATTGGTGGAACTGAAGCTGCAAACATAGGCAGATCCATGACCTTGAACTGAGGTTAAGAATCATCACTTGATTGACATCTGAGAGGGAAATCCACCATCCTCTGATCCCTTGCAAGGCCTGCATGATCTGGCCCAATCCAGGACTTGGCTGCATGCTGGGCCACCCACAGGCTGTCTTGGGCAGGTCAGACAGGCCAGCTCTGCATCTGCTTTAGGGCCTTGGCTTGTGCCACTGACTCTGGCTTTTGCTTTGAAGTCTATTTTGTCTGATATAAGTATCGCTACCCCATCTTTCTTTTTGTGTCTGTTTGCTTGGAAAATTTTTCCCATTCCTTCTCTTTCAAACTGTGTAGATCTTTTGTTCTGAGTTGGGTCTCTTACAAATAGCATACACATGGGTCAAGTTTTCTTATCTATTCATCTACCCTTTGTCTTTTGACTGGAACATTTAATCCATTTATGGTTAAGGTTATTTTGATAGGTACTTATTTGTTGCTATTTTTATCATACCTGTCTTCCTCTCTCTCTCTCATCTCTACCCATTACTTTCTTTTTTATAGGGGCCCCGTTAGCATCTCTTGCAGTGCAGACTTGGTGGAGATGTACTCTTTACACTTCTTTAGTCTGGGAAGCTCTTTATTTGCTTTCTGTTTTATTTATTTTTTAATATCTGTTATTGATTATGCTGTTACAGTTGTCCCATTTTTTTCTCACCTTTATTCCTTTCCAACCTGTACTACCCCTCCCACCAGCATTCCACCAGATTAGTTCATGTCTATGAGTTGTACCTACAAGTTCTCTGGCTTCTCCATTTCCCATACTATCCTTAACCTCTCCCTGTCTATTTTGTGCCTATCATTTTATGCTTTTTATTCCCTGTAACTTTTCCCCTATTCTCCCCGCTCCCCCTCCCTGCTGTTAACTCTCCATGTGATCTCCATTTCTGTGTGTGAATCTGCTCCTGTTCTAGCTTGTTTAGTTGTTAGTTGTTAGTTGTTAATCTGTTAGTTGTTTAGCTTGTTTTTGTTTTTTTGGGTTTGGTTGTTGCTTGTTGTGAGTTTGTTGTCATTTTATTGTTTGTATTTTTTCATCTTCTTTTTCTTAGATAAGTCCCTTTAACATTTCATATAATAGGGTTTGGTGATGATGAACTCCTTTAACTTGACCTTATCTGGGAAGCACTTTATCTGCTCTTCCATTCCAAATGATAGCTTTGCTGGATACAGCAATCTTGGATGTAGGTCCTTGCCTTTCATGACTTTGAATACTTCTTTCCAGCCCCGTCTTGCCTGGAAGGTTTCTTTTCAGAAATCAGCTGATAGTTTGATAAGTCTTATGGGCACTCCTTTTTGTAGGTAACTGTCTCCTTTTCTCTTGCTGCTTTTAAGATTCTTTCCTTATCTTTCATTTTGGGTAATGTAATTATTATGTGCCTTGTTGTTCGCTTCCTTGGGTCCAACATCTTTGGGACTCTCTGAGCTTCCTGGACTTCCTGGAACTGTATTTCCTTTGCCAAATTGGGGAAGTTCTCCTTCATTGTTTTTTCTAATAAGTTTTCAATTTCTTGCTCTTCTTCTTCTCGTTCTGGCACCCCTATGATTCAGATGCTGCAATGTTTAAAGTTGTCCCAGAGGTTCCTCAGCCTCTCCTCATTTTTTTGAATTCTTGTTTCTTCATTCTGTTCTGGTTGATTGTTTATTTCTTCCTTCTGCTCCAAACCATTGATTTGAGTCCTGGTTTCCTTTCCTTCACTGTTGATTCTGTGTATATTTTTCTTTATTTCATTTTTCATAGTCTTTACTTTTTCCTTTATTTTCCAACCATACTCAACCATTTCTGTGGGCATCCCGATTACGAGTGTTTTGAACTTAGCATCAGATAGGTTGGCTATCTCTTCATCACTTACTTGTATTTTTTTCTGGGGCTTTGATCTGTTCTTTCATTTGGGCCATATTTTTTGACTCGGCACACCTGTTGTATAAGGGACGGAGACTTAAGTATTTACCATGGTGGGGCAATCCAGTAGCTTTGTTGTGGCACTGTATGTGGAGGAGGGGTCCAAGAGGGAACAATGGCTTGCTCAGCTCTCTGCCAGCTTTCAGTCACTTTCTCCACTACCAACAAACATTTGCACCCTTCTGGTGCTGATTCGTGGATGGGTAGTTTTGTGTACATTCTAGGACCCTGTGGGACTCTCCTGTGAGGCTGAGAGTTCCTCCTATTGCCACAACCCCCACAGTTTTTTTCAGTCAGAGGTTTTGAAGCTTTATTTCACTGCAGTAGAACCCTGGGTTGTGAGGTCTGTCTCGCTCCCTAGTTGTTCCTCCTGGTTTATCTGCACACAAATGTGGGACAACTCACTCCACCAACTGCCACCTTGCCATGAGTCCTCTCCACCCCAGCTGCCTGTCCCTGCCCCTCCTACTGGTCTGGACGAATGTTTCTTCTTTAACTCCGTGGTTGTCGGACTTCCATACAGTATGATTCTCTGGCATTCATGGTTGTTTTTTGTTTTTAAATGTGTTATTGTTCTTTGGGTTGTGCGAGGAGGCAAAGTGTATCTACCTACTCCTCCATCTTGTCCAGAAGTTCTCCTTTCATTTTAAATGAGAGCCTTGCTGGATAAAGTAGTCTTGGTTGTAGGTCCTTGCTTTTCATTACTTGTAATATTTCATGCCAGTCCTTTCTGGCTTGTAGTGTTTCTGTTAAGAAATCAGTTGATAGCCTCATTGGAGTCCCTTTGTATGTTACTAGCTGTTTCTCCCTTGCTGCCTTTAAGAGTCTCTCTTTGTCTCTAAAATTTGTCATTTTAATATTGATGTGTCTTATAGTTGGCCTCTTTGAGTTCATCTTGATTAGGACCATCTGTGCTTCCTGAATTTACATATTTTTTTTTCCTTTGCCAAGTTAGGGAAATTTTCTGCCATTATTCTTTTAAACAGATTTTCTATTCCTTGTTCCTTTTCTTCTCCTTCTGATATTCATGTGACATGAGTGTTGTTACATTTCACATTGTACTGAAGCTCCCTTAAACTATTCTCATTCTTTTTTGAGTCTTTTTTCATTTGTTGCTCTGACTGGGTATTTCTTTCTACTTTGTCTTCCAGCTTGCTGATTCAGTCCTCTGCTTCATCCAGCCTGCTATTAATTCTTTCTAATGCATTTTTCATTTCAGATATTGTATTCTTCATTTCTTCCTGGATCTTATTGATAGATTCTATGTCCTTTTACATGCCCTGTAGTTCCCACTAAGTTCCTCATAGTTGTCACTGAGTTCCTTGAGCATCCTTATAACCATTATTTTGAATTCTATGTCTGATGGATTTCCTGCCTCAATTTCATTTAGTTCTTTTTATGGGGAATCCTCCTTTCCTTTCAAATGGGGGTTATTTCTTTGTATCCCCATTTTATGTAACTTTTTTTGTTTGTTTCTGCATTTCAGGTTGCTTTGCTTTGCATGCCTATCTTTGTGGGGTAGACTTCTGTGGTAAAAGTCTATGGGACTCAGTGGCCTGTATGCTCTAGGGTTGGCCTTTATTCAGTTTATGTGAGCTTTCTTGTTGTACTTGGGCTTTGATTATTAATGGCTCATTTGTTGTTGGGTTCTCTCCTCTGGCTGGCTGACTGGGAATTACCTCCCCCTACCCCGGCCCAAGTCTTCTATGCAGTTGTACAGGTGCTGGTTAGCAAAGCAGTACTGCCCAGAAAACAAAACCCATGCCAACAAAAATACCCCCCTTCCACATCAGCAGTATCAACAGTAATTGAGCAAAGATGAATAAAGTTAGAGAGATTAAAAATATTGTGCTAGGAAAAAAGGAATATGAGATCACTAAAAGGGAGAAAAATGATTTTGAGAAGAAATAAGGAGGAGAAATAGTAAGAATAGGAAAAGAAATGAGGCAAAGAAAGGGAGAAAATAAAATTTAAATTGTAAGTAAAATAGGGAGGGGCAATGGCAATATGGAGTAAGAAAAGGCAAATGTATAACATGAGGTTTGAAATAAAATTTAAAAATTATACCAAAGGGAACAAAATTACAGAAAAACCACAGCAGGGTCAATATCAATGACAGCTGAGCCAAGATTAATAAAGGTGGAAAGAGAATAATAACATTATACAAAAAAGAGAAGAGAAAATGAGATATCTATAGTAAGGGAAATGATTTTTCAAATAAAAAATGATTTGGGAGGATAGAGAGAGTAGAAATAATGAGAATTAGAAATAGAATCCAGGCTAAGAAGAGGAAAAAATAAAATTTCAACTCAAATAAGCATGTGTAGGAGGAAGGCAAAATGAAAGACAAAGGGAGAGTAACTATGAGGTTTTAATTAAAAAAATAGTGAACAAATAGGAATACAGTTGAAGAAGAACAGCAATACTATAATATCCACGCCAAACAAGCCACAATTATAAATGTGGAAAGAAAATAAGAATATTATAAGGGGAAAAAGAATGAGAGCTGACTGAAGGAAAGAAAAATGATTTTGAGAGGATAGAAGGAGAAATAGTGAGAGTAAGGAGTACCATGGGGAAAAATAAGATTCACAATGAAAATAAGGAAGGGCAGGGAAAAGGCAAAATGGAGTAAGACAAGGAAAGGTACAATGTGAGATTTGAAATAAAAATAAAATTAAAAATAATAAAAATCTAAATAAAAAGAATAAGAAATAAAAGACAAAGAATAGTGAATTAGTTGGAATGCAATTGATGCAAAAGAAGAAGTGTTAAAAGGCTATGCAAAAGAAAAACAATCAATTCTGAAGAGCAATGAATTGGGATTCATCCCAGCAGAGTTTGGTGTTTGCCTTCTGTCTTCTCTTTCTGTATCTGCTTCTGGGTTTTTTTTTTTTTTTTTTTTTAATCAAATGAAGGTTCCAAGATGAGTCTTCAAAGTTCTGGCAGCTCCACCTGTATCACATTCACCTCCCTCTAGATGGGGCATCTATTGTGATCCGGAGGGAGGGGCCCCAGGGTCTCCCCTGGGAGACACTGTTCAACCTTCTGGGAAAGTTGTGGGTATGTTCCCCCTGCCCCTGCACCACTCGTCTTGGTCTGTCCCAGCTTATTTCCAATAATGCATAGTTCCTGATGAACTAGCTGTCCGTTTCCAGGGAGAGGCCAGTCTGAGTAAGAGGGTCAGCTCTTTCCTGTTTGGTGCTGGTGGCAACTCTCTGTACTAGCTGAGGCTGGGTGGGGCCCTGATTCCCTCTTGCTGCACTGATTTCTGATCTCCTTGCTTGCTGGCCTCAGTGGAACAGTGCCCTAGGAACCAGTGTATTTTGTCTCCATGAGAGAAGTTCAAAATGGGCCCATTAGGTGTTTCTTTTTCTGTCTTTCTCTTGTGAATATGGACTCTGCAGGATTTCTTGCTTGAAGTCCTGCAGGAGGTGGGGGCTGAGTGCATCCTTCCCTTCCCAGAGTTCGATCTCCTCCTGGGAAGGTGGCTTTGTCTGGCTGTAAATAATCTCAGGTGCTCCACTCCTGCCCATCCAGTTCCCAGCCCATTGCCCTCAAAGCAGACATAGTCCCAAAGTCTCCACTCTGTTCAGCCTCCAGGTTGCTGGGTACATCAGGCTGGGGCCAAGAAATCCCTTTGCTGTGCACCTTTCTGATTTCTCTGCCCAGCTGCACTCAGTGAGAGTATACCACACCCTCAATCCTTTCCCTTTGCTGGCAGGGCAGCTGCACACAGGGTCTCTGTTCAGCATGCCTCAGGTCCACTTTTAAAAAGTTTCTCTGGGCACTCCCACTGTAGCACTGAGTCACTGTCTGGTTTTCTTCACACACCACCCTCCAAAAAACCAAAAGTCTCTCATAGTCATGGCTGGCCATGGCCTGTCTCTGCCCAACCCAGGTGCAGATAGAATTCCTCTCTCTCTGACACTCTCCTGGTTGGCATTTGCCACTGCAGTTATGAGTGTGCTGCTTGCTATGTGTGGGTGCAGCCTGTATCTCCCCAAGTTTGTATATTCAAGTCACTCCCAGCCCAGGTCTGGGGGTTCTCTACTCTGGGAGGGGAAGAAGTTGCAAAGCTGTGATCTTGACCAGGGTCTCTGTGCCTGCAGGTGCCCCTCCTGGGGTACTTCTTACCTCCCATTGTAAAGCATCTTCTGTACTCCTTGGCTTCCAAACTTCATATCAGCTAAGATTCTGTTGAATGATCAGTTTATTTTTCAGAAGGTTAGTCAAGTATCCGAGTTGGGGGCAAGAGCAAGTGGACTCAGCTTCTACCTACTTGGCTGCCATCTTATCTCCTCAATACCTACTTATTTACTTACCAATAAATATTCTTCCCTTTTCTTTATCTTCAGTGACATCTCTTCCATTGAAAACCTTACCTGATAACTCAAACCCTCACTAATCCCATTGCCCTCTATATTTCTGTAGCAATTTTAATTTTCCTGCTTAATTTATGACTTATTTATGACTTGCCATCATTCAGGTATATTGGTGTTTCCATCTTGGTTAGATTTTAAGAGCAGAGACCATGCATTTTAATTCTCCATTTTTCATCACCTTCAACATAATAATGAACATAGAATAAATGCTCAATTTTTACTTCCTCATTGACATACCTACTTAGCTTGATCCAGTGACACTTGATGGTATAACCACACAGTTGCATGTATGTTGTTAGCCTACCTATAATATATTTTTTCCTCTTTTCTGTCTTCTCACCCATAGCATGTGCGTTCCGGTACAATGGACTCTCCTTCGTCTACCTCATCTACCTCTTACTCATTCCTCTGTTCTCAGAGCCAACAAGAGCAACGATGCAAGGTAAGAGGCAGTTACCATTCTGTGCCACAGTCTGAATGCATTTTCTGAGCTTTCTGGGCTTGTCTTTATCTGATGGGATGGATGACGTCTGTGCAGCAAGCTGGTCCAGTGGGGACTGGGTGTCAAATATGTGAACAGCTGCATCAAGCAGAGTAGTGTGGAACATGTTGATGATAAATGTCATTTGCAGAGCTAATATCCCATTTAAGTTCCATATTATCTCTAGATTAGTAAACTTGCGATACATCTGGAATGTTTTGGCTAGTTAAGACAAACTCAATGTATTTTCAATGAAATAAGGCAGATGACATGACAAGATTGGCACATGATTTACATGGCAGATTGCTGGGGAGAATGTGTTGGCAAGTAGAAAAAGGGAAGTCTTACATTTCTAAGCCACCTAGCAGAACTGGGTAGGAAGCTGGGTCTTAGTCTTGACTTGTTCATATATCAATTGAGATCTCTTACATATGCCTCTCATCAAATACTTTGCATAAGTTATTTGAGTCTGAGGAATAGTTTCTCAAATATATTACTCCAAAACTTTATATCCCTTTCCCATTGTTCTATAAGAACCTGAAGTTATAGAAGATTGACCATATCTCCTTAGGCCTGATTAGGAAGCATGGTCTGGTTTGTAAATTTATATATTTGAAGTTCCTCCATAAGTATTAGAATTAAACCAAAATGAGTTCATTTAGTAACTTGTTTTTCTAAAGAATGTCATGATAAGAAATAAGGGCTATGCCAAATGTCTTAGGTGAGTGTGATGACTGTATGTTTACATGAGAGAAAAAGGAAGCTGTTTGGCCCAACCTATCATATGGTGGGGAAAGGCCATTGATAAAGGCTCCCAGTTCATAGTGATGCCTCATCAGGAACAGAAGTAAGGACTAGAATGTCCAGAGCAGCAAATAATGACTCTATCTTTTCCATTCCTTCCCTTAACTATTATATTTACCGTGCATTTTATGATCATTCATCTTAATAGTTATGACTGCAGATACTATGTTGATTTTTCTGCCTCAAGAAAAATCTAAAAAATAGCTCTTCTTAAATCCTTAATACATAAAGTTAAAGAGGGTTAGAGAAATGTGAGTTTATACAAATCCTCATTCAAACCCAAAATACATTGTTTATGTGACCCCCACTCACCTTAGCTTCTTTCCTACAGTTCAATATAAACAGAGACATTTAAACAGAATAACTTCTGATCTCACAGAACTAAGATTAAACATACAGCCAGCTCCTAATTTGTGGCTTGGAACTCATGTTTCAAAGAAAGAAGGTTTCAGACACATTCAGAAGAAAGTGATTTAAAAATGAGTACCTGTGTATGTTCAAATAAATTATCTCTTGCTTTTATATCAAGGTGTCCTTTATTATTTTATCTGGAATCAGATAACTGGGATTTCCCCCTCTATTGTTTCGTAACAATGCCTGCTTTGCCTTCTTCCCAGATAACCATGCCTGCCCTTGGGCATGTTGCCTCAGTTTCTGTGGGAGTGGGATATGTACCTATGTCAGAAGTGCATGACAGTGGTCCCATCCTTTATGCCCAAGTCCATCAGGAACTGACATGGAGCTTATAGTCCAAATGTAAAATCATGTACAAAAAAGCAAATGCTCTCTGTGTAAAGAAATTTCCTGAATTAACAAACTGTTATGAGGTCCATGGAGAAGCAAAACATAGTAAGTACACAAATGTCTGCTGCTGCTGCTCCTAACAGGAGATGAAACAAGAACTGGTCTTGAAAGGGAAACCCAGGTGTCTTTTCAGTTACTATCTGGAAGTAGTATTGTGATTATTTTCTCTTTCTTACATTTTAATGCCAAGAAGCATGACTAATATTCAACATAGCCTCACTTATTTGTTTGTTTGTTTATGGAAATGTAGAGGGACTATAAGAAAGGCTGTCCCACCTATTTTTTTCTGAACATGTAGGAAGCACAAGCCAGGTGTTTCTAAGCCTGTGTTTTGAAATACCTCACATTGGGCATTTCTGGCAGTACATGATCAAGACCATCATTACAGCCTATGTGGAGCAGATGTACACAATGACAGATCTGAAAGAGTGACTGCAGCATGGCTTCTCAGAGAGATGCTGGCTTAAATACACTAAGACTTTCCACTTCATGTTCATGCACATTTCTATTGAATTGATAAGAAAGCACATTGGCATACTGAAAGAACTAATAGTAATCTTTGCACCACCTGCTCATAGGCAGGCTCTGCCTTAAAACAGCAGGTAAATTTGAATTGTCCCCCAAGCTGCTCAGGCTTCTGTGCATGTCCACAAGATGATGTACTAATGCAGACTCCCTGTGAATGAATGTGTGGTGCACATATATGAAAGTTACTTCCTGACCCTCTGCCCTCAATTTGATCTGTGGGAATTTTTTTACTGTGTGGTTATTTTTCCTGAAGTATATACACAGAAGGGTCCACTAGGTGAAGAAAGTCAGTGTCAGCACTGAGAAAGTGTATCTTTGGGAAAGTTCTTAAAGTGGCCTAAGTATGAAAACCCATTTGCTCTACTGTAGTTGTTTTGGACAGGGACATCTACTTTCTGTGATCTCAGGGCTGTCGGGAGGATACAGATCACATGAGTATGACTGAGGTTTTCCCAATGCATGGGATTAGACACAGATTTGCTGTATGGCTGGAAATGACTGCGTGGGAGATGGAAGAAGATCAGGAGCAGTTAGTTCTGTGTTAAAATGTTATCAAGTTTAAAAAAGAATTTGAATGAGGACAATTGCTTGGGTGTTCAATACATTTAACTTTCTTGTGAGTATCATCTGAATTGCTGAAGTTGAGGGTTGGAGAAGCTTTCAGGAATTATTAAGCATATTCCAGCAACCAGCAGTGGAATCCCTTCTACAATGTCCAGGTTGGCTGCCTATGTAGTCTCTTCTTAGATACCACTGATGGATGGAGTAACTTGTCTATCTGGGAAGTCTTACACAGTTCTTTCATGATTAGACCTGAAATCCATCTCCTGGGAAATCTAAGACATTGTTTCCAGCCCCAAGCTACAACAAGTTGACAGATTCTAGAAGATTGCTTTATAATAATATGAAGGGATTAATCAAAAGATGGGGAATTTAACTAAATGAGTTTGTCTTTCATTAATCTAGGATTTTGAAATTCTCATTTTTCCATTTCAGATCTTCAAATGCGTAATTATCTCAGTAGGATGGTATCAATCAGTGTCTAACCTGAAATCAGGAACCACTCTAGGTATTTTAAAAGGAGAAAATGTAATAGAGGAAATTGGTCACTAGAAGTTAGAAAAGAGCCAAGAAATCAAAAAGAATGTTGATGTGACTTAGATAGCAAAGTAGGAAGGTTGAGGAGGAACAAGAGGTACTATGAGCAGAACTGAAAAACAAGAGCCATCCACTAGTTGCTAGAATCACAGAAGAAAGTTGGGAAATAGACCTCTGTAGACAGGCATTGACAGGTAGTCAGCTATTAGTTATGTAAACCAAATGAGACAGTTCCATGTTGTCAATAAACTGCTCATTGCTTTCAAATGTCAGAAGGTGGTTAGCTGAGGTGATAATAGTTCCCTTTAGTCTTCATGGGACAAAATATCCCTAGTTACTCAAAGGTGTGATTTTTCAACTGTCCCATTCAGACAGATTTCATCTGGAGAATTTTCATCCCTCTGTGAGAATTTCTTCTAGAATGCTATGTGCAGTGGGTACTGAATTATAAATTCAGAATTCCCCTTTCAAACTGAGGCACCATTCCCAGCTGCCCATGATT
Source organism: Trachops cirrhosus (assembly GCA_028533065.1). Lineage (NCBI taxonomy): Eukaryota > Metazoa > Chordata > Mammalia > Chiroptera > Phyllostomidae > Trachops > Trachops cirrhosus. The sequence goes on along the minus strand of CM052547.1, from coordinate 45,724,030 downwards.
GCTCCCAGCAGAATCCCTCCCTAGAAATTGGTGGTGGCTAAAGGAAGTTCATGAGTGCACACACACAGGAGGAAGGCTATACCAGTGATTATTCAATATGAGTGCAAAGACCTCAAGTCTGGAAACTCTGCAGGGTTATGCTAGCTCCAGAGCACCCCATCAACTGAGGCCCCCATTGTGAGAGCATCACAGTTTAATTTCTCCCTTCATGGAGTCCTACTGCTTTCACATTGTGAAAGGTGTTATGGCCAAGAGCACCGCCCAATAAATGATCTGTTGTGTGAATTCACCTGAACTCACCTCAGTGCCTGTTCTGGGGAATCAGACCTAGACTGGTCCTTACAGACAGGACCATTGCCTCAGACATCTGGTCAGATTAGGGAACACATATTGATGGAAGGCAAGGACTGAGGGGGCGGAGGAGTGGAGCATGGGAGATGAAACAATGATCCAGAAAGAGCCTCAACGTGCCTGTGCAAGGGTATGAAACACTGCCAAGGACTGCAGCCAAAGCCAGTGTGCTGTGAGTCCTGTGTGTCCTCGACTAAAAGTACCTGACCCAAATGTCACTTCTTTTGATCAAGTTTTCCTCCTCTATAGATGGGGGACCCAAATTCCCCAGGATTACTAGACTTTGTGGGATCACAGGAGCAGATATAAATTTCAAACAAAATATAAAATTATAACACAGTAGTTATTATTAGCTGTAGAAATGGCATCATTTTGAACTGGCATGCACATACCTCTGCAGTCCCCTGCATGTTGAAGGCTTTTCCCAGATTCCAAATGGGTGGCCTCTCCTCTGAATTCAGATTTCTCTCAAGTGTCACCTCCTTAGAGGCGACCTCCTTAACTAAACCTGTCTTATCCCAATTCCCACCTTATTTTTTATACTATGAGCCAGTTTTGTTTTTTTAGTATTTGTACATACCTGAAATTATTTGTGTAATCAATCCACAGCAAAAACTGGACTTGGGGGCCCCAGGCTCACAGCTATCCAAATTCTCCCTGTGATTGTCCCTGCATACCTCCTTTTTGTAACAGATCCTCCACAACTGATGGGCAAAATTCTAAGTAGTCCATAGCGCTCCTCAGCTTTTACATAACAAAGTGTCTTAAGGTCACTTTAGTGCCCCAGTCAGTCCAAGATGATTATCACATCAGATAATATACACCACTGTAAAACTTAAAAATATAGAATGTTATTTAACACTTAAGTTTCTCCCCTCTGCCAGTATGTGGGCACTGCATATGGAATGAGGGCTCTGGAGGTCCTTTCTGGAATGTTCCATGTGACTCTGTCCCTCCCTGCCTTCCATGCTCCTGACCTGAGCAGGGCTGAATCTTGATAGATGTGTACTCACCGTAGGTCCCAGGCAGGTGGAGAACTCTCCACCCACTGGTTATGACTCCCTTCAGTTTCCTTGGTCCAATACTTACCACCTTTACCTTTCCCATTGTTTTCTTGGACAAAGTGACTTTAACTTGGCTCTCAGAAGGTTATTCTCTCTATTTCTCTCTTTTCTCCATGTCTGTCTTTCTCCCCTTTTCTTTGACACACACACACACACACACACACACACACACACACACACACACTCATGACTTGGGCAATAGTCGCCTTCAACTTGCCATCAGTCAGTGTGCAACTACTTCCCTCAGCAAGAATTTCACCTTTGGATTTCTCAAGCCAGAGTCATATTTCAGTGAAGTAAGTCCCCTGAGCTCACAGAATGATCTCACTGAAGATTTTCTCACTGGGCTTGGAATTATCTCTACAATATCCAACCCTTTTGGCTTCTCCAGTATTCTCTTTCATATCTTCCATGGGTTGAAAACAAATGTCTTTGCTATAGTATTCACTGGAGAATGAGGGAGAATTTGCCACTAAGCTGTGGTTCCACCTTGGGCCTGCACCTGAAACTTAGCCATTGTCCCATATCCATACACTTATTTCCTGTATCTCTTTCCCTTCTAGTGTGTAAACTTCCAGATGGCAAGATTTTGCTGTTTTGTTTACTGCAATATTTCCAGGACACAGAAGAGTGCCTGTGTATTGAAGGAATTCAGTAAATATTTATGGAAAGGATTTATTTCCAGAGTTAAGTGTTGTAGAAGCATTTATGAACACAGCTATAATCCTGTGCTTACCTCAACCTCTATAATAGCCAACATCACAGAACAATATCTTCCATATACCCATATTCTGGAGACAGAAGCTTAGGGTATAATAAACTATTGGATTTTGCTATTTTCAATTTGATTGAGATCAGAGGATCACAAGTAATTGAATAAATTGAATGTTTTATGTGTTTATATACAATGATAAGCATCTTATTTAAGCAAATACAGATTCTCTTGCATTGCCATGAAACCTTTTGTAAGCTGAAACAGTGTAAAACAAAGAAGCAATTGCCTTACGACACATCTTATTAATGCACACACAAAATAAATAAAGATAATGCACAGAGGCTCATACACAGTTCACAGCTGTGACAGCTTGATGCTGAGATGCTGAGTGTGGTTCCTGGGGAAGGAGCTTGGTGGGACCACTTTCCTTGTTCAGGGTACACTCTGCAAACCAATGCTGAAAGCTATTTTTGCTTTTCACCTTTTTTTGTAAAAGCAAAATCCTCTTCAGATTTCTTTTTTTTTTTAACATTTTTATTGTTGTTCAAGTATAGTTTTCTGCCTTCCCCTGCCATCCCTCCTTACCATCCCAGCCCTCCCCACCTCCTTCCCCTGTTTCCACCCCGCCTTGTTAGTGTCCATGTGTCCTTTATAATTGTTCCTGCAAAGCCTTCACCCTTTTCCCCTATAATCCCCTCCCCTCTCCCCTCTGTTCACTGTCAGACTGTTCTCAGTTTCAGTGTCTTTGGTTATATTTTGCTTGCTTGTTCATTTTGCTGATTAGGTTCCTCTTAAACATGAGATCATATGGTATTTATTTGTCTTTCACTACCTGGCTTATTTCACTTAGCATGATGCTCTCCAGTTCTATCCATGCAGTCACAAAGGGTAGGAGTTCCTTCTTTCTGCTGCATAGAATTCCATTGTGTAAATGTACCACAGTTTTTTGATCCACTCATTTACTGATGGGCACTTAGGTTGCTTCCAGCACTTGGCTATTGAAAATTGTGCTGCTATGAACATTAGGGTGCATAGGATCTTTTGGATTGGTGGTTCAGGATTCTTAGGATATAATCCCAGCAGTGGAATTGCCAGGTCAAAAGGCCATTCCATTTTTAGTTTTTTGAGGAAATTCCATACTGTTTTCCACAGTGGTTGCACCAGTCTGCAATCCCACCAACAGTGCACTAGGGTTTCCTTTTCTCCACAACCTCTCCAGCACTTGTTGTTTGTTGCTTTGTTTATGATGGCCATTTTGACTGGTGTGAACCAGTATCTCATTGTGGTTTTAATTTGCATCCCTATGATAGCTAGCAATACTGAGCATCTTTTCATATGTCTCTGAACCCTCTGTTTTTCCTCCTTGGAGAAGTGTCTGTTCAAATCCTTTGCCCATTTTTTAATTGGGTTGTTTGTCTTCCTGAAGTAGAGTCATGTGAGTTCTTTGTATATTTTGGAGATCAAACCCTTGTCCGAGGTATCATTGGCAAATATGTTTCCCATAGAGTTGGTTCTCTTTTCATTTTAATACTGTTTTCTTTAGCAGTGAAGAAGCTTTTTATTTTAATGAGATCCCATTTGTTTATTCTTTCCTTTATGTCCCTTGCTCTAGGGGACATATCAGTGAAAATATTGCTGTGTGGAATATCTGAGATTTTATTGCTTATGTTCTCCTCTAGGACTTTAATGGTGTCATGACTTCTATTTAAATCTTTTATCCACCTTGAATTTATTTTTGTGTATGGTGTAAGTTGGTGCTTGAGTTTCATTTTTTTGCTTGTAGCTATCCAGCTCTCCCAACACCATTTGTTGAAGAGGCGATTTTTACTCCATTTTATGTTGCTGCCATCTTTGTCGAATATTAATTGACCATAGTGACTTGGGTTCATTTCTGGGCTCTCCATTCTGTTCCACTGTTCTATCTGTCTGTTTTTATGCCAGTACCAGGCTGTTTTGATTACATGTAATGTGGCTATGTGATACAGTTTGATATCAGGTATTGTAATCCCTCCTACTTTGTTCTTCTCTCTCAAAATTGCAGCAGCTGTTCAGGGTCATTTATGGTTCCATATAAATTTTTGAAGTGTTTGTTCCATGTCTGCAAAACATGCTATTGGTACTTTAATAGGTATTACATTGAATCTATAAATTGCTTTTGGTAGTATGGACATTTTGATGATGTTAATTCTTCAGATCCATAGGTTTCTTTCAATTAGCAAAAGCGGGTACTAATGTAGGTCTTTGTAAAAATGAAGTGGTGTACAGCAAAATTTTGAAAGTGGGGGATACCTGTAATACTGGAGAAAGAGCATCTTTTGCTTTGCACTTAGCAGAGTACATTTAATTGAGATTATACTCCATCAAATTTACTAACTAATCTATAATTAACTTCAAGTGGCCAAAATATTCCAAATCAATGAGGCATTAAATTCTTCAACTGTACACATAATAGATTCCTTATACCTGATATGTTAAGTACAGTACATTGATCAATATGGTGAGAGTTTGCATTGTGTTTGGATAGAAAGGAATGTAAGTAATAAAATATAAGATATGGAAGGAAGCAACAGCAAGTGCTCAATATATTTTTGCTAATCATAATAATATTATTATTTTAAAGTACAACATAATTTCTTTGCACATTGGAGTGAACCAGGTTTAGAAATCTCAGTCTCATGTGTATGACCATAGAGAGTATTTATCTCAGGATTTGTTCTGGTGGTCTGTAAATATCAGCTATGAATTATGAGATTTTCAAAGTCCTTTGTTAACTAATATTTAGGTTAAGTAACCCATTCATACACACGGGCAAATATACAGAGCAAATAGCACTGCTTACAAAGTACAAACTTTGCATCAATTATTTATATGTATAAATTTTATTTAATTCTCAAAACAACATTTTGAGGACACTGCTACTATTATTAAAAACTACTGTAAAAAATCCTCATATTGAAGATGAAGATTGGTTCCAGGTGTGTTAAAAACAAGCCCTAGTCTACACAAGTGCTGTGTGGGTGGACATGCTCTTAATCATGGTGTCGTTCAGACTCATGACCTGGACAGAACAGTCTTCTGGAGATTTGCAAGAGGAGAGGCAAAACTAGTCACTTAATAAATACTTATTGGCTGATAAATTACCAGGGTCTGAGCACAAAGTCTGGAGAAATAATATTCATATTTTTAAAGGAGATATTTTAAAATACATTGGTACAGATTGATGACATGTGTAAGTTACATAGAAGATAGATCATATTAAAAGTAGCTGGTTATTTCTTTCAACAAATAGTAACTGAAAGACTACTTTTCAGGAAACACAATGTTTGGATTGATGAAGCATAAAAAAGGAGGCAAAAACATGGTTCTTCCCTGGAGTAGCCTCCCAAACATGTATCTCATTAAATGTTAACTCTTTCAAAGAGGTTATCTTGGGAAGCCATATACCTATTTCAGCAGTACTGTCATTTCTGTGTTGATCTAAAGTTACTTTGCAGTTGCTTAAGAATTTGCATTGAATAGACACAATCATAGCAAGCCATTGTCCTTAAAGGTAGGTCTGACTTGTACAGCATTTGAAGTCAAGTTTGATGGGGAAAAAGAACTGGTGGTGAAATACGTACTATCAATTTTATATAAAAAGGACAAAACCCAGAGTATTTAGTATAAAACAAATTGTCTAGAGGTCAATCATTAAAAATGAGGAATTTTAAAGTTTACTTGTATGAGAATACAATGGTTGATATATATGACATAACAAATACATGTGGAACATTTTTCCATGATGTATATATGATATACTTAATTCATGATGTTGTCATGAAATGAGATACTGGGATGAAAAGGTAGCATCCTAAAGAAAGTATTGATTAGATAGATTTACCCTGCAGTGTTGACTGTAATAGCTAAGGAGTGCCTAATTAACGTAGGGCAGAAACTTAAGTATCTGGAGAGGTACTTAAACTGAGGATTTCAGTAGTATTAAAAGGAACTAACTTTTATGGCACAGTTCCTATGTGCCAGGCATTATTGTAAGCACTCACCATACTAAGTCATTTAATTAGATGAAAAATTATTTATTGAAAGGGAATCTCCATTCTGGAATGAAAAAAAAAATAAACATGTATTATGAAATTACCTAGGTTATAAATCTACTTACCAAACTAGGAATACTACACAGTGGGGTACTAATATTAAAGTTCTCTCTTCCTATTAATGAATTAGTGAGAAATCTATGATAATGAGACTTAGTCACATTTTGGCCAGTCTAGATTTCTATTTTCCTGGCATCATTCTATGTGTCCAAGGAGCTCGTTTCCCATAAAGCTGCTATGCAATGTGAAGTTTGCTGTTCTCTGGAAATTGCTTCTACCTGCTTGCTCGGTCCTGCCAGCAACTTTTTGTTAATGTGTTCTCTTTATAGGCTCTTTCTTGGTGGGGAGGAATTGTCTACTTACTGAGGTCTAATTGAAAAGGAATTCTCCAAATTACAAGACTACAACACTTCCTGGGCAACATTCCTCATAAACTTTCCAGCAAGAATATGCTAGAAGCATCATCATCCAGTTAGTTCACCTGTGAAATGTTTATGATGTACACATGGACACACACATATGCTAAGGGATAAAAAAGATTGTTGTCTAAGGTGTATAATTATTTCTAAGGACAAAGTTGTCTTCTTGCCTAAGGACTCATACTCATTCTGAGAGACTTCATTACAAATGTTTTATAAGACTGGACAACACTGGAATAGATGAGAACCAAACTCCCAGAGGTGGAGGAATGGGAAGGACTCACAGTGCCTGGGCAGACCTTTCCTGTCTTCTGTGTTCAGTTACCCTAGCTAGCTCCTCCTGGAGTAGGTGCCACAGTGATGGTGGGCCCAGTTCTTTGCTGAGGGCAGTCAACTGCCAAAGGAATAACAACACAGCTGCACACTGCCAACACTTTCAGGCTCTGCCCTCAGAATATTTTTCAATATAGGGTTTTGTGGAGATTTTCTCCTGCCTGTTATAAAAGGAATGGTCTCTGAATTATCTTTGTGTTTTTGTTTTTACTAAAAAAATTGCATTGTCATTTTGTGCAAAGTAGTAATTCCCTTGATCTACTTGCTTGCATTTACACTAAAAAGTGATTAAAAAAAATTTCCTGGCTATTGGGATTTCTTTCAACAATTGGAAGGAGGAACAGAATTAAAAAGAGGTAGTAAAGGAATAACCTAATTATGCTTAGGTGACAATTGTCAGCAAGTGATATTTTGGGCAGGCTAAGTTAACTTTTGTAAACTGTTGGCAAACTTATTTTAAAATGATAGAAAAAAGATATTTTACTCCCTTCAACTCTGAATAATGGTCTTTGTTTAAGAGGACATTATACTAACCATAAATAATCCTGTGTGTGTTTTGTGTTGCAAATAATCACCACTAGGGACATCCTGAGTTTCTGACCTAAGATATACCAAAGACACCCTGGGAAAGGAAAAATGATGTTCAGTTTGCCTTTATGAAGAGGCAAAGAGGTCTGTAACTTGTAAAGACATGTTTAGATGTCAGAGAGGAAATAGTAGCAGATATTTAAAACTGCTTACATCTGTTTTTTGTTAAAACACTGTTAGTCTTTACACCATTACTCTACTTATTACTATGTTTTATTATGTCATAATAAAGCAAAAAAAAAGCAGGAAAATATCTGAGTAAATTATTAAGTGTTTTATTAATATCAGTTCCCCACCAAAAGGAATGCTAACAAAAATAATTAGATGTTTGTTTCTTTTTTATTATTTATTGATTTTAGAGAGAACGAGGAAGGGAGAGTGAGAGAGAGAGAAACATCATTTGCTGTTCCACTTACTTATGCATTCATTTGTTGATTCTTGGTTCATTGGTACATGCCCTGCCCAGGGATTGAACCTGCAACCTTGGCATATCAGGACAACACTCTAACCAACTGAGCTACCTGGCCAGGGCAGGTGCATGTTCCTTAAAATTTTGAATAAATTGATTTTTTCATACTTCTTTTAGATTATGTTATCTGTCTTTTTGGGGGATGGTACAGCTATCATGCTGCATTGTTATTTCAAGTTTGGCAAAAAATATCCAGTCAGACAGAAGGTGTTTCAGACAACACATATAATTCTCTGCTCAGGAAACATTGAGTTTTATTATTATATGACTGAGAGAAGACTTTAGAAGTTCCAAACTTTTTGCTTTATTTGGCTACAATAAACTAAATATACATTATAACCTTACCTGTGATTTAAAAGCCACTTTGTCATTACAGTGAGGTACTTCACTTGAATCAATATCCATTTGTTGATCCACTCTTCAAATTACTATTGTTTTGTTTATGCAGTTTACAAACACTTACTGGCACCTACACTGTTAAGCCTTGCACTAGACCACTAGACATACAAAGATAAATAAGATAGCCTTTCTGTCCTCCGACAACTCCACCTTTGCCATTTATTAACAGCCCTGTCTTAGGCAAATCCTTTAAATTATCTGAGTCTTTTCCTCATATGTTGAGCCCTTGGCACTGGTCCTGGACAGAACATTAAGAAATCTGCCTGTGTGAGTCACATTCACATGCACCTACTTGTGTGATATGTGCTGAACAATAGATAAAGAACTCTGGAGGAGGAAATCATCGCTCCTGTATGACTTTCTAAACTTGTTTCCCTTTGAAAGTGTTCAACTTACTTGATTTATCAAGTGTGTATTTTGAGTCAGTTTATTTTATTGTTAAAGTTGGCTCCTTCAGAGCCTTGACAAGCCTAGTTTCTGATTAATTCATTTGTTACAGTCTGGGCCTTACTTCATGGGTAACTGTTTATCTTAAACAAATTCAGGTATATTTGAAGATTTATACACAATAACCTTTTCAGATGAAAACTTAATTTAACTTGCAAACAGTGCTGATTATTAAGTTTAAGAAGAATAAATAAGTAAGTAACAAATACAGTGCTTGCTCAATGCCAGGCAACATCACCCCTATGAGACAAGTACTAGTGTTCATATTTTACAGATAGGAAACTGAGAAACACACAGAGATTAATGAATAATTTTTGAAACTCACACTTTTCACAATAGATTAAATTAGTGAAAACTTCTAATATAAATAATTCAGTTATCTGCATTGGCATTTCTCTCATTTGACTGCATTTTATTACAAAATTAATTTTTAAACATTTTATTTATTTAGTTCTAGAGAAACGGAGGAAGAAAGAGAGGGAGAAACATCAATGTGTGGTTGCCTCTCACATGCCCGCTCCTGGGGACCTGGCCTACAATCCAGGCATGTGCCCTGACTGGGAATCGAACCAGTGACCCTTTGGTTCACAGGCCAGCACTCAACCCACTGTATCACACCAGCCAGGACCATTACAAAATTATTATATAGTGAAAGTAAGTAGAGAGATTATACATGTTGTTCAGTTGACTTACTGCAGTACAAGTGGGCAATTATTGTACTTTAAACTACTTTTTAGTGTACTTTTGCAGCATTAAGTAGGAATGAGTACACTGAGCATATTGATACAAAATATGCCTTTCATTTTCTCATGTTCACAGGACAAGCATTATTGAGTGTCTGAAGTGGGCAATAAAGCCACAAGAAATGGCGAAAATGGTCCTTTTAATCTTACAGCTCACCATTTACCCCTCTCTCCTTTCCTTCCTCTTGTTATACTTTCTCCATTAAAAAATATTAATTTTGCCTAAATATATTCTCTGCATTTCAATTTGCCAATTCCATGGAATATTTGGGGAAAGCCACCAACAGCCTTTTCAGGCAGCCTGGATCCAGAGTTGTCAAACTGTGCGCAGTGGCACATGGTGTTGTGATCTGGCCTCTGCAGGTGGCACAGGATGAATTGGTGTAGAGTCCCTGTCCAGACCTGGCAAGAGGAAGACCTGGAGTCTGTGGGCATGTGTATGTTGAGGATCGCATGTGCGTATCTGGAGTGGTGTCAAGTCATCAAGATAGATTTTTCTTGTTTCCCTGTTAATTGTCTAGCCATGGCCAGTGATACAGGATTCCTTTGCAATTGAGTGCAAAGAAATGTGACCCTCAAATATCAACCTCTCCGCCATTGGATCATATTCCTTAGATTTAATGGCAACTGCAAAATGAAAATTGTTCTTTTAAAATGCAAGAACACCTGGCAAAGCATTACTCTAGTTGTCAGTGGTAGTGCTTTAACTTCCCTGGTAGTGAATCTGTAGAGCTCTGCCCAGGTTGCCCCCAACCTGAAAACATACCTCTTCAGGACCTAGGCATTGATTCTCCCTGCTGCCTGGCATTTTTGTGACTGAGGGCTTATAGCAATGACTATCTATCTCTGAGAACTATCCTAAGCTAAAAGTCTATGAAGCAAGGTTCACCCCCTCCAAGTGGTGGGTGTGGTCCCTATTACAATGAGTGATCACTAGGAGGTGGGGTGTACAAAAGTCTTGCCCCCTTGATTTATTCATGGACAACTCTGCTGTGCTGTCTCAGCTGTGAAGCTTCCTGTAGGGTGGTTTGAAGTCCCTGCTGTAACTTCATTGCACCTGGACTTCTCCCTCAATCCAGGCCTGCTGCCCTCATCCCCTCCCATCACCATTCCTGAATGCATTCCATAATAATGCCTCCTCTTAGAGTTGGTGTCCATGGAGAGCAGGTCATCTAATAGCCTCTGACATGTTTGTGTCCACCCTCTGAGATCAAGGATAGCAATCATGAGAGACACCACAGAGTACGGTGAGACCTCCAGAATGGTGTAGGGACACATGCTGGGATATGCAATAATTCAGAGTCCTTCTGCAGGCTGTGTTCCGCAGGGGTCCTTGGTCAACAGGGCATGTGAAGGCAGAATTCTAGCCCCTGTTTTGCTGACCAAAATGCTAAAACTCCAGTACAGTATTGCATGCTTCTAGAGGAAGGAGTCCCCTGGGTGGGCTAGCAGTGGCACTACCAAAAAAAAGAAAGAAAGAAAGAAAGAGCACACCCAGGACACATTTTAAAGCAATACACAATTTTCCTGAAGATGAGCCCTATCTTACTCAAAATGATCCTGAAAATACCTCCTCCTAACTTCCTCATTGTTCCTGAGAAAAACCATTAGACCACAGAATGCAATGCAGTTGTCAATCTGTAAGATTCCTACTTCCCCCTCCTGGGAGCAGCCTTGCCAAGCAGAGCTAAATGGTTGAAATCATCCATCACTGCTCCATCACATATTGAGAGTTAGAAAGCAGTCGGGTAGTTAAGAGCACAGGAGACAGAGCAAGCAGAGGAAGCGGCTAATGGTAAGGCCAGGCCCTTGACAAGCTGAATAATGGGCAATAAAACTGCAGAACCAGGGGCTTCCCAGGCATGTGACACATTACTACCCTTCGCTCTTTCTTTGTTCCACAATTACTTCCAAAGGGACTGTGCAACAGGTGGGGATTAATTACCTATTTACTGCCAGGCTCATTCAAAAGTCATGTTATTAGAAAGGCATGATCATGGATACTGGCTATGTCAGCTCCTTTTTTTTTTAACAAAAATAAGTGTTTAGCAAACACTTGTCCATCTGAGTGAGCTTAAAACTGTGACAAGGTGCTGACTGGGCTGCATTTGTCTTTGACTAGCAATAACTGGTTTCACCATTCAACCATATGTTGCTCATCAAATATTCAGCAGCTAGAGCTTTTACAAAGGCAGCAGGGGATAAGGATACCTGGTTTATAAAAGCTGTGCTAGACTTGACCTTATGGAGCAGCAGCTAGTAGGAAGGAGGAAGAGGGTTAGGGAATGGTTACATGGAAAATTTAAAAATATTTGTGCTCCATAGTCTTCCTGATTTTTGACTTTTATGTAATACCGTAAAGGAATCTGAAAGAATGAGTCCCCTACATTTATTCAAGGGACAACCTATCAGAACTATGTGGAGTGGTGGGACTGCATGAAGTATTGATTGATTGATTGTTTGATTCATTCATTCATTCATTCATTTATGTGACAGCTATTATGAGGCATTTACTCTTTGTAAACAGTATGTTAAGAATTGTTACTGCAACAGTAATAAAAAATAAACATAGCCGTATAATTCAGAAATTTACTAGTTAGTTGGTGATACTAAAGTATAACTTTAGCTTTTTAGAATACATTCTAAAATCAAGTCTACATACAGTTGATCCTCTTTTATTCCCAGTCTGTATTTGTGAATTAGCCTACCTGCTAAAATTTATTTTTATCCCCCAAATAATGCTTGCATCACATTCACGATTATTCACAGACATGGGCAGAGTGGCAAAATATTGGAATTGTCCATCACACATGTTCCATACAAGGCACTGCTCTGCCTTCTTATTTCAGCAATCAGACTTTTGGCAAGTGTTCTTTTGGAAATTTATTTACTGTTACATTTTCCACATTTTTTATTGGTGATTTTGCTCTTTAAAATGTACTTCCCCATCATAGTGCTGGAACACTGTCTAATGTTCCTAAGTGCACAAAAGCTGTTATATATCCTACAATATGTTTATTGTTATATATCCTACAATATGTTTATCAGATAAGCTTTATTCAGGCAGGAGTCTTAGTGCTGTTGGCTGTGAGTTCAATGTTAATGAATCAGCAATATATATTGACAAGTTGTCTTTAAACAGACACACACATCAAACAAGCTTATGTATTGATCAGTTGATGAAAATGTTGTAACCAGAGGCTCCTAGGAACCTAACCCTCTATTTCCCCTAGGAGCAGTGGTTCAGTTTTCTCTAACAGTGTTCATGGCAGCACAGAGAACATAACTACTTCAAATAACAAGAATTAACTACAATCACTTTGCACTAGAATGTAAACATTAGGGTTATAGTAACACAGAGCTTGAAAGAGGAGGGTATAGCCATCATATTGTTTGAAAGTTCAATTACAGTTTACTTTCAATATAATATGACTTTTTGGTGTACAGCATAGGGGTCATACATTTATGTAATACACAAAGTGATCCCCTAATAAGTTGAATACCCTCCTACCATCATACATAGTTATTACCATATGTCTTACTATATTCCCTGGGCTGTATTTTACATGCCCGCGACTATTTTTTAACTGCCAATCGATACTTCGTAATCCCTTCCCCTTTTCACCCAGCCCCCCAACCTCCTAATATCTGGCCACCAGCAGTTTGTTCTCTGTATCTACAGGTTTGTTTTTGTTTTGTTTAGTTTGTTTTGTAGATTCCACATATAAGTGAAATGATATGACATTTGTATTTCTCTGTTTCACTTATTTCACTTAGCATAATACCCTCTACTTCCACCCATGTTGCTGCAAATGGTGAGATTTCATCACGTGATTTCTTAAGCTTTGCAGTTAGAATTTTTCTTGCAGTGAGTTATGTTATGACAGCTTAGAAATTAGTGTGACCAAAGGAGAGTGAGCCTCTCTAAAGTTGTTACAAATTCCTTTTTGGTAAAGTGTCCTCTGTATTTGATTTCCAACTATCAGTGTCTCTTCTGAACTTTTATTCTTTTAAAGGACTGGAATTTTGAACTTCAGACCCAGGTCTCACTATGTTAAATGTGTAAAAGACAGACAGGTATGATGAAAGAAGCTTACATTTTTACATATTCAATGTTGAAATTATTCATTATATTAATAATAATAATATTATTATTAATATTTGTTTTTGCATTTCACAAAGACTTTTTACATTCATTATTTCTTATAATACAATAATACCTTAAGAGTTAGGTATTATTATTTTCCTACCTTAAAAAATGAGGAAAATGGGAATAGGTTTAGGTTAACTTGCTAGATGTTTATACATATACATATTATATATAATATATAATTGTCTTCCAAATACTTATATTCTAATTATGAATCAAATGTATTCTAGTTATGAAATGTGTGAAAGGAACATTAGCAGCAATCTTGAATAACATCAGTATTAGCATATTAATGAGACCCTTTTATTCATAATAGCATTATTTTAAAAATATCAGTAAGCTCTCCATTTATTTCAGGAAGTGTATAAGGTTAGGGAGAAAATGGATACTGTTTCTCATTAATTTTGTGAATTTTTCTTATTAACTTACATATTTGTTTTTTTGTCCCTCAACCTCTCTCTCTCTTACAAAGAGACAAAATTTCCAAAATAATTACAAATTATAAATAGTCTCTCTCTCTCTCTTTCTCTCTCTCTCTATATATATGGTAATTAGGATTAATAGATAAAATGCATTTTTGCCAGTTAAATTTGAATTTCAGATAAATGACAAATAATTTTAAGTATAATTTTGTTACAAATTGCACGGTACCTATTTATAAAAATTACATTATTCATTTTTAATTTGAGATTTAAATTTAATTAGATGTCCTCCATTTTTATTTGCAACATCTGATAAGCCTAATAATAGTTTATGTGTGGTGTGTGTATGTGTGTAAAGCGAGGAGATATTTCCTACTTTTTTTTTAATATATTTTATTGATTATGCTATTACAGTTGTCCTATTATCCCCCCTTCATTCCCCTCCAGCCTGAACACCCTCTCCCACCTACATTCCCCCCCTTTAGTTCATGTCCATGTGTCCTAAGTTCTTTGCTTCTACATTTCCC
>CM052547.1:45675298-45708812 GCA_028533065.1 Trachops cirrhosus | reverse complement strand
GGTCGCCACCCCCTGGCCGGGGCCCACCAGCCACCGCTGCTTGTGCGCCCAGGGTCTGCTAGGTCTTCCGGTCACCACCCTCTGGCCGGGGCCCACCAGCCACTGCTGCTTGTATGCCCAGGGTCTGCCTGCTGCAGACTTGCGCGTCGCCCCGGGTGCTCAGCTCTCCGCTCCGAGTCCCTCACCTGGCCGCCGGACTCCGCCCCTCCTACCGGTCTGGATGAAAGTGTCTATTTTTCAATCCTTGGTTGTCTGACTTCCATATACTTCAATTTTCTGTCAGTTCTGATTGTTATTTTGTTTCTATTTTGTTGTTGTCCCTATCTTGGTTGTGTGAGGAGGCACAGTGCGTCTACCTATGCCTCCATCTTGGCCGGAAGTCTGTATTTCCTACTTTTTTAAATCACCATTTGCTTGACCCAATTTGTACTCCATAAAATAAGTGTTTCTAAACTCTGATTTTCAATTTAATATAAAATACTGATCTACTCTACCAATTGCTCAATTATACTAATATAGTGTGGTAACAACAAAACATATATTGAAAATTTGATCAGGCCAAGATTATAGTTAGCTGATTAAATTTGTATCCAGAATTACTCCCTCTTTACATGCCAAACAATTTTCAATAAAATGTTTTTGGTGTTAGAGGCAGACGAAGTATTTTGTATATCTCATTCAACTATAAATTTGATTCAATTTACCAGGTTGGCTAGGGTCCCTAAGTTATTTTATTAGTTTGAGATACATACTGACATTTTACAATGTACATAAACTGCTGTGGGTTTTATTTCTGGCATTTCTTTCCCGGGCTCCCACAGGTGTATTACAACATCTCAGTGAATCCCCCGTGAAACATATCCATCCTGCTGACAGTGACACTTGATTTTCTGACAGATAGCTTCCTCTCAGGCTCTCAGAAGATCTTCATCTGTTGCACACAGGTCATTCCTGCCCCTACCCTCAAGAACTCTCCCCTTGGAAATCCATATCAGCAGCATTCCCTCCAGGACATCATTGTTCTGTGGACAAGACAGTTGCTATTGGTGGTGTTTATTCATTTTCCGGCAAGTCCTGGAATGCAGCAAAACTTCCTCTTCCCACACTGTCTCTCTGACACTTGCTCACACAAGGGTCCGCAGGGGCTATGTGTACAAAGTGCACACAGTCAGTCCTTAGCCAGGAAGCCTGAGTGTGTGGGCTGCTGAGCCTGTGTGACTGAACTGTGAAGGATGCAAATCCCCCTGAGACTGAAGGGGACAATGGCTGGGGCTGATACCCAGGGTCTGTCCTCTGGAAAGTTGTCTCTACAGTGCACGTGTCTTAAGCAGTTTGCTTTGGCAGGGGCAGGTTTTCCTTTGGTTCACCTGAAGAAAAGTACATGTTATAACACTTGGGTAAGATGGTTACAGGGTGCTCCATAGTGCCTCCCCCCAAAACACTGTCCAAGGGCAGCATCTTTCCTGGAGAGAACATTTGGCCTTTAATGAGAAGTGTGAAATAGACATATTGGATAGAAAATGCTAGCCAATCAGGAGTTCAGATAAATGGCCATCTAGAGCACAGGTAGCAAACACACAAGGCCCTCCACCTTGTTTTATCTGGCCTGGAACCTTGTTTCTAGCTGGCAGCAGCATTGAGCTCCTTGCCCCTAGTTAAGGAGTAGTTACATTTATACAGTGCTAAAATTACATTTGGCCCTTTGAAGGCAACTGCAAGACTGACATGTCCTCTGGTAAAAATGAGTTTGACATCCCTGATCTAGACAAAGACAGGTGGGACATGGTTGTAATGGGTGAAGAGAAACTCTGCTCAATTCCAGGTATAATTTTTAATGTAGCTGGATTTTGTACCAAGTAGCAATATAGATAGTGAGTGAGTGTAGATATTGAGTAACATTTGTTACTCTGTTGGGGAATTAAATGAAGAAGAAATAAGTAGATTAGTTCCTTACAGGATTTTTTACTCAATTTTTCAAGTTATGTAACATTTACATTTTATAAGTTGTATAAAGCAACAACAATTTGTAATGTTTTCTCACATTAAGAAGACCCATATAACTGACATAGAAAAAAATGATGAACAAATTTAGTTTAAACACAAAAAGATGACAGGTGTGGCATGATAATGTGGTAAAATAAACAATGACTAACATTACCATTTCCTCCAGTTCCAACTATTTAACCTCACTGACCTTTAGAAACAATGAGAATGGCTGTCTGGAACACAGGATGGGTTCTGTAGTGCTGTTTTTGCTTTGTAATCATGTCTTTGTCCATTCATGAAGCTGCCTAGCTCCTTCTTCCTTCTACCTGCATAGACCTTTCATAGCTCCTTATCCTGGTATTTAATTGCTCTTTCTCTCCACTCCTGCAGCCTTGTAATTAAATTTGGAAAACCTGTGAGTCACATCTGCCCATGTACTTAGCAGCTGGGAAGCAGCTTCTCTGAACTCCCAAGGATGAATATTCTTGCATGCACATCACTGTTTGGGGTTCCCCTGGCAAGTTGCTCCAGATGGTTTGGAAGAGTTATTAGAGTAGTTTAATTAAAGGCAAACCACTTAATGATTCAGGTTTTAAAATTCGTTCAGTTTTCCTACCTGCCACAGACTATCAGAATGCCAAGAGCAGACTCTTTCTATTTGCTCTGCTCTGACATCTTCAAAAGGCATCCTACAGTCCAGGTTGTGTGATGTGTCCATCCAGAGTGAGGGTTCTGTTTCTATCAGAGGGAGCCACTTTGTCCAAAAGTGTTCACCAACTGAGGTGAGCCTTACAGATAACTCCGCTTAACCCATTAATTGGCCTCAATTAATACTTTTTCTAGAAAAATAAGAAAATTTTAAATAATCCTTTATTGTATTATTTGAGTTTAAATTATGAAAAAACAAGAACATTTATGGAAAGAAGTCTAATGGAATCCAGTTTCATGAAAATCAAACTTCCTGGAAAGGAAAGTAGCACTAATTCAAGAATTGACTTAATGATGAAACAGAAATACACCACTTGCATGTTGAGGTTAATTATGGGAGTGCGGACCAAAGGGTAGGAGAAAAGATTTTAGAGAGGGAAGTGTTCACTACCCTTTATACTCACTTAGGGAAGTGAGTATAAAGTTAGAAAGTAACCTTCATATGTAGGTCCATAAATAGTATTAAATTATGTATTTTCTATATGAATAATCCTGAGCATTACATAATATTCTAAGCCAAATCCTTTTGTTCTGTCATTCAAGAATATAGTAAAACATCTGATTATGTAACTAATTTTATAACAGACATGTGATATAATTATTTTACCAATAGTGAGGATGATAGTTATGTTCTCAATATACCATTACCTCTGAAATCTTTATTGGAGATTTTCTAAGATAAGACTTAGTATACAAAGAAATATAAATAAATCAATGTCTCTAAACTCAAGGAGTTTACAATCTAATTCTGAGATTATATTTGAAACTACTGAATAAGTAACATCATGTCAATAATAAGAATAATATCACAAATAACTAAAGCTTACTGTTATATAACTACAGAGGGTAGATTTTTTCTGGATGGTGAGGAGCATCTACCAAAAGTTCTGATTTTAGTTTGACATAATTTATCTTTATCTCCTCTTTCAGGTAGTGCATGACAAACAATGACTCTATCTGTTTTCTGAAGCTTCTCCTGGAAAGTAAAAGCAGGTCTGCATCATCTGTGCAGAGATGTATATGCTCCTTTCTTTGTTACAGTTCATCTAAAGCCTGTACTTTCTTGTGCAGCTCTTATTTAAAAAGTGCAAGTCTCTTTGTGTGTCTGTAGTAGGCAGGGAGGATTGGGAGATTAATGCAATTATGTTTTCTGTTTATAATAAAGCATCAGGAAGAGAAATCTTAACATATCAAGTGTTTTAGCTAATTTTTAGTTCTGAGGGTGATGATAAAAAGAGGAAAAAGGTGTATGTATATGTACATGTCTATTTAAAATAGATCCAATTTTAATTGAAAAATATAAAAGTAAAATATATTTAACCTAAAAGTTGGCTATTTAGGTCAACAGGATGAGAAGAAAGAGGAGAATGAGAAGGAAGAATTTAGAATATTTGCCTGAATATTTGAAAGGAGAGAAGTACTATTCTGTAACATAAAGCCAGGAAGTGGAGCAAAACAAAAACCTTCACCAAGGTGGACTGGTTTTACACTGTGAATGCTCATATCTCTTAGGTGCATCCAGTGAGAAAGTTTGCACAAGGATCAGTATAGACCAGACTTCCATGAGTACTGAAAATGAAGAGTGAGGAGAAAAAAATTGTATTGGATCTGAAACCTTTGGAATGGATGGAGATTATTATTTTTTTCTTTTTTTACATTTTTAAGGAAGTTTTTCTATTGTTGTTCAATTACAGTTCTCCCAATTTTCCCCCATTGTTCTCCCCTGTGCCCCCCCAGCTCCTTCAGTCAGTCCCCACCCTATTGTCCATTACTATGGGTCCTTTATACATGTTCCTTTTTCAAAAAAATTTTTAAATATATTTTACTGATTATGCTATTACACTTGTCCCATTTTTTAATTTCTTTATTCCCCTCTGCCCTGTAGCTGCCCTCCCACCATCACCCCCTGACCTTAGTTCATGTCCATGGGTTGTACATATAAGTTCTTTGGCTTCTCCATCTCCTGTACTATTCTTAACCTCCCTCATTTGTTGTGCCTACCATCTATGCTTCTTATTCGCTGTACCTTTTCTCCCATTCTCCCCTCTTCCCTTTCCCACTGATAACCCTCCATGGGATCTCCATTTCTGTGATTCTGTTCCTGTACTGGTTGTTTGCTTTGTTGTTGTTTTTGTTGCTTTAGGTTTGGTTGTTGATAGTTGTGAGTTTGTTGTCATTTTTCTGTTCCTGTTTTTGATCTTCTTCTTTTTCTTAGATAAGTCCCTTTAACATTTTGTATAATAAGGGGTTGGTGATAATGAAGTCATCTTGAGTCAACTTGACCTTATCTGGGAAGCACTTTATCTGCCCTTCCATTCCAAAGGATGGCTTTGCTGGATAGTGTAATCTTGGATGTAGGTCCTTGCCTTTCATGACTTGGAATATCTCTTTCTAGCCCCTTCTTGCCTGGAAGGTTTCTTTTGAGACATCAGCTGATAACTCTTATGGAAACTCCTTTGTAGGTAACTGTCTCCTTTTCTCTTGCTGCTTTTAAGATTCTTTCCTTATCTTTCATTTTGGGTAATGTAATTATGATGATCCTTATGTGCTTCCTTGGGTCCAACATCTTTGGGACTCTCTGAGCTTCCTGGACTTCCTGGGACTGTATTTCCTTTGCCAGATTGGGGAAGTTCTCCTTTATTATTTGTTCAAATACGTTTTCAATTTCTTGCTCTTCTTCTTCTCCATCGGGCACCCCTATGATTCAGATGGAGGAACGTTTAAAGATGTCCTAGAGGTTCCTCAGCCTCTCCTCATTTTTTTGAATTCTTGTTTCTTCATTCTATTCTGGTTGAATGTGTATTTCTTCCTTCTGCTCCAAACTGTTGATCTGAGTCATGGTTTTCTTCCCTTCACTGTTGGTTCCGTGTACATTTTCCTTTATTTCACTTCATAGCCTTTACTTCTTCCTCTATTTTGCAACCATACTCAACCACTTCTGTGAGCATCCTGATTACCAGTGTTTTGAACTCTGCATCTGATAAGTTGGCTATCTCATCATTGCTTAGTTGTATTCTTTCTGGAGCTTTGATCTGTTCTTTCATTTGTGGGTGCTTTGTGGTGCTGTATGTGGGGGAGGCATATGAGAGGGAACAATGGCTCTTGCTCAGCTCTCTGCCAGCTTTCAGTCACATCCTCTGCTAGCTACAGCAATTTGGGCCCTTCTGGTGCTAATTCCCAGGTGGGTGGGTTTGAGTATATTCTAGGACCCTGTGGTTCTCTCCAATGAACTCTCCCTTGAGACTGTGAATTTCTCCTACCACCACAACCCCAACAGGTATTTTTTTAGTCAGAGGTTTTGATGCTTTATTTCCCTGTGCTGGAACCCTGGGTTGTGTGGTCTGTCTTACTCCCCAGTTGTTCCTGCCAGTTATCTGCACACAAATGTGGGACTGCCCAGTCTGCCAGCCATTGCCTCGCCCACCTTGGTTCTCTAGCTGCCACCTTGCTGGGAGTCTCCACCCCAGCTGCCCATCTCTGCCCCTCTGCCCCTACCAATCTGGATGAATATTTCTTCTTTAACTTTTTGGTTATCATACTTCCATCCAGGTTGATTTTTCTGTCAGTTCTGGTTATTTTTTGTTTTTAAATTTGTTGCCCTTCTTTTGGTTGTGTGAGTAGGCAAAGTGTGTCTACCTGTGCCTCCATCTCTGGAATGGATGGACATTCTTAAATAAGTACCTTAACTTATAATTGACATAGGAATGGTTACCTTTTAATTTCCCTTCATTGAGTAAGTTTGGGTTAAAAATTAGGGAAGGAAAATGCAACTTAGATATAATATTGGTCAGCTGAATAGTGTGAAGGTTTGTGGTTTTTCCTTGCAACTAATTTACATTATCCAAATATAATATGATTAATTCTATGTGAGTAGGTGTATGAATTTTTTGCTATGTTATTTTATAGTGATTCTGGTGAGTGGCATCTGGAGAAGAAAAGTTATATAGACTCTAATATTGCTACAGCACTACTAACATATGCTGATCTTATTTTACAATGTTAAAGTCGATGAAACACATACGATATTGTGAATCTTATCATAATTCTCACCTAGTTTTATTTAATTTAAATGTCTAGGTGTATGTGACTGTATGAGAGAGGACCCAAAAATCTGGGATTATCTTCTAAAGTGTGGGCCCCTTGTAGTACAGGCTTCTCCCACTAGGTGAGTATTCTAGGAACCCATCTGTATCAGTGTACCAGCTGGCATTGTTGTGAGAGGCTGTGTTTGGGTTCAGTGGAATTTGTTTAGAAGGCTCTTTCAACACATTTGCCCATTTCATGATGGGTGATTTACAAGCGCACCTGCCCTTGCCGTACTGAGTGTTCAGCAGTTTTTAACCAAAAATGGCACGACCTTTGTGCCCATCCCCCATTCAACCAATGTCATCCTGAGTGACTTTTTTGTTGTTGTTGCTGAGGATGGAAAAAGTCCTCAAAGATGTTTTGCTATTGTGGAAGAAATGAAACAAAAAAATGGCAGAAGCACAAAAAGGCATCAAATCGATGAATTCAAAAACTGTTTTGAGCAGTGGAAAAAATGTCTTGATAAGCATAATGCATCAAATGGAGAGTACTTTGGAGGTGACTGAAGTTTTAACATGTAATACTAAATACAAAACTTTTTACAAATAAAATAACTTCCTGTATTTTTAGGTTCCCCTTGTATGAATATGTGTAATAAAGGGACATTCAGATTCTCACTCAGAGTCTTATTTAGGCCAGAAGTCAAACTTGGAAAGAAAATTAGTTTGCAAATGTTATTTAAATGTTTACTGTGCCTATTTGGATGGAAAGTCAGGAAAATCTGCACATTATATCACATCCAAGAAGTTGTTAATTACACAGTTATTACCAAAGTCTCATGTCAACATGGAATTGTAATCCCAGAGGAAATGAAGAATAACATTGGTAGACTTTACTCCTTTGTCTTCAGGGAGGACACTACATCTAACAGGCTGCCTGAGTAACTGGCCTGTTGTTTCACCTGCATTTATCATAAATGAGTGATGAGATCTCCTGGAGGACCAGCAACACAAAGGGCTAAGACAGCAAAAGGAATGTGTTTTCTCTGTGTGTGTGAAATGCTCTCTTATTATAATCCATAATAAGCTAATTCTTCTGAACTCTTACCTGATGTAAAGTCTGAATGTCACAATTTAGGACACTAATTGTAATTGTCTGGAATTTTTTGATAACCTGAATTGTATATCTCTAACTAGATTGTATAGTCTTTTTATTCTAACCTCTTTCAGAGTACTTAGAGTGAAAGCTCAATAATTGTTTTTTTAGTTTAGCTTGCTTGCAAAATGATATAGTATCAATACAAGTTTTCATTTCTGTCTCCTATCCTCTCTCATTGTCAAATGTTTTCTAGGATACTGTCTTTCAATTTGAAAAAAAGTGAATTGTTATAAAAATGTAACTCATCTGTGATATGTGTTCCAAGATGATTCTGTATTATTAGATTTTCCTGTTGTATAAATTAGAGAGAGGCCAAGGATGTTTTTCAAAGTTCCAACTGCAAACATGAAGTATCTGAGCTTGAGTAAAGTTTATACCTAATATACTGTGATTCCAGTACTTTGATTCATCATTCTCAGTTGTAGGACATACTAATGATCACTGGCATAATCTGGTCTGGTATAAAGATACTTGCTCATTATTATAAAAATTCAGCATCAAAAGGATGTCAATGTAATTTGTTGTATGATTTTAATGATACTTTCTTCCAATTTATCACATAGGACAAAGTGAACAGACATACTGGTTACACTGGTGAAACTAACCTTCAATAATTTAATGCCCTTAAAACTACAAAAGTTTTATATAGGATACTTATTTTTTATCAAATATAAATATTTTATTTTTAAATATATCACTTTATTCCAAATAAGATATAAAATAGATTACAAAAATATGTATAGCATAACATAGAGCATAATACATAGCATATTAAAAAAAGATAAATCCAGGGATAAAATTAACCCAAAGTTCTGTAGACTTTAGCAGAGCTGAATTCATAGGAAGCTCCAAGTGTTTTACCTCCTAAGTCAAAGAGGAAAATAGTTCTGTAAAGAATTTAGAATCCCTGAAATGAAAATCATTCTCAGAAGTGTAGAAGTTCCATTCATCCTCAGAGAGAGAACACTGTGAGATGCTGTGAACCCCATTCTTAAAATATTTTCAGTAAATAAAATAACCATAGCTATTTTCTTGCTTATCATATGCATAAGGTAAAATTTAGAATCTGCAAGAGAACAAAGGGCTGAATTTGCTTTAGGCCTGGATTCTCAATGCTGCAGTCACATTGGAATTACCTGGGGCACTTGTGTGTGGGCCTCCAATTAGATGCAGCTGTCAGGTGAGAGCCTGGCATTGCTGGTCCTGACAGTTCTGAGTGTCCAGAGCTTGGGCAGGCCTGTACCTTTGCTTTCAGGTCATCCCCCAGACATGGACTTCTTACACTCAGGCACATGTAGGAAGTGGTAGATTTTGAGTTTCCATCCTCTAACAGATATCTGGAGTACCAATACTATCGCTGCTCATTAGAAGAGAATTACCTGTGGGAGGATTATAATAATCTAACTCTTAAAAACCATATCACCCTGACTAAAAAACCAAATTCTCCCACAGGTAATTTGTTTTATGGGCTATCAATTTCCTTGCCACTGTCTTACTTTCTAACTCTCTGTGGATTTTTTTTCATGTATAAAAGTGACTTCCTATTCAGATTGGAGGTCTTTGATACTTTTTTCCTAGGTCCTGAAAATTAGCCTGTAACCTTCCTTCTAGGTGGTACCTGCTGAGTACACTCTACACATCCACTTCTAGCAGGGGGAATCATGGAAACCCTCAGCTTCACTGCATCTACATACTCAGTAATCAATGATTTATTTATTCTCTCAGATAATTTGGCTTCCCTTGCACTTTAAAACTGAGGTTGCTCCTGCTTTTGCTTCATTAGGTAAAGAATGTCCTGGATTACTTCCTCACTCATTTCTAGAGTTAGTTAAAAAGAAGATAGGAAGGTGCAGTTTGGTGAACACACTATACACAATTTTAAATAATTATGAGTGCTACATACTTGATACTAGAACTAGAATATATAGGGCCTGGCAGGTTTTAATTTGAACATTTCACCTAATGTGTCATATGATGTACCTGGATGTGATATTGTTATGTTACAGAATTACATGCTTATGATTTCATAACAAAATATTTTTGTAATAAAAGGGGGTGTTATTTGTGCTAGACCCTGTATTTTAAGTACACAGGACTGAGTGGAGATGCTCCAAAAAGGCGACATATTTACTTAAATAAATAGACTTTACTCTTCCACACTCTTTTGCTAATAGAGAAAATAACATTGCACCTGTTTGAGTCAGAAGACAGTGAGATAATACTTTTGACTCAAGTACTTCAGGAGGAGGAGCAATAGAAACTTTGCATAGATGAGGGACAAGTGTCAACCCAAAGTTTTGAATCTTTAAAAAAGTTAAAGTTTTGAAATTAAAAGTATGAGTTTTCTTCTTCTTTTAGTTTCAACTCAACACAATGTTAGGTTGTTTAAGTTTTTCAAGTGTTGAGTTATAACCCAACCCAGTAAAATCTGCAGATAATATTTTTGGTAGGATGTTGAGAAAAACATTACTTTGTTAACTTTGCACATTCTAAGCCATCGGTGACTACGCACCTAGTTATGTTGAACATCCCTGGCCTGGTCAGTTGTGTGCCAATTTTAAATCAAGTTTAGACTCCCTCTGAGAACTTGGGAGAGCAGTGCTTACACTCTTGGTGTGGCTCATTCAGATGACAGAATGTGTTTCATTTCTGGTGCGTACTATGTGTGTCTGACTCTTGTTATTTTGTTTATGTTTTGAGACGGGCTTTTTCAGTGAAATGCAGTTATTTTGACATTCAGCATCAGAGACAGTTTCCAGGAGTCAAATACTTGCCATGGAATGTGCTCCTCCAGCATCTTGCAAGCAGTGCTGTCAAAACCATGGCAAATAGGCCCTGCTCTAAGTCAACATTATACTAAGTTTGACATTAATCACACTGTACATATAAATACATGACAGATAGAACTCTTTCACAAACCTAGTCCCATATTTGCATTAGATTGGCAGTAAAAAGCAAAGTAGTAGGCCCCCACGTTGCTGGTGTCTAGTGTCTTGGCTCAGGAATTGCGTGAACTTAAAATGAAATCCTGCCTCCTCCACTGACTAGTCTTGAGCCTTTTGATAAGCCCTAATTTCATCATTTATAAAATGAAAGTAAGAACAGTGCTCACCTAAGGGCTGTAGAGAGCATTCAGTGACATGAGTCAGGCTCAGAGTGGATGTTCAAAGGGTGTTAGTTATCATTTCCTGGTGTCCATATCTGACCAGTTGGAAGAAGAATGGCAGATGCTATTGGTCACTTGTACCGTTACAAGGGAGGGAGGTGAAGTCAACCCTTTCAGTCTGTATCTTATTTCACTGTGACTTGAGCACAACTGTGGACTAGAAGGATCTCAGACATTCTCTTCTCTCTTTTTTGAATTACCTAAATAATCCTTCTCAGGTCTATGTGGTTAGGGTGGGTTATGTAAAGAGGCAAGGTCCAGAGAAGTTCTTATACACTTGACCTTTGAACAAAACAGAGATTTGACCTGGGCAGGCTCTCTCATACATAGATTTTTTTCAACAAATATAAAATTGGCCCTTTGTATCCCTGGGTTTTGCATCTGTAGATTCAACCAACTACAGATTGAAAACAGTATTGTTTTTCCACAGTTGGGCATCTGCATATGCTGCATATGCAGAGGGGTGACTTAATTTATATATGGATTTTCCACTCCTGTGGGGTGCGGGTCAGCATTTCAACTCACACATTGTTCAAGGACCAACTGTATATCTGATTTCAAGGCATTTAAGGTGAGTACTTGGGAACAATATTCTTTCTTTAGGTGACTCTAGATCTTATGTGTATGTACACATATACACACACATAAGTGCATAGAGATATATTCTGCTTCTGTGTACAGAATGTTTTATGACTAAAGACACTTGCCTTATGGCTTCGATTGTGCTACTGTTTTGAATGAAGATAATCCCATCTTTATATTTCAAAATCATTCCAGTGGCATTTGTCTTTGCCTCTAGTGCTATTAAGACCAGGGTAAATGAATTTCCCACCCTTGTGTGTATACCAGCCAGAGTGGCTAAAGTATTTATGCTTGCTCTAGGACAGTCCAAGAATAGCTCCCTATCCTAAAAGAGCAAGAACTGAAATTCAGCAAGTCTATTATTCCCAGGTGAGGTAAGGATATAATGGGCAGATGCTATTACCTTCTGTCTGCAGACACGGAAATGAATGATTAGTAGCAGTGTAAATGTCATTTATTCTTTTGCAGAAGTCTCAGTGGGCTTGTTATGAGACCCCTCAGTTTCATTTGTTTCAAATGTAGAGTCCTCTGGTTTTTAAACCATACTTGAGACCTAAAAATCGATGTTGAGACAGAAAGCTCTCTGCTGCTGTATTCATTTGAGATTTAAATTCCTGCCCTTCAAAAAAGTCCTTTCACTTCATAAGTTTGTTGTTCAAATTAAATAAGATAATTAATGTCAAGTATGTCTGATACATGATAGGTCCTCAAAAATATTAGTTCTTACTACTCATCATCATCATTATCATTAGAATCAGTTGTAAATATCTATACATGTGTATATGAGAGAGGGACAGTTTGTCTTATGTCTTGGATATGTAATGGTGAAAACGAAAAGGTTGTGCTGACATTCGGCTGACATGCACCTGTGCATGGAAATGGACTATCAAATACTGAAATGCACCCAATAGATTAATAAATAACAACTTCCCCAAGCTTGCCAAGTTGCCCTGCCCACTACTCCACTGCTTTAATGCCCAGCCCCAGCTCCTCCCTGAAGATCATGGGATCTCCTTATGAAACACAAGTAGCTGGAGAATTATATCTAGCTCCTCTGAGGACCTCCAGAGCCCTACCCCAGTAGTCAACTAGCATTAGTCCTGAGCAGCTGGTGTCTAGCTTAGGCTGGTGGTTAAATATCTTGAAAATATTTTCTGTAAAATTATAAAAATAGTAAAATTTGAATATTGTGAAGATCATTAAAATATCAAAATAGCATAAGTTCCACAGTTGTAAAATTCAGCTATTTTTAAACAAATTACTGGTCCAATTTAAAAGTTCTAGTAGTATTCACCATTTTTTTGTAATGTAATATCTAAGAATTAAGATTGGAATCTAATTATAAAAGTCATGATGTATGAAACAGGTTTTCTTGGAGACAAAAATAAGCTTACTCAAGATCCTGATGGGCCAATTTGAAAAAAAATTACAAAAGCAAGGTTTCATTGCAATTAAGTGATATATTTGGGATTGCTTCTCAAATTCTGTTAAAAATATATATGCATTTTGCAGAAGCACTCCAGCTAAAGTTAGTTAAAAATATGGTGTATTCAGGAAATATCTTTTTTAGATGCTTGTGTTTATGAGCATACTTTATCGTCCAATAAATTACAAATCTTGGACTAGGTTTTGCCAAGAATCCACAAGTGGGCAGTACTATTCCTGCCTGGATAGCCTTGGTCCTCACTATGGAACCAGAAGAGACCAGGGTTTCTAGCTCTTCAATAGGCAAGAGCCAAGTTGACATGGTGTTTGGCTTTCAGAAATCAGGACAGAAGTAAAACTTAACAAAGATATCAGATGAATAAATACTAAACCTTTCTAACTATCAGGTTTTTTGCAAAAACCATTAAAAGTCTATCTAACCTTAGACAAGCAACTAGCTTGGGCCTCTGTTTTCTCATCACTAAAGTAAGGGGATTGGACTGAGGGAGTATTTAGGGATCCTTCCAAGTAATATATGAAATGTGGTCCCAAAACTAAAGGAAGGTTAATAAAGAATAATAAAAGCCAATGTTCTTGACTCCTGGATACTTTTTTCTTCTTTTGGAATGTAAGAAATTATTAAGTTTCTTATAATTGAGGAGTAAATTTCCTATCAGTTCTCATGTACATATCAAACCTGTGCACTTGGCCATGATAGTATCTCTTCAAACATTTACATGGTTGTACAAACTTTTGGGTTCTCTATGCCACACTGGAAGAAGAAGAGTTGTGTTGGGCCACACATTAAATACATTAAAACAAATAATCACAAAGAAATCTCATGATGATTTTATTTTGGCATTTATTAATGTTGTTCAATTACAGTTGTCCCTATTGTTCCCACATTACTCTCCCCTGCCCTACCCACCACCCACCTCCCACATTTAATCCTCCCCACCCCCCCATTGCCTTTGTCCATGGATCCTTTATACATGTTCCTTGACTTAACCATTCCCCTTCTTTCCCTCGTTACCCCACATCTCTCCCCTCTGTTCACTGTCAGTTTATTCATTATTTCCAGTTCTCTGGTTCTATATTGCTCACTTATTTGTTTTGTTGATTAGGTTCCACTTATAGATGAGATCATATGGTATTTGTCTTCCGCCATGTTGCTTATTTCACTTAGCACAATACTATCCAGTTCCATTCATACTGTCATGAAGGGTAGGAGTTCCTTCTTTCTTTCTGCTGCATAGTATTCCATTGTGTAAATGTACCACACTTTTTTGATCCACTCCTTTACTGATAGATACTTAGGTTGTTTCAAGCACTTGGCTACTGTAAATAATGCTTCTATGAACATTAGGGTTCGTAGGTTCTTTTCAGTTGGTGATTCAGGATTCTTAGAGTGTAATCCCAGCAGTGGAATGGCCAGGTCAAAAGGCAATCCCACTTTTAGTTTTCTGAGGAAATTCCATACTATTTTCCACAGTGGCTGCACTAGTCTGCATTCCCAACTACAGTGTACTAGTGTTCCCTTTTCTCCACAGCCACACCGGACTACCAGCAATTGTTGTTTGTTAATCATGGTCATTCCAATGAATGCCATTCTGATGGTCATCTCATTGTGGTTTTAATTTGCATCTCTCTGATGACTAGTGATGCTGAGCATCCTTTCATATGTCTTAAGGCCCTCTATATGTCCTCCTTGTAGAAGTGTCTGTTCAGATCCTTTGTTCATTTTTTAATTAGATTGTTTTCCTGGTGTGGAGTCATGTGTGTTCTTTATATATTTTGGAGAACAAACCCTTGTCTGAGGTATCATTGGCAAATATATTTTCCCATACAGTTAGTTCCATTTTCATTTTGCTGCAGTTTTCTTTAGCCATGCACAAGCTCTTTAATTTGAGGTAGTCCCATTTATTTATTCTTTCCTTTATATCCCTTGCTCTAGAAGATATATCCGTGAAAATATTGCTGCATGGAATATCTAAAATTTTCCCGTCCTTGTTCTTCTCTAGGATGCTCATGGTGTCACAACTTATATTTAAGTCTTTTATCCATATTGAGTTTATTTTTCTAAATGATGTAAGTTGGTAGTCTACTTTCATTTTTTTGCATGTCACTGTCCATATCTCCCAACACCATTTATTGGAGAGGCTAGTTTTACTTCATTTTATGCTCCTGACTCCTTTATCAAATATTAGTTGACCACAGAGACATTTGTTTATTTCTGGGCTCTCTATTCTATTACATTGATTTATATGTCTATTTTTATGCCAGTACCAGACTGTTTTGATTAGAGTAGCCTTGTAATATAGTTTGATCTCATGTATTGTGAACCTTCAACCCTGTTCTTCTTTCTAAAAATTGCCAAGACTATTTGGGATCATTTATGATTCCATATAAATTTTTGAAATATTTGTTCTATATCTTTGAAATATGTCATTGGTATTTTAATAGGGATTGCATTGAATCTAAAAATTGCTTTGGGTAGTATGGACATTTTGATGATGTTAACTCTTCTGATCCATGAACACAATTTATGTTTCCAGTTGTTTGTGTCTTCCTTAATTTCTTTCTTCAGTGTTGTGTGGTTTTCCGAGTACAAGTCTTTTACCTCCTTGGTTAGGTTTATTCCTAGAAACTTTATTTTTCTTGTTGCTATAGCAAATGGGAATTTTTCCTGACTTCTGTTTCTGATATTTCATTGTTGGTGTCCTTCTATTTATGAATATTGACTTTGTACCCCATTGTTTTGCCAAATTCACTTATTAAATCAAGCAGTTTTTTGGTGGAGCCTATAGGGTTTTCTATGTACACTATCATGTCATCTGCAAACAGTGATGATTTTATTTCCTCCTTTTCAATTTGAATGCCTTTTTTTTCTTTTTCTTGTCTGATTGCTGTGGCTAGAACTTCCAATACTATGTTGAATAGAAGTGGTGAAAGCAGACACCCTTGTCTTGTTTCTGATCTTAGTGGGAAAGCTTTTAGTTTTTGTCTGTTGAGTATGATGCTGGCTGTAAGTTTCTTATGCATAGCCTTTATTAGTAGAGTTTGCTCCCTGTACTCCTACTTTGTTAAGTGTTTTTATTATAAGTGTATCTTATCAAATGCATTTGCTGCAGCTATTAATATGATCATGTGATTTTTTTTCTTTCCCTTTGTTTATTTGATGTACTATTTTTATTGATTTGTGCATATTGTACCATCTTTGCATCTCTGTGATGAAACTCACTTGATCATGGTATATGATCTTTTTAAAGCATTGCTGGATGTAGTTTGCCAGTATTTTTTGAGGATTTTTACATCTATATTGGTCTGTAATCTTTATCAGCTATATTGGCCTGTAATTTTCTTTCTTTGTGATGTCTTTATCTGGTTTTGGTGTTGCGGTGATACTGGGCTCAGAAAAAGAGTTTTGGAGTTTTCCCTCTTCTTGGATTTTTTAGAACAGTCTGAGAAGGATATGGGGGTATCTCTTCCTTAAATGTTTTGTAAAATTCTCCTATGAAATTGTCCAGTCCAGGACTTTTGTGTGCAAAGAGCTTTTTTTTTTTTTTATTAATGCTTCCATTTCACTAGCTGTTATCAGTCTGTTCAGGATTTCTGTTTCTTCTTGATTCAGTTTTATAAGATATTTTTCTAGAGATTTGTCCATTTTGCCCAAGTTTTCAAATTTCTTAGCAAATAGTTGTTCATAGTAATTTCTTACAACCCTTTGTATTTCTTTGGTATCAGTTGTAATTTCTCCCTTTTCATTTCTGATTTTGTTTATTTGGGCCCTCTCTCTTTTCTTCTTGATGAGTCTGGCTAAAGGTTTGTTGACTTTGTTAATTTTTTCAAGAACCAGCTCTGGATTTATTCATCCTTTGCATTGTTGTTTTCATCTCTGTGTCATTAATTTTACTCTGATCTTGGTTATTTCCTTCCTTCTACTTGCTCTGTGCTTTGTTTGTTGTTCTTCCATTCTTTTAGATGTAGGTTTAGGCTGTATATTTGAAATATTTCTCTTTTTTTTTTTAGGTAGGCCTGTATTGCTATGAACTTGCCTCTCAGGACTGCCTTCACTGTGTCCCATAGCTTTTGGACTGTTGTGTGTTCATTTTCATTTGTTTCCAGAAACTTTTTGATTTCTTCCTTGATCTCATTCTTAATCCATTCATTGTTTAATAACATGTTATTTAGTCCCCATGAATTTGAATGTTTTTGAGTTTTTTTCCCTGAGGCTGATTTCTAGTTTCAAGTCCTTGTGATCTGAGACAATGCTTGAAATGATTTCAATTTTCTTGATTTTGTTGAGGCTTGTTTTGTGTCGTATCATGTGGTCTATCTTTGAATATGTTCCATGTGTATTTAAAAAGAATGTGTATTTTGCTTCTTTGGGATGAGAGGTTCTATAAATAGCAGTTAAGTCCATTTGATCTTGTGCATCTTTTGGTGCCACAATATCCTTGTTGGTATTTTGTGTGGAAGATTTATCCATTGTTGATAGTGGGGTATTAAAATCCTCTACTATAAGGGAGTTGCTGTCTATATCTTTCTTGAAGTCCTCTATCAAAAAACATGTGTTAAAATATATTTTGAGGGAATATCAGTAAGTCTTACCTATGAATTTGATATAGACTGTGTTAGGGAGTAAGGGGGAAGAATTAAAGAAAGTCCTTGGTTTCAAGTGTTAGCAACCAGCTGGGTGGTGGTACACACATCTGGAAAGGTGGGTAAAGTAGAGTCAGTGGAGGAGAAACCAGAGTTTCTGTTGGGACATCATGTGTTTGAATTGACAAGGAATCCTCCAAACAGTGCTGTCATGTGAGCCAAATTCAGATATATTTTCAAATTGAATACGAAGAAGGTCTACATTAAATTTTAACAGTGATTGTGAAAAATTAATGTAATATTCTGATATTTTTATGCAATTATAAATTAGTAAAATGTTACAGTTAACATTATGTTTCCTGAGTTATCTATGTAACTGATGGTGTAACTAGCAATAAAGCAATAGTGCTTTATTTTTTAATATATATTATTGATTATGCTATTACAATTGTCCCAATGTTCTCTGTTTAACCCCTTCCACTTGGTACCCCCATTCCTTCCAGCAATGCCTCCACTTAATTCATGTTCATGGTCATGTATATAAATTCTTTGGCTACTCCATTTCCTATATTGTTCTTACCATCCCCCTATCTATTCTGTATCTACAAATTTGTACTTCTTAATCACTGTACATTAACCCATTCTTCCCCTTACCCCTCCCAACTGATAATAATAAGGCCTTCAAATAATCTCCATATCTATGATTTTGTTTCTGTTCTGCTTGTCTACTTAGTTTTTTCTAGATTCAATTATTGATAGTTGTGAATTTATTGCAATTGAATGTTCTTAGTTTTGATTTTCTTCTTTTTCCTAAATAAATCTCTTTAACATTTCATATAACAATAACTTGAGGATGATGAATTCATTTAGCTTTACCTTGTCTGCGAAGCACTTTACTTTCCCTTCAATTCTAAATGATAGCTTTGCTGGGTAGAGTAATCTGGGTTGTACATCCTTGCTTTTCATCACTCTGAGTACTTCTTGCCAATCCCTTCTAGCCTACAAAGTTTCTTTTGAGGAATCAGCTGACATTCTTATGGGAACTCCTTTGTAGGTAACTATCTTGCTGCTTTTAAGACTCTCTCTTTATCTTCAACCTTTGGCATTTTAATTATGATGTGTCTTGGTGTGGTCCTCTTTGTATCCATCTTTTTTGGGGACTCTCTGTGCTTCCTGGATTTCTATGTCTATTTCCTATTACCAAATTAGGGAAGTTTCTTTTTATTATTTTTTCAAAAAGTTTTTCAAATTCTTGCTTTTTCTCTTCCCCTTCCAGCACCCCTATGATTCAAATGTTGATACATTTGAAGTTGTCCTAGAGGCTCCTTAGTCTATCCTTGTTTTTTTTTCTTCTTGCTCTTCTGATTGAATGTTTTTTTCTTCCTTATGTTCCAAACCATAAGGATTGATTTGATCTCAGCTTCATCCACTCCACTGTTGGTTCTTTGTCTATTTTTCTTTATTTCACTTAATGTAATCTTCCCCATCTAACTTACCAGTGTGCTTTTTTTAAAAAAAAAAGAATTTATTTATTTTTAGAGAGAAAAGAAGGGAAGGGAAAGAGAGGGAGAGAAACATCAATGTGTGGCTGCCTCTCACGTGCTGCCTACTGGGGTCTTGACCTGGCCCACAACCTAGGAATGCTCCCTGACTGGGTATCAAACTGGCAACCTTTTGGTTCACAGGCCAGCACTCAATCCACTGAGCCATACCAGCCAGGGCCCAGTGTGCTTTTTTACAATAGGTCATACTACTAAGACAGAAAGTAAAAACAGTGCTACCTAATACATATATACAAATGTATATATACATATTGTATATATATATACATATATAAGTACAAACATGATCATCAGATCTGTAGACATAAGTAACTATTGCTTGTGCTTCTGTGACACTGTTTAACTTTAGGTACCCTTGATATCACCCTAAACTAATAATGAATATCAAGTTTTCCTGTTCTATGTCATCTTTCTCAGATACTGTCTTTGAAGAATTTATCAAAAATACCTTAATTTAGTAAACTGTTTTAGTTTATTTAACATTATTTTTGTCTATTCTGCTATTAAGAAAGAAAACAAAACAAAAAATCTCTCAAATTGAAAAACCACTTACCAAATCATAAACTAAAATTTCAGTATTGAGCTGAAACTCTAAATGATATATCAAGATCACTATTTGTCCTGGAGTTACAGTGAATGGCTATTTTCAGTTAATGTTAATGATTTTTACATTTATTTATACCACCTAATTGTGAAAGAATACCCCAAATGGAACTTAAACCCCACTGAACTCCCATTTGTCCATCAATCAATTACCTAAGACAGATGTTTAAATTAAATTTTGTCCAGTAAAAAATAAAAAATATATATATCAATAATTATTTCTGAAGAAAATCATACACATAAAATGTGAAGTTGAATATTATTCCAGATAACTTTTAGGTATGGCTCTCATGCAAAGAGTAGATGATCTTGAAAATTAAATTTTAAATATTTCCTGTTTCACTGTCAATTTAACCTTCATCTTCTTTTAACCTCTTGTGCCTATTACCAGATCCCCATCATGACCATTTGATCTGGCCTTGTGGTCTCTGAAGAATTTGACTGATTAGTTGATTGATTAGTCCTTCCTTTATTAAACATACATTCAGCACAGTCCAGTTGTACCTAGATAGGAACTCGATTTCAGGATTCACAGTTTGCACCTTCTGTTCCTTCATCTCAAATGCTGTTTTTTTCATCTTTCCAAATTTTACTCACATTCTGAGGTCTGTTCAAGTTTAGTTCCCACCCCCAATGAATTCTAGTACCTACTTTAGTTTGTCCAACTCTTTATCATTAAAGTAGGTTTGAGCTCACACCCCTTCTCACACAGTTAAGTCATTGGCTGCTCAGTGATGTTTCATGCACGTTTGTCTTGTTTTATCAAATTGTTTGCAAAATCCTCTCCATTGGAGTTAAGTCTAATAACCACAAACCCTGCACAGAACTTGGAGGGCTCACCCTGGCTCAAGGACCACCATGGATACTCATTATTGGTCTTTCCAGGGCAGCCATCTTTGGTTTTTCTTTTCTGTCCTGGTGTATGGTTCAGACACACATTCAGTAAATGCCTCTTTTCATTCAGTTTGGGAGCTGAAAACACTGACCTGAACATGATGTAGTCTATTTATAACCACTTATAGATTAGTTGGGGAGACAGATATATTAAGAGATAATTTATAATATCAACATATAATACACAGCTAGAGCAATTTGGATGAGGATGTTAGGGAAACAGAAGTTGGGCTTTGAGCCTTTGAAAATTCAGGGGAATGACGAGCAGGTTGAACAGATGAGGGGCATTTGAAGGGCATGCTGGCCAGAGGGAGCGGTCCTGCAAGGCTAAGTAGTAGTTTTGTATGCGGACTTTAGTCCATACAAAGTACAGGCAGTAGCAATGAGAACAAAATGCATATGCAGCAGTGCTTCACTTGTAGTTTGTTTTTATTGTTTGCTAGTGGATGGCAAGACAAGGAGTTATAGAAGATCGATGTGTAGTTGAGGTCAGCTTGTAGGTTGTGCCTAGGAGGTGTTAGGATGCCACAGCAAGGTTCCAAGCAAGGGAGTAGAATGGCCAACATTCCTTTTTTGGATGAGATCAGATAGGTCTAGAGATGGGGGGCGGTGAGTGAAAATATTCTTTTTCCATCCTGGTATACTTAAACTACATATATTTAATTGTATGACATGCTCTAAATGCTACCACAGTTTCACCCCAGCCAGTGTGGCTCAGTTGGTTGGGCATTGTCCTGCAAATCAAAAGGTCTCTTATTCAATTCCTGGGTTGAAGGTTTGGTCCCAGGTCCGGGCACATACACAAGACAACCAACAGTGTTTTTCTCTCATATTGATCTTTCTCTTCCTCTCTTTCTGCCCCCTTCCCCTCTCTCTAAAAAAATAAATAATAAAATAAAATAAAAACAACCACAGTTTCAAAATATTAGCAATGAGAATAATGTGTGAAAAACTAGAAGACAATCACCCAGAATAATTCCAGACTGACTATTTCCTCACTTCTTTGTTGACCTGGGTTATTTGTAATGGCTTCTCACACAACTCAAAAGCACATAGAGAGTAGTGACCCCCAAGCCCCCAGCTGAACAAAGGACAGGCCTTTGTAAGCTTAAATGGCAGGATGTTCTCATGGCCTCACTATCAACTAATTGACAAGAATTGGGAAGTTCATCACTTCCTACTTGTGATCATATGGAGCAGCTCTAAAAAAAGGACCTTAGAAGGGGCTGGTGACTCCTGAGGCTTGATGTTGCTCCTCCTCTAAACAGAACCCTAGATGTGACAAACCATGGAGTTCTTCTACCCTATGGGCTCAGTAAGAGTTGTGCAATACTCACTGAAGCTAGCGAGATCTTCCCCCAGCCACCTCACAGTAGGAAGGTAAATTATGTAGGCCATTCCTATTTTCTGGACAATTGTCTCCATAGGCTCTGAGCTCTTTGAGGAATGGAGCCTCATTCTGTATGTGTGTCCTCAAGGCCAGGCATTTAGGAAATCAGAGTTAGAAGTAGAGAGCCCTTTGATTCTAGAATGGCACAAAGCACTACTGTCTTGGACTGAGAAGAGTGAGCTCCCTGAGTTCTCTGGCTGGCATAAGATCTCCTGGATAATTAGGATAATGGGATAATACTGCCAGCATTCCATGCTCCTTGGAAGCCTATTGCCTCATTCCACATTTTCTCTGTAGTCAGAAAGTATTTGGAGTTGGGCACCTGAGTTCTCACCCAGGCTCCACCAGGAAGTTGTTATGCTTCCCTGGGCAATCCACTTGGACCCTAAATATTTTCTATAAAACAACACATAATGATATCTTCCTTGTTTACCTCACATAAGACTTGTGAAGATAAAAAATAATATGAAATATATATTGATGGCTTACTATTTAAAAGACACTGTTTCAAGAGTATTATTTTAACTGTAACCCCAAAATGAGGTGGATATTTTGAATGTCATCTCCATTTTACTAATGAGGAAACTGGGCAGAGAGAGTTAACTTCTCACTACTGTTACATAAAGGAACTGAGATGTGAATACAGGCAGTTTGGCATAAAACATACATTCCTAATCACTACACTAAGCCCCTTCAGAGAGATACCTGCAGAAACACTTTGTTGTAAAATAGAGTTCCATCTTCTCAACTGGCTATGTTCTATATTCAATGTATAAGCAAAAACCACATATTGTAATATATTATGTAAAGACAGCTTAAATAGACATCAAGTTTTTCCTTTTTACCTTTCTTTTTCCTTCTTTTACAGCCAAGTACATATATTTACATTTATGTAATTAAACAGAACTTTGCAATGTAAAGATTTAGATTTCTATTTATATGCAAGTTATAGCATTTATGTAGTTGCTATGAACTGAATTGTATCCCCAAAGTTCATATATTGAAGCCCTAGCACCATTGTGACTATATTTGGGGACAGGGCTTTTAAGGAGGTAATTAAGTTTATATGAGGTCATAAGGATAGGGCCCTGATCCAGTAGGGCTGGTGTCTTTATAAAAGAGAAAAAAACACCAGGGATGTGCACACATAGAAAAGACCATGTTAAGACACAGTGAGAAGGTGGCTATACACAAGCCAATGAAAGAGAAACCAGGCCAACACCTTGATCCTGAACTTCTAGCCACCACTTTTATTTTTGTGATGCAATAAATTTCTGTTGTTTAAGCTACCCAGTCTGTGGTACTTTGTTATGACAGCCTGAGCTGAATAAGATGGTAGAAATCTGCCAAATGTGCTGCCTTGATTTTTACTAACTTGTCTCTGAGTATGACTTCTTTTCTAGAGTCTATTGTGTGGGGTTTTTTTTTTTCAGAACAAGAACTGAGCAATTTCCTTATTGATGCTGCCACTGATATATGTCTCCAAAGGCTGGGCTTGCACAGCGAGGGTGTGTGCCACTGTGTGGGGCTGTGCGTAGTAGGAGTGTCATGCCTCTAGGGATGGCTGAAATGCTGAACTGGAAGCATTGGCAGCATCTATTCAACTGTAAACACCCATTCCTTTCCCAGCTCACTCTTTTATGCACCCAGCCTATTTCTTGAAGGGGACACTGGTAGAGAGAGGGAATTTGGTGGTTCAAACCTGGAAGCTGCAGGAGATGGCAAACAGTGAGTGACTTCATGGGGTTCATCAGGTGCTGCCCTTTTGCAAATCTGCTTCATGTTTGGAGGCCTTGCTGGAGTGGTTGAAGAACTGCTAGAAAAAGAGAAAGAGCAAAGAATGCCCTCAAGAAAATCAGCACCTGGACAATCTGTGAAGACTAAGAAGAAAGGAGCTGAAGCATGTCCAGGCATTCATTGACTTATGCCTGTAATCCCTGGTGTCTAGAATCATGCCTAATGCATCGTAGGTGTTCAAAGGTACACCCAATGAACTAATGAAGGTGTGAATGAAAGGATATTTTTCATTGATTCCATCAGCACAGTTTCAGCATGATCTGTGTGCTGGATCAGGAGATCTGGGAAAGAAGCCCCAAGTGGAGATTTTTATGACACTGTCTGTGCCTGGTCCTCAAGAGAATACATGGTGGAGGGGGAAAGCCCTCAGGGGATGAAATACTGGGATATGTTCCCAAGATCAGCTCATATTCCTAAAACGTCCACCAACAAAGCAAGTACACTGAACCCCATGAGGCAGAGAAGAGGAAAGAGAAATTCTTGCAGAAACATCCATACTGAAAGGACTGCAAGTTGTACCTTATCTTACTGAAGGGAAAATAAAGTGTTTTCTCCAGAGTTAAGGAGACTAGGAAGTGAGAACATCACACCTCCATTTGGTTCCATGATAAACCCATTTGAGTTCTTGAGGGTGGAGTTAGCCATCTCCTTGATACCTGTGACTAGCACTTTGAGTGGGATTGTGACATTTGAGTTGGATGAGATAGTGTGGTCTGGGGACAGGTGAAGTTGATTAGAGTTTCTTTCATTAGGAACCACAGATAATTACAGACCTGTCTGTGGAGCTTGGGTTTATCTGTCATACCCAGAAAAACTAGTTCCTATGATGGAGGCATACATGTCGGTTCTTCTCTGCTAAGCAAATACAAGTATGTCCATTTCCAATAATGAAATAGTTTTTAATCCTCATCTGTTTTCTGACCTTTTCATCTCTGGTACTACTTTGATTTTCTTCAGGGTTAAAATTTGTTTCTTTTGTTTTTCATATTGAAAGATAACAGGAAGTAACTTGAAGTATAAGATAGAAAAATAATGTAGCAGGATAGTAACTCTCAATTTCAATTATTTTTAAAGCTGTCTGCAAAGCCTCAGCCTTCTAGAAAGGTCTGTATTAGTGAGACTCCCTAATTGTTAAAAAGAAAGGGCTTACTTTATGAAATATAAAGTATCATTTTGTCTATCCCTTCTTCTTAACTTATATTTATTGGTTAGCAAACTGCTAAAAACCTGTGATTTTAATATTTCAAAACACTACTCTGCAATTATTGGGCAGTTAGGACACCAGTTGTCTACCACAATCTTGTCCACAACCCCAATAACTGTAAGAATTTTATTTTTCTAGCAAAATACAGTCATTCGTCAGTGCCAGGCACAGACAGGAAAACAGCTGGTCTGCAAATGTGCAAATCAGAAATACCTAACTTTACACTTCAACTTGAACAAATGATGGGAAATAATTATACCCCAAATGCCAATTCAGTTTAAGTCAAGCAGAAATGTTATTGAAAGAAATCGTTTGGTGAAGGCTGTTGAATCATCAAGGATGGGGCCTTAGAGCTCTGACGGTGATTCTGAGATGTTGATAGTCCCATCAGATAGAGAAGGACAGAGGTCAACTATTACAAAGGATGGACTTGCACAAAGTATTATGCAATTAAAAGTCACATCTAATCTTTTAAAAAGTGATCCCTTCTGAGTAGTTTTATCTTGCTGAGGAAAGGCTTTGCTTTTTTTGTTTTGTTTTAAAACAATCTCCAGGTACCAAACTTTTAAAACTAGGAAATTGAAGTTGAAGTTTCATAGAAAGGACTTTCAAAAGAGAGAGTACAGTATTGTGTCAGATGAAGAACAGATAA
This sequence comes from Trachops cirrhosus, assembly GCA_028533065.1. Classification (NCBI taxonomy): domain Eukaryota; kingdom Metazoa; phylum Chordata; class Mammalia; order Chiroptera; family Phyllostomidae; genus Trachops; species Trachops cirrhosus. The sequence continues at coordinate 45,683,057 of CM052547.1, read as the reverse complement.
AATCAGCCATGAAGGAAGTTCATGTATCCATTACACAAGTAAGTTTGTGCACATGTCAGGCACAATATTAGGTCCTAGATATTCAGTGCTGAGATGCCTCCTGTCTTCATGACATTACTCTCCAGTGAGAGTTAATAAACAAGGAAATAATCAAGTAAATAATTCTGTTACAGATCATAAGTAGTGCCATGAAGAAAATAAATATGAAAGTGCATCAATTATCTTTTGCTGCATAACAAATAATCACAATATCTCATTGACATACAAAAATCAGCATTCCTTGCTCACTCATGTATCTAGGGGCAGAGAAGTACAGAATTCTGCCTAAGCATGAAGCATGGTAAGGGTATTGATATGAAACACTGCTGTAAGGAAGCCACAAATGGGACCATTCAAGGTCATCAGAAAACTAGAAAAAAAGCTTTATGTGGTGTGATATTGGAAGACCTCCCTGAGGAGAATACATTTAAACTGAAACTGGAGGGAAGGGAAACACTCAGTCATGCTGAAAAGCAGGAGATGAGTTCATCTCACAGGAATTGCAAAGGCTCTCAGGTAATTAAAAAAGCTTACCTGTTCTAATGGTGTGAAAAGAAGCCCAGTGGATGATGGGGGCCAATATGAAATCAAGTGGAAAGGGAGGGATTGGGGCCTTGTACATCTTGGTAAATAATTTTTTGATATTCAGTGCTATGGATTTTAAGTGTCTCAAAGGACTTGAAGTAGGGGATTATATGAGAAGAATTATGTCTTTCAAAGATCTCCATGAAGAATGTATGGTAAAGGAGCAAGAGGGGTAATGGAAAATATTTAGAATTCTGTTGTCCTCCATGGTCCAGGACAGACGTGGTAGAAGCTGAGGCTTGCGCTCAGTGGAGCTTTCAGAGGCAATGGGGGAAGGGACGGATTAATTTCACTTTGGAGATAAAATAGCAGGTTTTGCTGGTGAAATGGATGTGGACTATGATGGAAGCAGAAAAATCAAGGATTTCTCTTGGATTTTTACATTGATCAACTGGGTAGGTTGTAGTGGCGTTTACTGAAATGAAATAAATAGGTTAGGATGTGTTTGGGGACAGAATTAACAGATTCACTTTAGACATGTTATGTTTAAGATTCCTGTTATAGTTTGAATAGTGTCCCTCAAAAAGGTACATTGCAATCCCCACCCCCAGTACCTCATTGCGTGTCTTCATTTGGAAATTGAATCATTGCACATGTAAATAGCTAAGATAGGTCACACTGGAGTAGGTGGGCCCTAATTCAATATGCCTGGTGTTCTCATAAGAAGAGAGAAAAGACATGGAGACACAAATACACACAAACTCATAGATGTACACAACACATGCACTGAGAGAATGCCATGTGATGACTGAAGCAGAGATTGCAGTGATCCAGATGTAAGACAGAGAACACTAAGGATTGCCTACCTCCACCAGAAGCTGGAAGAGGCAAAGAACCATTTTACCCTAGAACCTTCAGAGAAAGCATGACCCAGCTGACACATTAATTGAGGAGTTGTACCATCCAGAATTATAAGATACTACATTTCTGTTGTTTCAAGTCACCCAGTTTGTACTATTTTGTTATGGCAGCCACAAGAAGCTAATACAATGCCTAAGCAGGTGGTTTGATGCACATCTGTCTGAGCACAGAGAAAGAGATCTGAATTTGAGGATGAAAAGAATCCATCAGTGTAAAGACTCTAAGGGAGAATGTTCCAGGCAGAGTAAAGAACATTCATGTTTGTAACATGACACTATCTCATTTATACTTAGGAATTCTGCAAGGTAACTACCATAATGAGAAAATAAATAGATATAAACCTGTATAGCATGTTTTCCATCCCTCGTAATGACTGAAATAGATTTTGCATGATTATATTATATTACACCCAGAGAATATAAATGAAAACATTCATATTTTAATAGTGATTGTGCTTACTTATAATGAAATGCATTATGATGAGGATATTTACACTTGTTTAGAGTATTAAAAATACCATCCATTTACAGAAGTATAAAGGACAATAGAGGTTATCTCCAGAGGAGCTCTCTCTTCTTAATGCTTGTTTCCTCCATTACCAAGAACAGATCATTCAATTTCTACTTGAACACTTCCAGTAAGATAAGAACTCATCTTCCAGGACAGCACAGCTATGTGACCTTTAGAAATTTGGGCCTTAGCAAAAACATGTCTCCTGGTGACTTCAGCAACTTTCCTGAATTATGTTCCTTGAAAAATCTCTAAATCAAATCTCATCTCTTGTTACCTGGAAAGGCATTCCAATGTGTGAATGCTATGGCTGCTTTCTGGTAAGAATTGTCTCCATGTTTGATGTGCCTGACTCTTCAGGTGGAGATTGTTTCTGGTTGCCACCAACTGGGTGGTCTCTCTGACCCTCTTCCACCTTGCCAGCATCTCTCCCAGCTCCATGTTTAAACACCAGCAGGTCAGAGTGTCCACATTAAAAGTCAAAATTAGAGAAGAAGGAAATGACAAAAGGCTTTAAGCATGAAAAGATGAACATCTCCCAACTACAACCTTAAGAAGAAAAGGTGAAATAAATATATAAAATCTACATGCATGTGGAAAAAAACTGGAAGGGAATAGGCCTCCAATGGAAATGCATTCTATCTCTTGATGTTGGATTTATAATTAAACATGATCTCTTTAATACAATGTGTCTGTTCTTACACATTTTTGCTTTTGCTTTTCCTAGGGCTTGAGTTATAAGCGTGGCTTTTGTATCCCTTTACTCTACACCTGCTCATTTTACATATATCTTGCTGCCTGTTTTTGATGAACTAACTACATTTCTCTGGCCATTCTTTCTGTTATGTGCTTTGGCCCCCAAGTTCTTGCAGAGTTCCCCCACCTTTCACATTCTTTCCTGGTCCTTGAATTGTCTGGGCTTTTGTTTGTTTGTTTAAAGGTCTCTTCCAATATTGTGCATCTGATTCTGACTTTTGTGCTCACTTCTATTCTTCCTTTATTCTGTCTGTGCCTATTGCTTTGACCTCACTTTATATACCCTCACTGTTCCTATTTATGTATCCCTATCTATCCCATTGTTATGATCATATCCACTGCTATCATTTCTGGCTCATTCCAGCTTCTCTATCTCTGTATCTTTCCTGTGGGAATACAGCTTCCTGAAGAGTAATCAAAACCTTCTTTCTTTCCTCTTGCCCATGGCCCAGTTCTATTTGCTACACAGAGGCATACATGTGGGTTAATAAAAATTATCTGTTGTGCTTGTTGGTTTTGGTAGACAAGAATGATAGGGAAGGAGGGAGAAAAGGAACCGAAGGAAGTAAGGGTGGAACAGAAGAACATGACAAGAGGAAAGAGGAAGGATGTCACCAGAACTTCCCTCATGCATAGCCAATTCTCACTGATGGGGAGTCAATTTTCAATTATTGAAGCTGTGGTTGAGACAAAGAAGTATCACAAATAGTCAGAAAGGTTTCCATTTTCAAAATGATATTTAAAATATGAAGTTGAATATAGATGTACCTGTGATCAGTTCTAATTTAATCTGTCTTAAATGGTTCATGTGTGTTTTGCTGGCCATTAATTTTCCATAAGAATCCAAGTCCACCATAAAGGGTCATGCAAATAAACAGGTATGAAATATACATACCAAGACTATAAGAGCTTGCTCTGTTCTGTAGTTTAGGGTACATAAGAATTATGCCCCTCTCCCCTACAAGTCAAACAACCAAGTAAATAAGGTGGGAAACTGGGAAATCTTTATTGCCAAAGAAGATTCTTTTCTGATTTCTTGATGAAATCAGGGAGGTTTGCTGATACCTGGCCTCTGAGGTATGGGAGGAAGAGTCCAAGTTTCTGTCATTTGGATTTATAGCAACACCTGGACCAGGTATCTCCAAACTGCTAATGCCAGCAGCCACTGTAGGTTTCATTAGGGACTGAGTTGATGGTCATTATATTCATAACCCCCTAAAAAATCCATCATTTACCTCTTTTTCTTTCTGGGTTTCTTAGCTCACTTGCAGGATTCTCAAAGTCACATTAGCTCTCTTGTATCACTTTTATAGAACTTAGAGAATGTTGGGAATTTGTATTTTTGAATGAGAAATTTTAGGAGAAATAACATATTTGAGGGTTGAAACAGTACAGTCTCTGGCACAATTCAGCTGTGAAAAGCCTGCTATACATGTTTCATCTAAATGGATGGTTTCCTATATCACTACTTTAAAAGGATCATTTCATTTCTGATTATGGCTCACATCAGACCACCCACATGGACTGCAATGTTCCTAATGAATTACAGTTTTGCATCCCATTGTTCATCCTTAGGTGGTTAGCCCTGGAAAATTGGTAGAGGCAGCAGCTGGTCCATTGCATTATTCACAACCTCTCAAATTGCTTAAAATTTCAGATTTTTCTGATATGTAGATGATCTTGAATTAATGATTAAAGTATAAAATAATAGTAAAATCAAAATCAACTGTTGATGAATCCTTATTATTTCTTTATTGATGCTATAACAAATGACCACAAATTTAGTGTCTTGAAACAACACAAATGTATTAGCTTATGATTATGGAGGTCAGAAGTCTAAATGGGCTAATGTGAAGGGCTGCAGTTCTTCATGGAGAGTTGGGAGAAAATTCATTTTCTTGTCATTTCTAGCTTCCAGAAGCTTCCAGGGCTTTCCTTGACCTATGCCCCCTTCCATCTTTAAAGCCAGCAATGGTTAAGTCTTTCTCATGATGCCATCTCTCTCCTACCTCCATCTTTCCCTTGCAAGGACACTGTGATGACATCAACCCCAGATGGATAATTCAAGATCATCTTCCATATCAAGACCTTTAACTTAGTCACATCAGCAATGTTCTTTTTTTTTTCCATGTAAGGAAACATATTCTCAGGTTCTGAGGGTTAGAGCTTGGGCATCTTTGAGGATCATTATTCTGCCAAAAATATTTCAAATGGATAAAAAGTAAAAGATTTAATTAGAAAATGTACAATATCTGAATAACCTAGTATTTTAAAAGAATGATTTGATAACTAGTGCCAATGTAAGGTAAAACCAAATAGTACAATGGTTTACAGATCAATGGAAATATAAAAAAATCAACCTAAATCACCACCTGAGCTGGCATCCCCTGAGTGTGCAATGACAATCAGAAATTTACGTTTAAATTGCCCACACAAGTATTTACACCTATTTAATTATTAAATATAAATTAAGCTTAATTAAAAGTTAGAACCTTGATTAGCATAATAGATTTTTCACAGTGTCCGAGGAGACTGGATATGAGGTAAACAAGGACTGAACTGCTGTAAGTGTCCTAAGTGCTGGGGATATAGACAATTCCTGTACATTCAGTTTATGGACGTGTCGTACTTGAGAAAAAACATGCTCATTAACCATGTGGGTAGATGCTTTAGTCGGCATTTAGATGTCGTAATGGAGCACTTAAGGAAGTTAAAGAGGATGCTGAAATGTGTTTCAGAAGTTATAAGAAACAATCATTCAGGTTTATATGCCCTTGAAAATATTTTACCTTCAACAATAGAACACAACCTGCTAACTTCTCCCCTAAATCTTTATTTTCCTTTTTCAGAGGTGTAAAGACAATGGAATCATTGGTAATGTTCCTATTTTCAATTTTATACATGTTTATATTTAAGTTTCGTGGTGATGCTAGATATAAGGATTGTGGATTTAGTGTTTCTTGGGAGTGTAAATCAAAGAGCAGCTAACTGCTGTGTGTGTGTGTGTGTGCGTGCGTGCGTGTGTGTGTGTGTGGCTGTTTCTCCTAAGGCAGTGGAATGGGCTCTCCAGGCTGTGAATCTCTCATAAAATTATAGTAGTTGAGTGATTGAAAGGAAATATGAATGCCCATTGCAAAGCCTCATATCCTGTTTAAAATATAATTGTAATTCTGTTATTTATGAGTATTAAAGTAAAATTATCTAGCATCTTTAAAATATAAATATTGTCCTACGACATGTAGTAATAAGACCTTCATTAGCTATGGGAAGGAAATATTTAAATGTATTAAGTTTAAATATACTACAAATAGAAAGAGATTAGTATTCATTCATCTTTTGATTTATGTAAGAGAAAAAAGTTAAACTCCAACATTCAGTAGATTTCAGTTGGCAAGAGAGATTAGTTTGATTCTAATATTTATAACTTTAACCCCTTACATTGTTCAATTGTTAGTAGTATAATTTAATTAAGATCTTTTTTAAAAGCATAATTATAGAAAACAAAGATCAAATGTAAATGGATTCTTGTCAAATAGATGAATAAATAAATAAAAGATTTAGCCCTGGCCAGGTGGCTCAGTTGGTTAGAGTATTGTCCCAGTAAGCCAAGGTTATGGGTTCAATCCCTGGTCATGGCATATGCAAGAATCAACCAAGGAATGAATATACATGAATGGAACAACAAGTTGGTCTCTCTCTCTCAAATCAATAAATAAAAAAAGAAGTAAAAAATTTAATTTGAAAATTAAAATGTTTTAAAGAGAGAAAATGGTTTTAAAAGTTTCTAAGTCCTACATCCTTTCAGCTTCTTGCATGTTATGACTAAAGGACTAGAGGTGACAGCTTATAGTTAGAGGCCACTCCTTCTCTGTATTTTTTTTTCATGCTACATAGCACAGTGTCTTATCTATTGTAAAGGCACAATGAATAGATGTTGAAGGAACAAATAAATTCAATGCATTTAAAAACTAACCTATTTAAAATAAAAAATCCAAGACTTGTCCAAAGCCAAAATAAATAAATAAATAAATAACAAAACTAACCTAACCTAACATTCAACTATTTGTCTATTCAATAGGAAGATGTTCATAATTATTCTGTTAAAATGTTTACTGGGTTTCTTCTTGGGATCGAGTCTTCTTTGGACTAAGAGAGAGGAGCCCCAAACTTATGGCAGTTACCGTAAGGCAAAATAATGGCCTGTATATTTAGATTCCTGTATTAGTTAAAGACCCACAGATGTCCATTTACAGTTTTCACCCATTTTCTCAAAGCTGCACAATCCAAGTTGGTGAGTTTTTCAGAGAAAACAGAGGTAGAGAATAAAAGAGGGTTAGTGAGTAAAGACACCTTGAATCAGTGACTTGATTTGTGTGTACTTTGAGTGAAGATGCATTTCCTTGGTGCAGTTGTATCCCCAGAGATATTAGGGACATATGTGAAGTGTGTGGAGTCAGAATTTGGCTTCCAGAGGATAGTGTGATTAGATGTCTACAATTCCTGAGTTTTGTAGAGCATGTCATTTTTCTCAGAGCATTTTATGAACATGAAATTACTATCTTGCAATAATCTTGGGGAGCACTCAGGCAGCATTTTGAATGGCTCAGTTTTACAACTTTCAAAACCAAAGTGTAGAGTAATGATCTCTTTGAGGACATTTATTTCCCTCTGGTTTGTGTGTTACTCAAACACACTTGCTATCTATAGCACTAGCACAATTCTGACACCTCATAGGTATTTGGTACATATTTATTGAATTAAAGCTACAAGGCATTTTGAAATGTTTTTAGTTAGGGCTCTATTGATTACAAAAGTCATGAAGATTTAGAAGTTCCTTAACAATCTTTCCTTTTCTTTTTTTTTTTTTTTTAAGGTAGAACTTTCTTTTTTTTTTTTTTTTTTAATTTTTATTTTAGTTTATTCAGTACAGTTTCTATCCTTTATTCCCTTTCCAGCCCACCCACCCATTCCTCCCCTCCTCCCTCCCCTTTCCAACACCCCTAGTTTT
>CM052547.1:45633307-45674798 GCA_028533065.1 Trachops cirrhosus | reverse complement strand
CGATCTCCTATTTTCATTTATGGCGTGATAATGTTGGCTCTTTGCTCTGTACCTACGTAAAATGACTCAGATTTTTTTTCCCTGGTTGTGGGAGAGTAGAATCTGCTGCATCCTACCACGCCGCCATCTTCTCTCCCAATCTTTCCTTTTCATGCAATGCTCACATGTACTCATAGGGCTGCCTAACACAGTACCAAAGAGTATATGGCTTAAACAGCAGAAATTCATTTCTCACAATTCTAGAGGGTGGAAATCTGAAATCAATGTGTTGGCAGGGTTGTTCGCTTCTTCTGAGGCCCCACTCCTTGTCATACAGATGACCATCTTCTCCCTGTGTTCTCACATTGTCTTCCCCCTGTGGCTGTCTGTGTCCTAATCTGCTCTTCTTATAAAGACACCACTCAAATGTGATTAGGGCCCACCCTTGGGACATCATTTTAACTTATATGAAGGATCATCTTTTTATAAATCCTATCTCCAAATGCAGTTACTCTGAAGTATTAGGAATTAGGACCTCAACATAAGAACTTGAAGGAGAAACAGCTCAGCCCACAACACAGCACATTTCTACAGTACCCCACTTGTTTTTAGTCTGTATGAATATGAAGAAGTATAAAACTCTTTAAAAAGTAAAACTGATATGCACTTCTACAGTCTGCTTTGACCAGTCTACTTGCTCAGCCATCACCTGGAACCTTTTGCACAGTGGTTCAACCCTGGATCACTGTGGAATTATAGGGAACCAGGGGAATTTTTACAACAAACCCATTATCCAACTCAGCACAGATCAATGTAAGGCTCCCACATATTCTTCATGAACAGTAACCTCTGTGAATTCCCACACACTTTAGATACTCTCTAGTTAGCCAAACACTGTTTATTAAAACCCTTGACAGACATTGCCCAATTAAATAATGGTTGCACCTCTAGAACACTCAAACACAATTTCTGTTTTGAGGCAATCTTTGATTTTATGTAGCAAAAGAAAAAGTTACAGAGATTCTGAAGGATTTAAACAAAATTACATAAGTACTTATGTAGCAAATTTAATTCTCAACACAGTTGAAAGGATAATATAAGATAATAAAATAATTATTATTGTATGAAAAAGATTTTATGTCCATTCACCTATTGAATTAATTAGCTGAGAGGTTTATTATTGTCCATAGCAGGAGGGCTCCAAAATTTTTATAATTTTTAAATAAGTTTGTGAAGAGCAGCACATGTGTCTTTGAGCCTTAAGCCTTCAGAACACCTTGTCATCCCTGCTGCCCTTGAATCATCTAGCTGGCCCTTTACCCTTTGGGAAACATGAATATTTCCAGTATCTGAACTTTACCTAAGTGTAAAACGACCAAGGTGTCATTTACCTTGATCACCATAATGGTCATTATAATACTGGCAAGTATATAATATGCAGACAGCTAATGTTAGAATGGATGAGGTAATGATTAAGAGATATACAAAGGATAGAACTGTGAACTATAAAAGTGATTTTGGGATCCATAAGCTCAAAGCTAGGGGTCTATCAGTTACCAAGGGTCAAAAGCTGTGATATGTAGCAGAAGCCAGAAAATCCAATAAAGAATAGAGTTTAGTGAATTGCCAAAGGCAGATGGTCATAGGCAAGCAATTGAAGAACCAGGAAAGTCATCATTGGGCCATAGTAAGTGCAGGTGGTCAGGAAGGGAGGTCACAAGAGTTAACTAGCTGCTGATTGCATGAACTAATTCAGATGAAAGCATGTGTTTTGGATTTGTTTTGATGTTTCTTGGATGGGAAGAATCTGGTGCTGTGGTATATCTGGGCTGTTTCCAATGCAAAGACAGTGTCTTTGGATGATTAGCACAAGGCCACTGCTGTGGATAAAATGCATATTACAGGCATAGGAGGCAAAGGTAGTGTGATCAAGTTCTAGATGATCAGGCAAAAACATTCATTTTTGTGTGTTTGTTTAAGGGGACATTTATAAATTCAGAGAATTTGATGTGCACTAACTGAATAAAGGGAAAACTGTTGCTAAAGGGAGCCCCAGGTATATGTATTTCTCTGTGTATACATGTATTGCCCCTTTGTCAAATATACATTGTGTCTTCCAAATGAGGAGGAAGATATGCCCTCTAAAGGCAGTCACAAACCAGTGGGACTCTGCCTAACTTAAGTGGATGGAGATGAGGGGCAGATTTTTATATTTTGTCATATATTTACTACCTCTATATTCCTCATTCCATCCTGTAGATCTGAGTTGCCAGTTAGTATGATTTTCCTTTTCTGAGGAACATTTAACAGCCTTAGAGTGCATGTTTGTTGGTTGTCAATCCTCTTGATTTTTGTTTGTCCAAAATGTCTTTGTTTGCCTTCATTTTTTAACATTTTTTAAAAACACAGGTGTATTGAGACATAATTTACATACAAATTCATCCATTTTGAGTGTTCAGTTGAGTTTTGACAAATGTAAATTTAACCACAATTAAGACATAAAGCATTTCCATCACCCCTAAACTGTGCATCTTTGTAGTTAATTCAACTCACTCTGACCCTAGAAAACACTGATCTCCTTTCAATTACTAGAGTTCTGTCTTTTCTATAATGCCATATAAATGGAATGATATTACATGTAGTACTTTTTGGTCCAGCTTTTTTCTTTATTTATTTTTATTTTGTTTTTTAATTGTTGTTCAAGTATAGTTGTCTCCATTTTCCCCTTACCACTCTCCCTGACCACAGCCATCCCCACTTCCCACCCTTGAACGTACCCACTTTGGCTTTGTCCATGTGTTCTTTATATATGTTTCTTGATGGCCCTTCCCCTCTTGCCCCCATTAACCCCCTCCCCCTCCCCTTTGCCTTCATTTGTTTATTGTATGTTTCCCATTACCATTTATCCCCCTACCCCTGCAATCACCACACTGTTGCCCATGTCCATGAATTCTTTTTCCTTTTTGTTTGATCCCTCCACCCCCTATTCTGACCCCTTAGCTCTCATCATGCTCTCCTGTTAGTTCAGTTTGTTGACTAGATTCCACATATGAGGGAAGTCATATGGCATTTGTCTTTTTCTGACTGGCTTATTTCACTTAGCATAATATTCTCCAGGTCCATCCATGCTGTCTGAAAGGGTAAAATTTTCTTCTTTTTTATGACCAAGTAGTGTTCCATTATATAAATGTCCCATAGTTGTCTTATCCACTCATCTACTGAAGGACAGTTGGGCTGGTTCCATATCTTGGTGATTGTAAATAAAGCTGCAATGAACACAAGGGTGCTTATGTTCTTTCAAAGTACTATTTTGGGTTTTTTTGGATAAATTCCTAGAAGCGGAATCACCTCACACCAATAAGAATGGTATCATCAATAAATCAACAAATGCTAGCAAGGGTTTGGAGAAAGTGGAACCCTTTTGCACTGTTGGTGAAAATGCAGATCAGTGCAGGCACTGTGGAAAGCAGTATGGAAATACTCAATTTTTTAAAATTAAAAATGGAACTATCTTATGCCTTCATTTTTGAAGGATAGGCTCACTAGATATAGAATTCACTATATATACATATGGAGAGAGAGAGAATGGGAAAGAGATAAAGGAAGGAAAAGGATGAATGAACTTGAAGATGATGGGAAGGAGGGATTTGTGAATGTGGCTGCTATATTTCATAGTAGATGTTGGTGTGTGAATGCAAAGCCAATAAGCTGATATCAGGTACTTTTTTTTATCTCAATTTATTTAACTCTGAGGAGACAAGTTTTGCCTGTTACTTTCCCTGCCATATGCTATTATTATCCTGCTTCCTTTAATCTTTTACCCTGGTGAAGATTAAAGATTTTACATTGTGTTCTCCACATGGCTGTGTAAACAGCAATAAATTACCATATCACTCATTACACTCACTGTTACATTTCATTCCTTCATTCATTCATTTAACCAATATTTATTGTGTGCTACCTGCTGAACACTTTTCTATACATTGGGAATACAGTGATAACCAGGCAGGACCAAATGGGCCCTTGCACTTGTGAAATTTACATTTGAAAGAGACAGATGATAAAAAAATAAATAAAATAAAATAAGGTAATTGTTAACAGTGAGGTATACAGAACTGGAAAATATGATAAGGAGCACCTGGAAGATGGTGTCTCTTTTAGCTTGGATGACCAAGGAAGGCTAAACATCTAAACATATGATCTGAGACCTGAGCAAAAGGAAGTAGAGAGGCATGTACAATCTAAAATGAGAAATTGCATTGTCTTATTGATAGTTTCACAGATAAACAAAAATATCACTGTAGCAATGATAAAAAGATAATTAAAAGGCTGGTTTTTAAAAATGTGCTAGGCTTTTTCTGGGGAGAGAAGTTGAGGATAATAGATGCCTTTTGACAGAGACCCCTCCTCCCCTTTGCAAATTAGTCACCCCTCTGTTGCTTGTAAGCACAAACAACAAACAGAATACAGTGCTGACTGACAGCTGCCCCACCTGGTTCCCCAGCCTGAGGAGGAAGCTCAGGATTAGAGAGAATAAATACAGCAGGTCATAAGGAAGTTAGTTATAGTAGCCCTGCTGCATGTTCCTGGGGAGGGGGGCAGAAACAAGATAACAGTACATAAAGTCTCTCCTGCTGAGTTAGCAAGGACAGAAAGACTCCTAGCCAACTAAGCTGGGCATCCCATGCCAATGGAAAAGCAGATGTAAAACAGAGCTTGATGAATGTAGTGAGCACGGGAAGCACTATTGACAGCCCATAATGTACACCTGCCTTTGATGAGCATCACTCTCAAGTGTGTGGTGATATCCCAGCACCCCAACTTTTGCAACTTCATCAATATAAAGCTGAAGGGAGAAACTCCTTCTTTATGCAGCTATTCATTCCTGACACTCCACAAATGGAGAACTAGATTTCTTGAAAACAGAAGTGAAAGAAAAAAGACAAAGGAAAAGTTATATGGGGTATAAGAAAATGAAGTGTGGCAGGGTAGACATTTTTCAGAATCAAATTCATTGTTTTCCTAAAGGAATTGCAGGATAACTGTGCAAGAGACATCTAAAGCTAATTGCTGGAAGAATGCTCCATGGGGAATAAGCCTGCCTTGGAGGGGAATGGACTCAATAACCTAATTGTTTTCTACCATTCATTACCATTTGTAGGTCCCTTGGTGCAGAACTTGGCAAACTGACCTAGTAAAATAACAAGAAATAGGAGGACTTCTTGTTGGCTTGATGCAAAATGTTCCTGCCAACATGTATTGAAATCAGTACACAAGAACCACCTTTTCTCATTTATGTGATTTTTATTTATTATTAGGTCCTTTCAGTAACCATATAATGAGGTCTCTCATGTGCAGAGTGCTGTGCTAGGCACTTGGGAGTGTCTAGAGAGGTGTGATATTTGGCTTCTACCTTCAAGAAACTTACAGTCTGGTCAGTGTTAGGAAATGCTCAAATCAGTTTTCTTGAGCCATGTGTTGGACTTGATTCTCCAGATTCTCTTCTGACAAAACTATGTGTTGAATGCAGTGAGTTCAGGGAAAGAAGTTTTAGAAGGGTATGTTTTCCCTTTATTGAATGGTCAAGAATTAAGATAACTTCAGTTCACAGAACTAAGACCCATTAACCTCAAAAGTAAAAAAAAAAAAAAATCTATCTTCTGATTTTGACAACTTGATCAGGAGAGCAGATTTTTCTTGTGCATTATGTGTTTATTTTGTATTTTCTCCTTTCCATACCCTAGCTCATCTCCCTAAGGCATATAGGCTGAAAGTAAATGTATGGGCATAAAACCATACCTCTCATATTTTGAGTTGTCTAAAAAATGACTAGGCTCTTTATTACTGGATAGCTACTCTCTGATATAGATGATGATAGATGAGTTGCTCTGTGATTTGTTTGAATATAAACATGGTGGGGGAGGCAGGGAGGAGCAACTCAGTCAAAGAAATTTGTGAAATTCCAGAACCACTGATGAAATGGGACATTTCAAAGCCAAATTTGGTAAATATCTTAGTTCTCTTTTTTTGTTTTCCCCTGAAGTTTGCAGGATTTCCATGCTAAGGTAACCAGGGAGCTGTACAGCTGAGTCCTCACTCCCAGTGCTTAGCAGTATCATTACTAACAACTCCTCCCCATTTGTCATATTCAGCTCCCTGAAAACTCACAGGGGAGTAGGGCAAGATGTTTCTGCAGGACGATGTCTGCAGTTAGTGGACAGGCTCCATGCTCACACACAACTCTTCTCAGGCCTTGGCAGGAGAACATGGAAATTATCAGTTGTTTAGGGTCAAAGTTGCAGAAATCATAACATGGTTTAAAAAAAGAGCAACACAAAATAATGACTAACTTTCTTCCCTTAGTACTATAGATTGTTTACCGAATTGGCAAAAAGCCCCAACTCAGAGGTTTCATGTTTACATGAAAACTTTTCTCAGTGCTGTAGTAAATACCATACACATTCTCAAACTTCACTTATCATTTCAGCCTGTCAGTGATGTCCTGCCCTCCAGAAGGAAGATAAGGAACGACAGGGATCACTGGGGTGGCTCTGAACAGGGCCTTACCACTATCTGTCTCCTATGTTTGAATATGTGTTTGCTTAAGCCTTCCCTTGACCTTATGCAAAGGCCGTGGCCATTCAATGAGGAAGCCTCAGAGCTCACTAACTTGGAAATGCTTTCCTTTGCTTGAGTGGGGCTGGTTAATACATTGAGCGTACTAAAGAAAATTCTTCATATCTGCCTTGGCTGTTTATATTGGCATGTTTTCTGCTAAACCCACAAATGGAGGGCTATGAGAATGTGCAAGGAAAGACATTTTATTTGGAGCCTTAAAAATTGAATTATCCAGTTTGGCCTCTTTTCCACAGTTTGGCTTTTAAGACTTTAGCAGGAAGTTTTAAGTGTATTATACACGATTTCATTTGTATAAATACATTTCTACCTGAATACTTTTTTCTCTAATAAAACATCACAACAAAACAACTACCTCATGATATTAAGAATTAGGCATTTCTTTACTACCCAATTTCTGAATTTTGGCCTGATTTCCTTTTGGAAATAGTGAAATTAGAGAAAGTAAAAGTGTTTGAGGAGTCTTCTCCAGGAAACAGAGTCACATGAACACAAAAAGTGAGTGCTGGTGTTTACGACCTGGTGTGAACGAGCCAACACCCGGCTTTGTTTGTGCTCTGTAAATGGGGAACGACCCTCGGAAGTCATGGAATCAATGTAATGCCCACTAGTAAGTTTCTTGAATATCCAAGTGCAGTACTTCTTATTTTTATATACATTTTGCTTTCAAGTGTATGTTCTTCATCTAGGGCAGGGTCAGCACATTGCAGCCCATAGGCCAAACCTGCCTGTACCCACCACTGTTTTTGTATGGACTGTGAGCTCACTTAAATGGTTAAAAAATATCAAAATTATTTCATCACATATAAAAATTGCCTGAAATTCAAATTTTAATGTCCATAAATAAGATTTTACTGGAACAGAGCCATTACTAATTTGTTTGTATAATATCATTTGTGACTGCTTTTGCCCTATGATGACAAAATTGCATCCTTGCCTAAAATGATTACTCTCTGGCCTTGGAACTAGAGGACCTAGAATTGGTCCAGCAGAATTCAGTTCTGCTGAAAGATTTGACTCCTTCAGGCTATATGTGTTTATGTGCAAATATATTTTTACATACAATGTTTCTAATTAATTTAAATTAAAAAGTTACTTCCAATTTCTAATTTTTACTATCTTTATGATGCACCTAGCATTTTCTCTGCTTCTTAGTAGCATCTATGATCTCAAGGGTATAATGTGTTCTTGCTCTATTTAGAGACTATGGAGTCTTTGACAAGATGTCTCTCCCATAGTAGTTGTGAAGCAATTGTTTATTTCACAAATAAATTAACAAATTCATGAATAGAAGACAGTACATCAAATATTTCTTCCACTGTTTATGCTGCTGTACTGTAATTCCTAATGATATATGTCAAATTCTTTCAATAAACTGTGCAACTGCTTGTCTTCCAACTGCCACTCCCAATTTTTTTGTTAGTTTGTGCTGAGTTCTCAATGAGCTCCTCACTACTGTCAACCAATTCACTGAATTTATCTCTGATCTCTATCCAGTCCAAGGTTTATCTTCATATTTTACTAATTAAATAACTATATATTTTTTATTTCTAAGACAGATAGTTGATTTTTAGTGTCATATGTTTTATTTAATTTCTATCTATTTAAAAATAATTTTGTTTACTTTTAAGAATTTAATTTATTTATCATTTTTGAGGACCCCAAGCAACTTAGTTTGAAGTCATTTTTAGTATGTTTCATACTTTTCCTTTTACGTTTGGGGAATTCATGCCCTAATCATCACTTCTAGCTTTGTGTTTCCATATGTATTTTTGAATTATGGTCTATTTGGAACAAGAAATGTTTCTTTGTCTTTGTCTCTTCCTCTCTCTTATACTCATTCCAGCATTCTCTTTCTCCATAACCCCGTGCTCACGTCTCTTTCTAATGCTTTTGTAGTTGTTCCCACCTGGATCCTAGTGGAGAATTACATAATTTCCTAGTGGTTCAGAGATTTTTCCTTTGATGATGTTGGGAATTCAGGCTTGCTCAGTAGGTCATATCCATTTTTTTTCCTCATCCTTAATCAGACAGCTCCTTGTAAACCATATATCATAAAGTGGTCAACATCAGATTATTTTCCAGAATCTTAGTAAAATCTTTGAAGTTTGGATTTGTAACATAAACCCTTATTTTAATCACTGTTTCTAACAATGGTCTCCTTACTTACAGTGAACACATAATTAAGTGCTCACCAGGAAACCAACTTTGATTTCTATTGCCTACTTCAAGGCCAGCCTGCAGACAACTTTGCATTTATCTTCCATTTCTGACCTCTAGACAGATTTATTTTATGCTGGTGTCTGGTATATCTTTCTGGTGACCTGCTTCATATTTTATCTATTATTTTTATATGTTTAGAGTTAAATAGGGATCTGAAAATAAGAACTACACCATCACCTAGAATTCCCAGGCCCCTAGTATCTTCTGAAGTTGGAAGGTCCTGCTGCTTCATGCCCTCAACCTGCTTCTTGCCCCATAGATATTAAGCACAAGGTACCTGCTAAGCCACCTGCAGGATGCTTATGCTCTAGCTGAGGACAATAAAAGTCTAGAACATGATAACCTTGTGGTTTTGTGGCATGCCATCATAATCTCCCTCCATGACTGTGGCACTTATTTCTCCAGGTTGCTGGAATGTTGACTCATGACTGCTCACAGCCAAAATTGTATTTAACTCTAGGAAGTTTCATTGACCAAGTAGCACCCATATTTAGAGACAGCTCCCATCTAATTTCTGGTCAAAGATAGGGGTAGATGGGGTACAAAGTCTCTGCCCAGTTATCTCAATTTTAGCGAACTCTGAAGGGTTGTGATGGCTCCAAAGCTTTCCAAGCACCAGCTGCTCCTCTACAAGTGCATCCCTGTCCAGCTTCTCCCTTGGTTCAGTTTTGCCACCTTCACTTCCCTATCAGTGCTGTGGCAGATAGCTCTCCCCAGTAACTTTCTGCACAGCAATCTAAATTGCAGAGTCTGTTTTCTGGCAACCCAACTTAGAACAGCAACTAAGAGTATAAGATATATATTCTCAAGTGTCAGATATAGACAGTATGCAACATAAGAATTAGAAAGAGGTTCATTTGGGTCAAAGATGTTGTAGAAGAAGTGAGACCTAGTCATAAATGATCAATTTAAAAGGAGAGGTGATGTGGATACTTGTGAGGCTGGAAGTTTTAGGTCTTATTCTTCTGTCCCTAAGCTATCCTTCTATACATCCAAAGCATGATTTTCTCTCTGGCACCATTTTTCTCTCTGATTATAGTGTCAACTTCATTGTGGAGAATGTTTTAGAAGAGATTACAAGTTATTAACTAATAACATGTAAAGATCCAAATGGGGAGGGAGAAAGAAAAAAACTTTTTTGGCTCCAATAATATGCCAATAGAAATATTAGAAATAGAAAATTGAGCTTTTGCAAGGGAAGATTAAAAGATGGACTGCACTGGAGAATTTCAAGTTTCCCTTGGAGACATGCAGTGAAAGCTTTTAGTCCAATTTGTGAAGGTAGGAAGAACTCTAGGGGGTAAATGAACTTGTCATTTATTCTTCCATTGACTTTTGCAGTGTTCCCAGAAGCCTTTCTGTGATTCACTCTTTTTAGCAAAAAATTGTTCTGAGGAATGCTGGAATGATGACTTCAGTGAGATTTCAAATGGAATATGTAGTATATGTGTATGCCTTCTCTCCATTTGTGTCAGTTTGATCCTAATGGAATGGCCATTCTTCAGTCAAATGGTTAGTATTAGCAACTTCATTTACTCAACTTAGAAGCTGGTCTGCTTACTTTATTTTAAACTCCCAGCATACTCTTTCCATCGAAAAGGTGTCCATATTTAACCTCATTGTGAATCAAAAAGAAAAATCTCATTTGTATGTATCAACTTGCTTTTCATTTGCTCTATCTGGGACATAAAATTGTGGGGAATCCTTTCAGTATAAATAGTTGTTCTCCAAGGTATTTTGTTTTCCTAAGTACCAAATATATGGTAATTCTACATGGTCCTTCTAAGAGGTTTTTTTTTCTAATTAAGTTGTAAACAAATAATAAAGATATCTTTGGGGTGGGATAAAGAGAACTTTGAAATAAATATCTTCAAACTCTGGTTTTATGCAAAATTTGAATTTGATTCATTAACTTCATCTATCAACCAATGTATACTTTTTTTCATTTTTACCAAAAAAGAAAATTACCATAAATTTCCAAGACCTCCTTTGAGATTGCTGGGATCTTGGATTGGGTTGCTTCTTAAGTAGAAATTTTCCAAATTAGCTTACAAATACCGACACAATAATGACAACCTTGGATCTTTTACATGTCACATTTAAAAATCATGTGAAAGCTAGAGAATTCAAAATGTTGGCTAAAGCAATAGCCTCTGTATTCTCTCAAAAGTATAACAGGAAAAGTTAGATTTACACCTATATTTAAAACTCAGTTCAACCCCCTAGCTATTAGGGGAATACAAATCAAAATTACCATGAGATACCACCTCACACCTGTTATGATGGCTAATATCAACAAGACAAGTGATAGAAAGTGTTGGAGAGGTTGCGGAGAAAAGGGAACACTCATTCACTGCTGGTGGGAATGTAGACTGGTATAGCCACTATGCAAAAGTCTGGTGGTTCCTCAAAACATTAAAAATAGATCTGTCATATGACCCAGCAATCCCTCTTCTGGATATCTATACAAAAAACTCAAAAACATGTATTCACAAAGATATATATGCCCCTATGTTCATTGAAATATTTACAGTGGCCAAGACATGTAGACAACCAAAGAGTCCTTTGATAGAGGATTAGGTAAGGAATACATGGTACCTATATACAATGAAATACCACTCAGCCATAAGAAAAGATAAAATACTGGCATTTGTGACAACATGGACGACCTTGAGAATAGTAGGCTAAGAGAAATAAGTCAGTCAGGAAAAGCTAGGGACTATGTGTTTTCATTCATATGTGCAAAATAAAATGAAAACTCATGGACACAGGCAACAATGTGGTGGTTGCCAGAGGGAAGGGAGTGGGGGATTTGGAGGGGGGCCTAATATGTAGTGATGGAAGATGGTTTGACTGTAGGTGGTGGGCACACAGTGCTATGTACAGATCTAGTATCATAGAAATGTACACTTGAAACCTATGTGACCTTATTAACCAATGTCTTCCCAATAAATTTGATTTAAAACAATTTTAAATATCATAAAAAACAGTTCTTGGATATAATCTATTAGTCAACAATAATTCATTTCTCAGGCTCTATTTGAGGAAATATATTGCAATAAAATTGATGAATATAATCCAAGTTAAATTTTATTGAAAAAAATGGTGTTTCATTTCCTTGTTATTTATTCCTTCTGGTAATATTACACTTCCTCTGCTTTGGCATTCTAATTATCATAGAAAATGGTGTATAAATATACAATTTGGTACCATGTCATCCTGGCCATATATTATCTACTTTATAAATATCTGGTTTATTTTTGCAAACCATCTAGAAGTTACCACATATCTTTTTGATCCTTGTCAAGATATGCCCAATTTTCTTATGTTTTAATCATGAGTGATCATTTATTGGGTTACATATGTTTTGGATAGTTTATATTGTATGAATTAGAGTGAGTACTCAAAACACATGGGCAACAAGATATCCTCAATTATTTCTGTATACACAAATATTTCCCAAACCAGAAAAACACAAACCATTTCTAGGAATTCCATGAATTAATTACAGCATGACTGACTGTAATTAGGTGTGTATTTGTGTGTGTAATCAAGTATCTTTTACCCATTTCTGTCTTGTTGCTCATCTTCTCTGGAGATCACCTTTGTGGCAGGGACCCAGTGTTATTCTTTTCTGTTTATTAAGCCAGTTTTTCATTTGTTAAATAGCTTATTTTTCCCCTTGACATACAGAGTAAACTTTGACATTTATCAAGTTCATATAATTTTTTTCTGAGCTCTATACAGTGTTCCATTTGACTTTCCAGTTCCTGATTCTTTGTTCTTGCTTTAATTTATGGGTTTATAGCATACCTTAATGTCTGTTAGGACACACAAACCTAACCCAATTTTGGCCTTATTTCTCAAAATTTCAAAATTGATTTAGCCCTCCTACTTTGTTCTTCTTTCTCAAAATGCTGAGGCTATTCAGCGTCATTTATGTTTCCATATAAATTTTTGAAGTGTTCATTCTATATCTGTGAAACATTCCATTGGTACTTTAATAGGTTTTACACTGAATCTATAAATTGCTTTGGGTAGTATGGACATTTTGATTATGTTAATTCTTCCAATCCATGAACACAATATATGCTTCCACTTATTTGTGTCTTCCTTAATTTCTTTCTTCAGTGTTGTATAGTTTTTTTGAGTATAGGTCTTTTACATCCTTGATTAGGTTTATTCCTAGGGACTTTACTTTTAGTAAAAGTAATTTTAGTAAAATTACTTTTTAGTAAAAGTAAAAGTAATTGCTAAAGCAAATGGGATTTTTCACTAATTTCTGTTTCGATATTACATTGTTGGTGTACAAAAATGCTTTTGATTTCTGAATATTGATTTTGTATGCTGTTGTTTTGCCAAATTTATTTATTAAGTCAAGTAGTTTTTTGGTGGAGTCTAGAGGATTTTCTATGTACACTATCATGTCATCTGCAAACAGTGATGGTTTTACTTCCTTCTTTCCAACTTGGATGCCTTTTATTTATTTTGTTGTGTGTGATCAGTGTGGCTAGAACTTCCTATAATATGTTGAATACAGTGGTGAGAGTGGGCACCCTTGTCTTGTTCCTGATCTTAGTGGAAAGCTTTTCGTTCTTCTCTATTGAGTATGATGTTGGCTATAGATTTCTTGTACATGGCTTTTATTATGTTGAGGTTTGCTCCCTCTACTCCTACTTTGTTGAGTATTTTTATCATAAATGAGTGCTGTTCCTTATCAAATTACTTTTCTGCATCTGTTGACATGATCATGTGATTTTTGTCTTTGCTTTTGTTTATGTGATGTATTATGTTTATTGACTTGCAAATATTGTACCATCCTTGCATCCCTGGAATGCATCCCACTTGATCAGGGTGCATGATCTTTTTAATGTATTGTTGGATGTCCTTTGCCAATATTTTGTGGAGGATTTTTATGTCTATGTTCATCAGCAATATTGTCCTGTAGTTTTTTTCTTTGTTGTGTCTTTATCTGGTTTTAGGATTAAGATGATGCTGACCTCATAAAAAGAGTTTGGGAGTCTTCCCTCTTCTTGGATTTTTTAGAATAGTCTGAGAAGGATAGGGGTTAGCTTTTCCTTAAATGTTTTATAAAATTCTCTTGTGAAACCGTCCAGTACAGGGCTTTTGTATGCCAGGAATTTTTTTTATTACTGCTTCAATTTCACTAGCTGTTATTGGTCTGTTCAAGCTTTATACTTCTTATCAATTCAGTTTTGGAAGGTTATATTTTTCTACAAATTTGTCCATTTTACCCAGGTTTCCAAATACCAGATATCAAACTATACTACAAAGCCACTGCAATCAAAACAATCTGGTACTGGCATAAGAACACACCCATAGATCAATGAAACAGCATAGGGAGTCCAGAAGTACACACATGTCTCTATGGTCAATAAATATTCAACAAAGTGGTCAGGAGCATAAAATGGAGTAAAAATAGCACCTTCAGCCAATGCTGTTGGGATATCTGGACAGCTACATGCAATAAAATGAAACTCTACCACTAACTTACACTATATGTACACAAAAATAAACTCAAGAAGGGTAAAAGACTTAAATATAAGTGGTGACACCATAAAAGTTCTAGAGAAGAACATTGGCAGGAGTATTTCAGATATTCTACATAGCAATATTTTCACTAATATGTCCCCTAGAGCAAGTAATATAAAGGAAAGAATAACAAATGGAACCGTGGCTGGTGTAGCTCAGTGGATTCAGCACCAGCCTGTAAACCAAAGGGTTACTTTTCTGATCCCCTGTCTAGGGCACATGCCTGGGTTGCAGGCCATTTCCCCAGTAGGGGGTGCCTGAGTGGAACCACACATTGATGTTTCTCTCCCTCTCTTCCTCTCTCCTTTCCCCTCTCTAAAAATAAATGAATAAAATCTTTTTAGAAAGTAAACAAATGGAATTACATCAAATTAAAAAGCTTCTGCACAGCAAAAGAAAACATCAGCAAAATGAAAAAGGAAAGAACTGTTTAGGAAAATATATTTGCTAATGATACCTTGGACAAAGGTTTAATCTCCAAAATATATTAAAAAGTCACATGACTCCACACCAGGAAGAGAAACAATCTAACTAAAAAATGGACAAAGGATCCGAACAGACACTTCTCCAAAGAGGACATACAGAGGGCCTGGAGACATGAAAGAATGCTCAGTATCACTAGCCATCAGAGAAATGCAAATTAAAACCACAATATGATACCACTTCACACTGGTCAGAATGGCCATGATTAACAAATCAACAAACAAATGCTGACAAGGTTGTGGAGAAAAGGGAACCTAGTACACTGTTGCTGGGAATGCAGAGTAGTGTAGCCACTGTGGAAAACAGTATGGAATTTCCTAAAAAAACTGAAAATGGAACTGACTTTTGACCCAACAATTACATTGCTGGGATTATACCCTAAGAATCCTGAAACACCAATTGAAAAGAACCTATGCACCTCAATGTTCACATCAGCATTATTTACAATAGCCAAGTGTTGGAAACAGCCTATGTGCCCATCAGTAAATGAGTGGCTCAAAAAACTATGGTACATTTACACAACAGAATACTATGCAGGAGAAAGAAGGAAGGAACTCCTACCCTTCTTGACAATATGGATGGAACTGGAGAGCATTATGCTAAGTGAAATAAACCAGGTGGTGGAAGACAAATCCATATGATCTCACCTATAAGTGGAACCTAAACAACAAAACAAATAAGTGAGCAAAATGTATCAGAGATATGTAAACAAAGCACAAACTCACAGTAACCAGAGAGGAGGCAGAAGGAGGGTAATGGGGGAAAGAAGGGGAAGGTTCATCAAGGAAAATATAAAGGACCCATAGACAAAGACAACCAGGGAAAGAGGATTGAATAAGGGAGGTGAGAGTGATAGAACTGGGGAGAGTAATAGGGGAATGATGAGGACAACTGTAATTGAATAGCAATGAAAAAAATGATTTAGCTCTTCATAGACTTTTATTCATCCAAATATATATTTAAATAAGTTTATTGACTTTCTCAATATATTTTATATGTATTTTGAAATATAAGTTTCTACTGCTACTGTATTTGAAATGATATTGAATATATAGGCTAAATTTGGGGAAAAATTACATTTTTATTGTTAAGTCATCTGATTCATGAATGTGACAAATCTCTTTTTTCATTCAGGTATTCTTATTTGTTTTACTGTTGAATTTTACAGTTTTGTTAACAAAGGTCTTGTGTGTTATTTTTTAAGGTTAATTCTGACTTACTTTTACCAGTTAAAGTTCAACATATAGGAATTGGCTTACTCTGTTAGTTAGGTATGCTGGCTAAAAGAGTCCAAAGTCCATAGGGCAGGCTGCTTTCAGGAAGTGAAAATCATCATCGTGATCAAGCTGAAATTCATGGGCACAGGTTAAAGCTACTGTTCACAGGTGACAGACTTTCTTCCCCCACTCCCATGTCTGGATCCCCTGCCTAGTTTTCAGTCCTTCCAGCTGATTGAATCAGACCTGGCCAGCTTACCAATGATAATCTCCTTACTTAAAAGTGTATTTTGCCATGTATAATGTGCACTCATGTTTTTGGCCCAAACTTTCAGGAACAAAAATCTTTCATTTTAATTTTTTAATTCAATTTTTATTTATTTATATTTAGAAGCAAAACCAATTATCATATTCCAGGGTATTATTTTGCATATGGATATTGTTATTGCTATCCAAAGTTATACTTTTAATGCATAAGCACAAATAAAAGAATTAAAACATTTATATAAATACAGAATTAGTACTACATATGTATAATGTGCATCCTTATTTTTCCCTCAAAAGTTTGGGCAAAAAAAGGAGCATTATACATGGCAAAATATGGTAAATTAATTAGGATTTTTTATCACATCTGTAAACTTAGAGCAATATCTAGAGTAGTATTTGATTAAATAACTGGGGACTATAGGTTAGCCGACTGCCACATTAACAAAACCATTACAATACAATTTTGGTTCCTAATTTAAGTTGCATCTTGTTTTTTTTCTATATTATTATTAATGTAGAGGAGCTATATTGATTTCTGTACGATGATATTGTACCTGAATCATTATCTTATATTTGTTCTAATATTTGGTCAATTGACATTCCATATAAATAAATTCCATTTGATCATATTATCTGCAAATAATTCTAATTATTTCAACTCTTCATTTTTTTCTTATCTTATAACATTGGCCAGTATACCTAGTAATATGTTAAGTGGAAAGGATATCAAGTATCTTAGATCATTATCTGACATTAATGGGTTATATTTAAAATTCCACCATAAGTATGATGTTTGCTTTAGTTATGGTATACATTCTTTATCATATTAAGAATATTTCCTTCTGTTCCTAGTTTTCTGATTGTTATTTTCTTTTATTATGAAGAGATTTTGAACTTTATGAAGTATTCATTATGTATCCATTGAATGAAGCAGGATTCAGACTACTAGTTTTTGACTTAAGTATTTTTTAATCTTAAGCCATGCTTGTTAATGTTCATCTACAATAAAACCTTGCTTATTATGATGAATTATATTTTCCTATGTTATTTCAGTTGGTTAGCAAAAATCTTTTTAATAATTTGTGTCTATTTTTATAAGTAAAATGTACTTATAATTTCCTTTGCTTTTCTAGATGTATTTAATTTTGAAATTAATCTTTATCTTCTTGAAATGTTTTAGGAAATTTACCCTTTTCTCTATTCTCTGGAACTCCTTTTATTAGAGAGGAATTATTTGTTCTTTCAAAGGTGGCAGAGCTCCCTTATAAAATTTTCTGAGCTAAGGAATTTTTGTTACCACAAAAATGAAACCACAAAAGTTATGATAAATAGAAAAGGATGTTTCTTTTACATTGAATTTTTAATCTATGTTAATTGTATAATTCTACAAAGGAAGTAAAATAGCCTTCATCTTTAGACTAATAAGAGAGTAATTGTTACTCTTCATATACTTTTGAGTCAGTTTAAATAATGGATTATATAGAAACATGCTTTATGTGGAAACTCTACAAAGGTGAGAATGAGTGTATTTCATCCTCTCACAATCTCTGTGCTTTTATTCCCTAGGACATACAGGACGGTTATTAAAGTCTCTGTGCTTCACCAGTCTTTCCTTCCTGTTACTACACATCACTTTTCACATCACATTGGCTAGCCTTGAAGCTCAAAACCGTATTGCACCTGGTTACAACTGTGAGTACTAATTATTTTTCATATTATATATGTACATAATAAAGCTATGGGTCATAACTCTCATAGAAATCTATGTAATAATTATATTATCAAATTCATTGCAATTTTCGGTCATTTTTAAATCCAATATACTATACATACATATAAAGAAACTTTGCTATGGAGAATTAAATAATACTAGCAAATTAATTAATGAATCTTCAATATATATTAGATATTAGACTCCAATCTGTATGTAAGACATTATTACTGAGCATAAGCCAAAAAATGAATATTTACATACAGTTCTTAGAACTCACAGCACAGCTAATGAGACAAGACATGTACAATTTTAACATCATCAATAAAAATATAAAAGTAGAATACCATTATAGTATTTAGTGACTTAAATCCTATTCTGAAGCATAGTATAAAAAATTTTATATGTCTTAATGGGGAAAATGTAATGACACATATAGTTTCTTTTTCAAATTGGGAATTCTTTGTTTTTATTCATAGGAAAATAACATTATATACATGATATTTTGAAGTTATGATAATAAAAATTCAACACATATATGCTTTATCTAGGTAGTATCATCTTTCCAAAATTAACTTGCCTTCAGATAAATTCTACTTCAGTTTTTCTAGGACATGTGATTGTGATTTGAAAAAAAAAGCATTTCAAGTAGAAGCAATATAATTCATATGTTTTAAGTTATACCTCAAGAAACCCTGAGAAATTTGAAATAGAATAAAATAACAGTTTTAAATTGTCCATTTTTCTTTGAAGAACTCATTTGTCACTTGGAAATTTCCTGATTTTCCATACGGGCAAGCATAAGTAATTTGAAGTAAACCTAAACTTCCCTGTAAAATAAAAAGGGAGTCAAAATTATTTATGAATCAATGAGTATTAGCATATACATAGTAAGAGATTCTTTAGTAAAAAAAATTTATAAACTATTCAGTATCTCTCACTGGGCAACTTTATAAAGCTAAATTTTACAGAGTTAAAGTTAGTATCCATTTTGGCCATTTTATTGAGTTCAGAGTGCCTTGGATAATGATACATATCAAAATGATTTTTTATTTAAGGTATGTCTATTATTTAAAAATTGAGATGTAATTTACATATCATAAAATTCACCCACTTAAATTATATTATTCGGTGGTTGTTAGGTTGTGTAGTCACTACTACTATCTAATTCCAGAACGATTTTATCACTCCAAAAAGAGACCCAGTGCCTATGAATAGTTATTCCCCATTTCCTCTTCTGCCTCTATTAGATTTACCTATTCTGGACATAGTATCTAAACAGAATCATTTGTGTCTGGCTTCTTTCATTTAGCATAAAGTTTTCAATGTTCATCCATGTTGTAGCATGTGTCAGTAGTTCATTGCTTGTCATGGCTAAATAATATTCCATTATAAAGATGTGGTTTTTTGAATGTTTATAAGAACTCACTTGGTTATTAAAAACTTGATAAAATGCAGTGCTTAAATAGAAATGGAAATTATAGTGATAAATAGTATTTATTACACTTGGCCAGGTTCAAATTGTTTTGGACATAGTAGAAATGAGATCAGTGACATTTTATAGTGCTTCTCAATCAAAAATCCTTTGCAAACTTTTAAATAAGTCATTCCCAGAACCATAAAGAAGAATTTTGAACCATAAATGTTGTCTGAATGAAAGTCTATTTTATGAATAAAGAGTTCTTCATCACTGAGAGTTTTTAATCACAGGTACATTACAAATCACTGGACTTTAAAAAAGATTTTATTTATTTATTTTTAGAGAGGGGAAAGGAGAGAGAAGGAGATGGAAAGAAACACTAATGTGTGAGAGAAAAGAACCTGCAAAGCAGGCATATGCCCTGACTGGGAATCAAATCGGCGACATTTTACTTTGTGGGAAGATATCCAACCAACTAAACCATATTGGTCAGGGCCCAAGTCATCAGATTTTTATATTTTTAGTTTATAAGTATATATCTTGCCTGTTTTTACAAATAATTTTAGGTGCTGAGTGATAATGTAACAAGGATGTACTGGAAGCATCTAGATTAGGAAGTGAAATTCATCATTTCTTCTGACTCAAAAAGTCTACCTATTTCTATTTTTATTCCAAATGTTGATTGTCCACAATTTTGGAAGAGTCAAAATAAAAAGTAATATAATAATGCAGTGTTAAAACAATACCTCTCTTTTTACCTTTATAAATGTATTTATTCTCTGTAAGTTCTTCTCTATAAGGTCCAGACAGAGACAAACAGACAGAAAGACATATCAACTTTAACATACAAACACATGTAAGTTTATTCTTGCATTGTCTCCTCCTTCTCAGGCAAGGATCCAAATTACCTAGATACTTTGGGTAGGCCCCTCATTCACATCATGAAGTTTGTTTCTCAGCAATGAAAGGTGGAGGCCATCTCAGATGCAGTCAGAGCTGACCTTTTGATATGCCTCTTCCTAAGCATTTCTTGCAATCTAATCCTGAGGAGTTAGATCTGCCTCTTCCAAACTCATAGCCTAAATATTTGGGCTTCTAGATACCAAGATATTTTAATGTCTCTCTCAAAGATGTTTTGATTCATGCACATTACTCTCTACTACTAATCTTCACCACAATATCACTTAACATGTCTAAATCTAATATATCATCCTACCTTTCTTTTTTGACATTCCCATATAAAAACTCTTCTGTTCCACAAAGAGCCAATCTAATAAAGTCATAAGAGAAATGTTATTTCTACCAAGTCAGATTCTAATTTGAATTTTATGTCTACAAAAGTTAATGTTCCAGTTTGAAATATTGCTAGTAACCTACAGAGAAGGGATGTGCTGAAGATTGAATTAGAAAAGGAATTTGAGCTCTTTACTTCCAGCCATAAGCACCTTGAAAGTGAGTTTACAGAAGTCATAAATTTCTTCTGCAAAAATGAGTGATACATGCAACAGCATTGGCTCATTGGGCATTAGAGATTTTTGGGGGTTAGTTTCATGTGCAGCATTTAAAAGTAATACATTCTTGAAAATGGATAAAAGGGCAAACAAACTTCAGAGCTTTGCAAACTACTTTAGTCCAAGATTGACACAGACCAGGTTTTCAGCCTAGAGCATTTTTTTAATGATCAAGTTATATAAAATCCTGAAAATACTGTTAGAGTGGGTAATGGAAACATTGACTTTTAGTTTAGAGTTGACTTCACCTCACTAACGTTATTGTTTCTTGAGCATTTGGAGTTTTGATTATACCACCAGAGTTGTAAACAAAAACTCGGTTATTTTGATACCCCACATTGGAAGTATAGCCTTTCTTGGCATTGGTCGATGTAAAGTACCAAAATTTCAAATAAAAAGACAAGTGTCTTGGCCAGTAGTGTTGTATGTTTTGGATGCTTTCTGTGTGTTTAAGACATTGGTAAATTAAAGTGAAATAACCCAGACAGGTCAGGTTTCCCAATCATATTCAAGTGATATTCAAATTCAAGACCACCAAGTGTTCATTTTATATGTGTTTAATTTTGTTTTCCTAACTGCTCCTCTACCTATTTTAAATTCACATACCTTCACCCTTATTTTGGCAAAAGCTCAGTATTCCCCAGGAATCTAAGACACATGTTTGGGGGACAACAGTAGCATTTATAAATATTGAGTCATTGGAAGTTCTTGTTCCCCCAGAGCCTTGTGAATATTAACTGGCAGTAGTAAAGATTTTCTCAAACCAGGCTATTTAGTTTTTGACTAGCTGGCAGGTTTGTTAAAGGTGCCATTGTGCAGAGCTGAAACTTAACACATCTCTCCCTCTTTCTCTCTCTTTTTCATTTCCAAAACGGTACTCTTATAGGTAAGTGAGGAAATCAATGGGGCAGGGGAGAACTCTGTAAATTTTCCTCAAACATATGTTGTACCGCTTACTAAAATATTTTTATTCCATCAAAACTATACTATTTAAACAAATGTATACCCATTTCCAATTATGTCATTACAGATTCCATAGAAGTAGTTTGTTTGACTGAGTGGTGGATGTATGGCAATGTTAGTGAAATTTCAAGTCCAGTCTAGATTCTCATGCTGCACCAAAGCATGCTCTTGATTGAAAGAAACTTTTGAGTTCAAAACTATAAAGGAAAAAATTTGTGGTGATAATAGCTACTATTTGTAGATCATCTATCAACTGTAGGGCCCCAAGGATCATTATATTCCTTTTCCAATTAATTAGTATGCTTTTCTAGTCACAAATTTGCTTTAAGTAGGATACTCCATACATACAATCCCATGACATTTTTTAAATGGAGGTGGGTAGGGTTGTGCACTGCCTGCAGGCCTGAGGAAGTGAGTGGGAGCTGCAGGCTGTCCTAAGCACTGATGTCTGGCTGGGCTCCCTCTTCCAGGCTGGATCCAGCTGGAGAAAGAGGAATCATTTTATTCGTACAAAAAGAATGGTCAGCTGGCTAAGACTTGTACCTGTAGGGCTGTGCTTTTTATGATCTCTCTCTCTCCAATGAGCTGCCTTTATTTTGTATAAACACAGTGCCCAGTCTGCATGCCATGTTGAGGTAGGGATGGGGGTAGTGTTTAGAGTAATTAGCAATGAAGAAACAAGGCTCTGTGAGTTGCTTAAAGTTACCAAGTGTCTGACCTGGGATGTGAGCACTGACATGTCTGAGTTTCTACTTTCTTCCTATTCTTTGTGGTACTCTATTTATCACCTATTTAGGATTTGTTCCACATTGCATTTCCTAGAACTTTGAATTAATATAGTTTCAAAAGACTTAAGAGTTTCTGGTATTTAGTATTCTGGTATTTTCTTTTGTTTGAATATTGTCCTAATAATAAGTTGAATATTTAATTGCAGCATTTATTGCTAGATTAGTTTTCTCCTGAGTCAGCTGCTTTCTTCCAGTTTGGGGGAGGTACATCTAGAGTATCAACTTTTCACATTCTAACAGCATAGAGAACTTGATCCAGAAGCCCATTGACCAAGAGGTTATTATAGGCCTTAATAGTACTTAATCCTAATGCTCTGCTATTGTCAAAACATACGAAGTTCCCAATGCTAAGCCCCAAGTTATGACACAACAGCATGTGACCAGGTGGTTCAGCATCCCATTCCAAAGATTGTCGGGTGGAACCAAAAAGTAAGCCAATCTGGTAGACACTCTGCTTTTCAGTGCCAGTGGCTTGTCTCTTGGCACACATAGACAGAAATTCATCCCATGATTTGCTTATGATTAATTGTGGTAATTAGGATGGATCCCGAGATTTTCAGTAACCAGATGGATACATTCTCATAAAATTATTGCATAGCTTAAAGATATTCTTTATTTTTATTTTTCATATCTGAAACAGTACTGTGGAGGAAAGAGTTAATATTTATGGACTGGGAGATAAAATCTGTAAAAGGAAACTAAATCCACACTTCCTTTAAGACTTGTTTTTTGAAATCACTTTCTGCCGCCTGCTTTCTTATGAAATTTGGCTTGGAGGCTCTGTGAGGTGGCTTCTAAGGAAGCCTTGATGCTTCCCATCTCTCTTTTCTTCTCCTTTCCCTTACTGGATTCCTGAAAGCAAGTACTACCCCCTCGATACAACAATTTAAAAACAAAAGAAACAAGAAAAACCTGTTGCAAGTTGTAATTCTTCCGGTCATCTGTTGTAGGATGAAGACAGTAGTCTGATTTTTTTCTTAACTACAATAGTCTAAAAGCATCTGAATCATATGTATACTTTCCAATAACATTCATAATAAGCAAAATTAGCCTTAAGTGTTATTTCCTTCAGCCCCTGATGATTGAAGCAAATGCTTTTTCCATGCACCAACACACTTAGGCACATGCCAACCATGTTCAGCCTTGTGGGCAAGGCTCTTCCAGCCTAAGACTGATTTGTGATCAGAAGACTGGATGGAAAGCATTGCTGCATGAGAGCTCTGGTAACATGATATTGGATAAAGTCTATTTTCTTGGTATAAAGAATATATTTAGTTTTTACAGATAAAAGCTAGGCTCAGGCAAAAGGAAAAATTGAGGGGGTGGGACCATGAGGAAGAGAAACCCCATGGAGATGAGAATCTCTTAGGCCAGTGCCTTGCTGATATCTTGATTTTGGATAGGTATATAGGGAAGCTTAGTTTATATAGCATTTTTCTAATATATATCTCATTTTATTGTGAGAAATATTTTTCATGAGAATTCTTTATACTGTCCAATATATAAGTAAATTTAGGACCTTATGTGACTGTTGCAAGTTACTCATCTGTGTCTCATTTTCTTTACTGTAAAATGAAGATAAGTTTACAGACCAAAGATAGTCAGTCATCTCAAAGTGTTATGGGCATTGAATTAATACAGGCCATGCATTTAACAGTGCCTGACCCATAGCAAGTGCTCAGTAAGTATAAGCTATTATTGTTGTTGTTGTTGTTGCTATTATTATTAGAGAAGTCATATTTCTTACACAAGGTCACACACTACAAGATGACAGAAACAACTCAGAACCAAATTCTATCTCCAAATCATATGCAGTCACATCATTGATACTTGAAAAATATGAAACTTATATGGTACCAAAGAATTATCTATTTCAATCTTTAACTTGGTTTCTTACTAATTCTTATATTTGGGTTTATACCAACTCTATGTTGTGCAAATGAAATCCAGATAACAGGGTGAAATGGTGCTGGTTGTTTGATGCCAATGAAGAGTACCTTTAGTGATCCTACAGTCTCTTTCAGTACTTTTTTTCTCCTCTTCAGCACCTTCTCCACTGGGAATTTTCACCCCACTTGTACCATGGTTGCAGTGTCAGGTCTGGTCTGGATTTGTGAATACATTTTGTTTCTATCCTCATTCTTTTATGGACCCCACAGCTTTTCACCCATGCCATGCATTGCCTTCACAGAGGAAAATACAATATTATCCCCTATTTATTACCTTTTCTATAATATAGAATTTTAAAAGAAAACAATAAAGGATGGAAATATTAGGAAGAGAAGGAGCTAGTGTGTATGTGTGTGAAGTTAACTAACCCTTTATATACATCTCACTTTAATCCTTACTGTGTTTTTTAAAAAGCAGTAGCTCTCTCTTCCATATTATTGAGAGGGTGGTGAAGACTAAAGGCAGAAACTATCATACCTTAGGTTACTTGATTGGTGGCAGAGCCAGAATTTAAATTGAAGTCTCTTGGCCTCCACAACCCATATTGTTTCCAGTATATTATCCAGCCTCATAAGATGTTGGGTAGAACTTTATGGAGAAATTGGTCTTCGGATAACTAGATTTTAAAGAATAGGACATGCAAATTTGAGGGATGTGCTGAGTAATAGGATAATTAATCTGATATACTAAATATAGGTAAATTGTTCACAGTTGATAGTAACAGTGTGGTTTACTTGGTAAATATTTGTTATAAACCACTAAAAAATATCTTCACCCCAAGAGACAGCAGTGGAACACTAGAGGACTGCCTGGCTGCATGCCTGGATTAACATTTACTGCTGGGGTTGTGTCCTAGTCCTGCCTGATTCACTTCCCTGCTGACATTGCTTTGGAATGGGTGTAGATAATTGTTCTGCCATAGGCCCTGTGTCAACTTGCCAACCACCAAGGCCTTCTGGCCTGTGAGTGGTTTTACTCTGCAGTTTTAAAGCCTGACAAAATTGGAGATATTTTATCCTGAAGATGTTAAGTCAGTTAACAAATCAAAAACTGTGTGGGATGCCTTCTGGTATGTGGAAATCTTTGAAATGTGAATCCCTAAGATCTGGATCTTACATACATATAAGTAATCCTTTCTCTACCCAACAGTGTTTCAAATATTTGAAGCATCTGTGATATCACATCTAAGTCTTTTTTTCCAGATACATCTTGAGTTCCTCCCCTCTGCTATCTGCTCAGCTCCTCAGTGTTTTTTGTGGATGATCAGCTAAGAGAACATCAGTGTCTTATCTGGTGGGATAGGTATGGCCCATTAATGCCAAACATCATCGGACTGTGACTTTCCTTGCTCTGGTAATTATCCTTCCCATCAGTTAAAATTGTATGTTTGTCATATAGATCTTTTCCTACCTGAAATATCAAATCTATTGCTTGTGACATCCTACTTCTTAAGACAGATGTGCTCCCATCTTTGCTTTGGGATTTTGATTCTACTGATGTATACAACCTCTTTCCTTACCATATACCATTTTAATCTCATCCTTAAATGAAGTAAAATGTTTATAGTTCCTGACACAGATCAAGCACTCCAATAAATCTTTTTAACAATAGGTTACATATGGCTTCTTCTTGTTTGCTCATTGTTTTTCTTTTATACACAAAATCTTTTTGGTTCTAACTTTTGCTCTAAATGAGTAATGATAATAGCTTCAGTGTATAATTGCCCATGATGGACCAGAGTATTTATAATATCTTAATTCTGCCCCATAGTTCTGAAAAGTACAAGATATTTTACTCATTGCAGATAAAATGAACAGCCACAAAAGAGTTAAGTTCTGCTTAGATAAAAAAGTGACAATAGCATGCAACATCACTAAGGAGGGTGCTGGCTGCCTGTGCCTGCTCTGTGTCTGTGTGCTGGTCAGGTCAGCAAGCTGATCTAGACAGGGGAACAAGAGGCCTGAAGAAGGTGGGAAGGTGACCTCACTAGCTTGATTTCTGTCTTTCACTTCTAAATCCTACAATCTTCCTATGTCTTGCTCATATCTTTGGTCTTGCTATTCCTCTGTGAGGATGTTCTTACCCACACCACCTGTCCTCCCCTCCTTCAATAGATCCATCCTTCAGTACTGACTGCCTCCTCCAGGAGACCTGAGATGACTGGTCATGTGCCTTTGGGCTCCCCAAATACTCTATGCATTAGTTATTGAATTTTTCCTACTGAGTTATAATTGCTAATTTTATATATTCTTTCATTAGAATATGGTTAGATTGAAAGTAGAGACTATTGTGTTATATTTATTTTTGTAATCTGAGCACCTACCACAGATGCCCATGAATAGCAAGCATCCTGTCCAATATTTTTTGAAGAATGAATAAATTAGTTAATAGCAGCAAAAAAAAATGTGACAAAGATGAAACTGGATGAC
Source organism: Trachops cirrhosus (assembly GCA_028533065.1). Lineage (NCBI taxonomy): Eukaryota > Metazoa > Chordata > Mammalia > Chiroptera > Phyllostomidae > Trachops > Trachops cirrhosus. The sequence goes on along the minus strand of CM052547.1, from coordinate 45,647,668 downwards.
TCTCTTGTGACCTGTTTTCAGTGGATGGCTCACCACTTAGCTCCATGGCTGAGCCACCAATGAGAACAATCACAGTGTGTGGATGGCCTCTCTCTGTCAGGAACCTGTTCCCCTCTCTATACCCTCCAGGTGCCTACTAAAAATCTTACTGATAGTTATTTCCATTTTCCCCTCTGTTCTTTTCTTTTTTTTGAATTTTTTTTCTATCCTTACCTGAGGATATTTTTTTTTATTGGAAGGAAGAGAGGAAGGGAAAGAGAAATATCCATGTGAAAGAGAAACATCAATTTGTTACCTCCCATACACACTCAGACCAGGAATTGAACCCACAACCTTTCACCTAAGGGGCGATGCTCCAAATAACTAAGCCACACTGACCAGGGTTTCCATCTCAATTCCTGAGGAAATATGAGAATGACAGTCTCATATGAGGGCTTTTACTTCTCTTTAAAAATTATATATTAAATAAAAAAGTTGGTATTTGATTTCCTTTGTGAATGAAAAATTGGATTTTATTTGGATTTGGGGAAATTAGGAATGAAAATAGAAAGACAAAGTGGGAAGTGGCAAGGATAGAACAGGAGGAAGGAAGTTGTGAGGGGTGCGTGTACTTTGTAAAGACAGCCTCATTAATAACTGAGGAGGGAAAGAAAGCCTGCAAGAGAAAAATAGTCATTCCATTCTTCTCGAGCTCATCTGCTCACCACCAGTCCTTGCTGTAAGATAAATCATAGTGCAGGAACTTTAAAATGATTTGGGATCGATTGTGTTTGCTTAAATAACAATTTCCCTAACCTCAGTTGCATGTTGCAGCATTCCTAGTGTAAATTATTTACCATAAAAGCACTAAGGTGAGTCTGTGTGGTATGGGAGTAAACTTAACCTCAAAATTATGGACCGGCAACATAAAGCTGTAACTGTGTGTTTTCATACTCCTGGTATAATGGAAGGGTATTTCAAGGGCATAATGGAGGCAAAAAACTTCAGCCATGTATAGTCATCACATTCCAGAAAATATTAATAATATGACACACTTTACTTATTCTTAAGACTTACAAAACTGATTTATATTTTAGGAGTTAAGTATGTGGATTCATCAATGAAAACCACTTCTTTTTTAAAATAGGAGTTTGGATTTAGAAAATTCCTCTTGATTTCATGCAGTAAAAATGCATTCAGAGATGTGGAAGACTGACAAAAATGTGCTAACATAATTTATCTCTTACATTCATTTGTAGAGACATTTAAACATTTTCTGAGATTCCCATTGCAGGGTATGGATATATAAGGTGGGGCAAAATTAGGTTTACAGTTGTAAGTACATGAAACACAGAGAGTTCATTCTTGTATTATTATTTATTAAATATTGTATTATTTTCCATACAAACAACTGTTAACCTACTTTTGTTCCACCCATAATATAGAATATTCATATTAAATATATTATTATAAAATGTTATAATACATTTCAGGACATATGTTTTATGCATTGCTTTATTATTTATTTTTTGAAAAATAAAAGTATTTGCTTTGCAAACATGTGTCACATGGACAATTATGGTTTCATATGCTTTTTTTTTATTGCCTTACATTGTTATTTAGTATATAATCTTCAGTTTTTAAACAGGTGATCATTTTTGCAGAGCCCAAGAAGCAACAGTGGAACTCAATGGAGTGAGATGTGATGACCAATTTCCAAAAGTTTTCATGTGGTGGTTGCAACATCCCCAATGCCAATGGGTAATAATAAAAACCAAAGTAGTCATGATATATAAATTACATTAATCAGATCAAGACAGATCATGCACAGGTTTCTTTCTTATTAGTTTTGCAGAATCAGGAGCATGATGCTTTCATTGCAATCTTGTGTTTTTTTAATTTTATTTTAAGTATATTTTATTGATTATGCTATTACAGTTGTCCCAATTTTTTCTCCCTTTTACCTCCCCTCTGCCCTGCTCTCCCCCACCTTCAAACATCTCCTGCCCCCAGTTCATGTCCACAGGTTGTACATATAAGTTGTTTGGCTTCTCTATTTCCTATACTGTTCTTACCTCCCCCTGTCTATTTTATGCCTATCATTTATGCTTCTTATTCCTTGTAGCTTTCCCTCCATTCTCCCCTCCACCTCTCCACTAATAACCTTCCATGTGATCTTCATTTCTGTGATTTGGTTCCTGTTCTAATTGTTGGCTTAGTTTTTGTTTTTGTTTTTTAGGTTCTGTTGTTGATAGTTATGAGTTAGTTATCATTTTGCTGTTCATAGTTTTTGATCTTCTATTTCTCAGACAAGTCCCTTTAACATTTCATAAAATAAGGGCTTGGTGATGATGAACTCCTTTAACTTGACCTTATCTGGGAAGCACTTGATCTGCCCTTCCTTTCTAAATGAAACCTTTGCTGGATAGAGTAATCTCAGATGTAGGTTCTTGCCTTTCATGTCTTTAAATACTTCTTTCCAGCTTCTTCTTGCCTGTAAGGTTTCTTTTGAGAAATCAGCTGATGGTTTGTGGGAATTCTTTTGTATGTAATTCTCCCCTTTTCTCTTGTGGTTTTAAGATTCTCTCCATATCTTGAATCTTGGATAATGTAATTATGATGTGCCTTGCTGTGTTCCTCCTTAGGTTCAAATTCTTTGGGACTCTCTGGGCTTCCTGGACTTCCTAGAAGCCTATTTCCTTTGCCAGATTGGGGAAGTTCTCCTTCATTATTTGTTCAAATAAGTTTTCAATTTCTTGCTCTTCCTCTTCTCCTTCTGATTCAGATGATTGGAGCAATTAAAGTTGTCCCAGAGGTCCCTAAGCCTCTCCTCATTTTTTTGAATTCATGTTTCTTTATGCTGCGGCAGTTGGATGTTTATTTCTTCCTTTTGTTCCAAATCATTGATTTGGGTCCCAGTTTCCTTTCCTTCACTGTTCGTTCCCTGTATATTTTCCTTTATTTCACTTTGTGTAGCCTTCATTTCTTCCTTCATTTTGTGACTGAGCTCAGTCAATTCTGTGAGCATCTTGATTACCAATGTTTTGAACTCTGCATCAGATAGGTTGTCTATCTCCTCATCACTTGGCTCTTTTTCTGGAGTTTTGGACTGTTCTTTCATTTGGGCCATATTTCTTTGTCTTGGTGTACCTGTTATGTTGTAAGGAGGTGGGGCCTTAGGTATTTGCCAGGGTGGGGTAACCCTCTTTGTTGAGTTATGGCACTGTCTTTGGGGGTGGGGTCAGAGAGGGAGCAATGCTGCTCCCTCACTCCACTCTAGCCCCACTTTCCAACAAAGTCTCCTGTGCGACTGGGAGTTTCTCCTGCCATGGCAACACCCACAGTATTTTACAGCCAGAGGTTTTGAATCTTTAGTTTCCCAGTCAGCCAGCCCCTGCCTCACCCACTTGGTCTGCTGTCTTGCTGCAGGTCCTCTCTGCCTGGCTGCCTGTTTCTGCCCCTTGTCAGGTCTGGATGAATGTTTAACTCCTCATTTCTCAGAGTTCCATGCAGTTTGATTTTCCATCACTTCTGGTTATTTATCGTTTTTAAATTGGTTGTTATCCTTCTTTCGTTTGTGAAAGAAGTGAAGTGTTTCTACCTATGTCTCCATCTTGGCTGGAATGAAGGGTTAATGTCATTGCAATCTTGTGTTTATTTTTATAGGTACTCCTCAAAAAATATTATTCTGTATTGATTTCCTTAATTAAGAAATTTGAAAGAGTGTTATATTTAAATTATAATGATGATTATATGTTGTATTGTTCATTTTAAAATTTATTTTCCCATAAAGTAGATACTTTAGAAAAGTATACAAAGAAAATTAGTTTTAATTCTGTTACATATTAGTTTATTTGATAACTGCTTATTAAATATCTACTGTGTGCATTCACCTTGTTTTGAGCACATAGCAACCAACAGACATCACAGTCCCTGTCCTTGCAAACTTTGCAGTCTACTGTTGGAAGGTGAAAGCAGATAAGTAAAGGAAAAAAGTAATAGAGTTTGATATAGCACTACTATTGAGAATGTACAAAGAACAGTGGAAATATACACAATAGGTACCTACATCAGTCTGGGGTAGAAGACTCCCTAGAGGACGTAATAGTAAAGCAGAAACCTGAAGGAAGAGTATGTGTAATCTTGCCTAAGAGAGTGGAAAGACCATTCCCCTCGAAAGGCAAAGAAAGTACAAAAACTCAGAAGCAAAAGAGATCACAGCATATTTGAAGAATGGAGAGAAGAAAGACATTATAACTGGAGTTTGGAACGTGAGGTTAAAAGTAACCAAAGTGGATACAAAGAGTTAAGTAGTAGCCAACACACAAAATGCTATATAAACCAATGGGTTGTTACCTTGGTTGAAAGTAGAATAACCTGTGAGATTGCTTTGTAAAATACTCATACCTGGGCTTCACCCCAAATCTATTGAAACTAAGTCTTTTAGATGGGACCTGGGCAATACTATTATTTAACTGCTATACTGATGATTTAATCTGTACATAATATTGAGGGTTTCTAATATAAACTATATCAAGAACCGTGGGTTTTCCTTATGGGCAATGGGGATGTTTTGACAACTCTTAAGCAAAGGAGAAAAATGTTACGATTTGTGCTTTAGAAAAATGTGCACTGGCCTCCTGTGTGAAGAATGGATTGAAAATAGGGAAGACTGAAAGCAGGAACCCATTTTGTATGCTCTACCAGTATTCCTTAAGAAAACAATGATGCCGATGATGGTGGAGAGAAGTAAAGACAGTGGAAAGATATTAAGGAGGAGGGATCATTGATTTGGTGAATGAGTAGCTTAGGAATGGCATATTGAGGAATGAAGTAATGATACCTAGGTTTCTACCTTGAGGAGCTGGAGAAGAACAGTGTGTTTTATTGAAATAGGAGATAATAAATTCCAATGGGAAGGACAAAGGTTTGGGCTTAACTCCAGATGTCAATAAGAGAGCTGGTTGAATATTTTCATTTTTGTGTATTACATTTCATATGCTGTATATACTTTGATTTATATTCTATAATTATTAATTCATCCATGTATGCATTCATTCACAAACATTTATTGATACTCTGTTATGCAGTAGACACTGTTTTAGATTTGTACTACTTTAGTGAATAAATCAAGGATCCCTGCCCTCATGGACTGTATGTGTCCTTAAATCCATGTCCCTATGACTGGCATCAGACCTGGATCACCTGGATGAGAACCAGAACTCTTTATTACTATGTGTTATGTTTCCACATAAATATTTATAAATATTTCATTTCTTGCATAATCTTCTCTCATGTTGATACATAAAAATGTTTCAAAATTTTCCTTGATCTTTTTTGTTTAACATTATTGTGAGCATTTATACATTGAAATCTGTTGTTTATTTATCTAGGATAAAATTCTAGGAATAGATTTGCTAGGTTAAAGAATGGAATATTGTAAATTTTTGGAACATATTATTATTGTACAGTTCATTCCTGCTTTTTGTCTCTCACACAAGATCCATGCACTAACTCAGTTACACCTGGTTGGACAAGGACATAAAAAAACATTTGTTAAAGAAAAAAAGGAATATTATTTTCCCTCTTCCTATACTGACCATACTGCTCATCAATGTGCTTATACCTCTTGGTATCCCACCTGTAAAAAGAAATAAATGATGGATGGATGATGGATGCATGGGTGGATGGACAGATGGAGAGAGAGATTTTCAAAATGTTTCATAAGCTTCAAAGCCTTGGGACCCCATGAAGTCTCAGAAAAATCTTCACTCACAGCCTCATTCTGATGTACGAAATGGCTGAAGAGTACATAAAAATGCTCACCATCAATAGTTATTAAGGTCATACAAAATAAAACTGCAATGAGATACCACCTCACACCCACTAGAATGGCTATAATTAAAAAGATAATAACGAGTGTTGGTGAGGGTATGGAGAAATTGGAATCCTTGTACATTGCTGGAGGGAATGTAAAATTGTGCAGCATTTATGGAACACCATTTTGTGGTTCTTCAGAATATTAAACACAAATCTATTATATGATCTGGCAATTCTACTGCTAGGTATATATGCTCAAAAGAATTGAAAACAGGTGTTCAAACTGATACTGACAAATGTTCACAGAAGAATTATTCATAATAGGTGAAAACAACCCAAATATCCATCAAAAGATGAAGGGACAAGCAAAATGTGGTATATAATATGTGGTATATACATAAATGGGATCTATGTATATAAATGTGATATATGTATGTATGAATATTATTCAGTCACAAAAGCAAATGAAGTTGATTTAAACTACAACATGGGTTAACCTCAAAAACGTTATCTAAGTGAAGCCAGGAACAAATGTTCAAATATTGTATAATTCTCTTTATATTAAGTATCCAGAATAAGCAAATCCATAAAGGCAGAAAGCATATTTGTGGTTGCCAGAAGCTATGAAGAGGGAACAATGGGGAGTGACGATTTAATGAGTATGGGGTGTTCTTCTGGGGTGGTAAAAATGAATTTCAGGGGAATTTCAGGGGAGAAGGGAAGGGTTTACAGGAACAAATATAGAGGATGGACAACACTAGGGGGATTGGAAATGGGAGGGAGGAGGGGAGGGATGGGTGGGTGGGCTGGAATGGGAATAAAGGATAGACTCTGTACTGAATAAACTAAAATAAAAAAATAAATTTAAAAAAGGTAAAAATGTTTTGGAAGTAGATAGAGCTGATGGTTGTTTAACATTATAATTATACTAAGTGCCACCGAATTGTTCATTTCAAAATGTTAATAATATGGTACATGAATTTTATCTCAACAAGGGAAAATTAATTTTAAAATTTCATCATATTTACTAAAATCTCATCAGCATATGAATAAAGTACTTTTGCAACTTAGTAGAATTTAAATAACCCAGTGTTTTTCTTAAAATAATTGCTGGTGTAAGCAAATATATTTCATTATGTATGCTAATTATATTTATTTTTGTGGAAGACTTGCTCATATAGTTGCTCATGTTATTCTTTGTAAATATATTTTACAAGGTTGATTTCTAAAATTGAGTTCTGTTAATTTTATTACATTGAGTTTTGTTCATTTGTATTGTTATAATTCATCAATACTATTTTTCTCTATTGCTTCAATGCTATAAATTTACAAAGTGAATATGTATTTTACTCCATTTTTGTTGTTTTTCATAATTAAATATTATGAAATATTTAATTAAATAGGCAACTCTTTAATTCATCTAGAGTTTATTTTGCATAGAGACTTTGAAGACTGAATTTTTTCCCCAAAGTAGCTGCTAAGTTTTTTCATCATCATTGGTTAAACAACCTTTTGTTTGATAACATTAAGTGAGCTTGTTCATGCACAAGGCACTCTTCTCTGAGGTTTGGTAGAAAGTTGGTTTCTTTGATACCTTGTAGAGTCTGTTTCTGTAATACATCTATTTCTCCTGATTCTTCTTGTTCTCCTGTGTTCTATTCCCCCTTCTGTTTCTTTTTATTGTGAAACGTGGATTTCATTTGGAGAAGATGTTGGATAAGTGTGAAAAAACAAAATGCAAGTAGAAAATATAGACCTTAGATGATTTTGAAAGACAAATGACAATAGCCTGAATTGGCATCTATTGAAATGCCCAGTCATCTTAATTTCAGAGTAAGACTTAACTGTGTACACATCAACATAAAACCATAAAATGGAAAAATACCTTCTGGTAAAGGCAATATGATAGCATATATTTTCAGATTCAGCTCCCTTTTAATTTCTAGGTGTTTTTATATGTAATTCATCCATGAGTTATGTTAGTATGAATCAGTACTGCTATCTGGGGGGAAAAGAAGATAAATGTAGAAAAGAAATTATTTTTTTCTTATTGCTATATAATATAACCACTTAACATGGAAAACCATCTTTGATATTTTGTAGGTATTACTCATCTGGTCAAGATACTGACTTTAAATTTGATACGTATTTGATGAAATTCTTCAATTAAACTCTATGCAGAGATATAGGAATGTTGCTTTTAGTACACAGAATAAATGCTACCATCTTAAGAGCTGCCCAATTATCTCACAGTAAACTTGTTCTTAAGGATATTTTTATTTAATCTTGATTTGGAGGAATATTTCTGAGTATGTTTATAGCCCCAGAACCAATTCTAATATTTTAGAGTTCCTAAGATGATACAGGTATATGCATTTCATGACACAATGGAGCTTTCCTGGTTGTTACAACAAATAGCTGTCAGTTTATAGTTTAGTGGACAAAGTAACCCCTTATATTACTAACATGTACTCACAGAATGAGATTGCTAAAAAGGATCCACCCATTTAAAGAGGTTCAATGACGGACATATATTGGGGATAGAATTACAAGTTCAAAATTGAGGCGATACTGCATCTCAGGGTAACTACTGAGAGTGTATCTGTGAAGGAAGGAAAGGTAGAAGGAGGAGGAAAAAATGTAGCCTACCTGTTTGAAGCAGCAGAGTCTGGTTCTAGAACATCATAAAAAAGCCACCTGAACTGATGGGAAGATTGCAGAGCAACTATCATAACTGCATAAATGGATGAAAATTAACCACGAATCCCAAACAGAGGAGCAAGAGTGAATCCTTTGCATAGCTTCTGGACTCCCAGTCTTGACAGTTCTTCACTCACAGGAGTACTGTGGGAAAATTGGGAATGCATGAAAGAAAATGCCAATTGTCAGTAGTAGGCTATGGGGAGCAGGAGGGCAATGAGTCCCAAGGAGAAGCCGTGGGTGAACAAAGGGGAGATGCTGGGTAGATGGGCAGATGGCAATTTTACCTATTGCAAACAGCTTGGGATGTCATTTTTTTCTAATCCTTTTAAGATTTTTTAATGGAACAGGGCATCTGGAAAGAATTCTAATTCAGTTGCAATTTAGGGGATCAGGATAAGCCCATAATAGAGTTTATTCTCTTGCTAAAGTAGTTATTACAGTCGTTGGTGTAGGTTCTTGGACAAAAAAAAAAGTGTGAGTGTTAGGAGAATTAGGGTGTGTTTCTAAAGGCTTTTCACATAGCCTAAATTGTGCAACAGCTCACCCTCATTTGTATACATCCTTCAGGGAAGCCAATACTCTTGATGCTGTTGTTTGGTTACAAGATGTTTTGATTAATCGATCTCTAGTGAAAGTACTTGTGTCTATTTCTTTGTTATTTGTTTAAATTTATTTCCTCTCAGGAATAACATCATATAGACACATTGACTTTATATTTAAGATTGGATAAGTGTGGCCTTATATCACTTATGAAAAAAATCCTTCTCCACTGAACTCAAATTCCCTATGTGGAGTTAGATCCCTATCAGTGTAAGGGTACAAAACTGCCTATATCCATTGTTAACTTGAAAGGCTACCTAGAAGCAGCATTCTAATGGGTGTTTCCTTGGAATTATATCATACACATCCTGACTCATTTTGAAATATGTGTTCTGCAGAATAACAGGCATTACTACAAAATGGAATGTTATGGGTTATTCAGTTCAACCTTTGCAGTTCAGGAATAAGCAGAGACACAATAGTTATGTGACCTTACCAAGGTCACTGAGAGAGCTGATACAAATATTACACTAGGATACCTGGTCTAGTGCTCAATTAATAATAGTTTTTGGAAAAAATGAGAATATTAATTTAAAATTAGTGTAAGGGTACTTTTATTAGTCTAAATATCAACTCAGGAAAAACAAACACACAATTGATTCATAAAAACCAATCAAGTAAAAATGGATACTCACCATAAAGTTAGAAAATTTACTTATTTGTGGCCACAGCAGTGTATTTGTTATTACTCTATTGATTCTTGGAGTCACTTAAGGTGTTAAATATATTGTGTCTATAAATGAATATTTTAGGACTGGGAATGCTACTCTTCATGTTTTTCATTACTTTTTAGAGTTTAAGTGAAAATAAGAAATTCTAATCATTCATTTATACTAAATGAAAATAGCATAAAATCAATAACTTTTAGACTAGAGAATTTTGACTTCTCTTGTAGAGCCTGGCCATTAATGTTTCTTGAAAAATATCTTAGAAGTTAGACATATAAGAAGATTCACTTCTTGCTATCACACAGTTAAAATTCTTAAAGCTATATTTTAAATACCTTAAATAAGTTCTAGGCAGGATTGTCCAACCTTTTGGCACCTCTGGGACACACTGGAAGAAGACTTGTCTTGGGCCACACATTAAATACATTGCAACACATATCACAAAAAGTCTCATAATACTTTAAGTAAATTTACTTAATTTTGTGTTGGACCAAATTTGTAGCCATCGTGGGCTGCATGTGGCCCACAGGTCATGGGTTGGACACCTGTGAGGGCATTTGGTTGAATAAAAGCAATGTTAATATTTAAAGTATATACTATATTAGTTTGACATTTTTAAGATTTTCTAATTTTAATAAAAAGATGAAAAGCAGAAACCACATTTCTCTTTTTCTTCTTTTTATTGATTATGCTATTATAGTTGTCTTAGTTTTCCCTCTTTGCCCCCTTCCATCCACCACCCCCACTCTCTCCAGAAATCCCCCATGAGTCATGCACATAAGTTCTTTGGCAACTGAATTTCCTATATTTACTCTCTACATCCCCCTGACTATTCTGTAACTACCAATTTGTACTTCTTTATCCCTTCACCTTTTCCCCCTTCCCCCCAGATCCTCCTCCCCACTGACCACCATCCCAATATCCCCCATATCTATGGGTCTCTATTCTTCTTGTTTGCTTAGTTTATTTTTTAAATTCAATTGTTGATAGTTATGTATTTATTGTTATTTTAATGTTCATAGTTTTGATCTTTTTCTTAAATAAATCCCTTTAACATTTCATATAATAATGGTTTGGTGGTGATGAACTCCTTTAGCTTTACCTTGTCTGGGAACTACTTCACCTGCCCTTCAATTTTAAATGATAACTTTGCTGGGTAGGGTAATGTAGTTTGTAGGTCCTTGCCTTTCATTGCTTTGAATACTTCTTGTCAGTTCCTTCTAGCCTATAAAGTTTCTTTTGAAAAATTAGCTGACATTATTATGGGAGTACTTTGTATGTAATTATCTGCTTTCTCTTGCTGCTTTTGAGATTCTCTGTTTATCTTTAACCTTTGGCATTTTAATTATGTGTGTCTTGGTGTGGTTCTCTTTGTGTCCATCTTGTTTGGGACTCTCTGTGCTTCCAGGACTTGTATGTCTATTTCCTTCACCACATTAGGGAAGTTTTCTTTTATTACTTTTTTCAAATAGGTTTTCAATTTCTTGGTCTTCCTCTTCTCCTTCTAGCACCCCTATCATGCAAATGTTGGAATGTTTGAAGTTGTGCCAGAGGCTTCTTACACTATCCTCGACTTTTTGGAATCTTTTTCCCTCTTGCTGTACTGCTTGGATGTCTTTTTCTTTCTTATCTTCCAAATTATTGATTTGAGTTTTGGCTTTATCCACCCTGCTCTTAATTCCCTGTAAATTGTTCTTTATTTCAATTAGTGTATCTTTCATTTCTGCTTGAGTCTTTTTTACACTGCTGAAGTACCTACACTGGGCTCTACAGGACACCTACTACATTAGGCCTCACTACCAAGACACAGAGCCAAAGCAGCTCTCCTTAATACATAGAAACTAACACAGAGTGGTTGACAAAATGAGGAAACAAAGAAATATGGCCCAAATGAAAGAATAGAACAAAACCCTAGAAAAAGAACTAAACAAAATGGAGATAATCAATCTATTGGATGCAGAGAAACTGCGTTCTGTAAGATCAAGTTCAGAGCCTTATGATCTCAAATATTCCAAAGCTGATAAAAAGCTTTAATTTTATTTAATTTTGATAATTTTTGGACTTTTACAAATATTAAAATGTATCTGTATGTAAAATAAATATGCATCTCTGAAACTAGAAATATTGAGGCTCTAACAATTACACAGGAAACGATATCACAGGAGGGGGCCTATTAGATTTTTTTAGTCACTCTCAGCTTGAGAGAAAAGTTATGGTCATGAATACTTGATAGCTTTAAAAAATGTGGAAAACAGCCCCAAATTACTTTTATCTCTTAAAAATAAATGGAGAGAAAAATGAAAAAAAGGGGCACTTCTTTCTCCTTCCCATTGTTACTATTATTTGTTTAGCAACTAAGTCTTCAGAGGGAATTCTCAGTGTAAATGGCAAGAGTCTTGAATTGTTCTCCCCCTCACCTCCAGCACTAGATACCTGAAGAATGAGATGTTGACCAGGAAGTGTGAGCAATAGGTTAAGTGTCCTGGGCATCTAACTTCCAAATGGGCTTCTGTCCAAGATGTGAGAAACACTCAATTGATTCCAGGTTATTTCCATTCTCTCATGGGATTTTTAGTTGATTCCAAGCTCTGTATATTGTCATCCTCAGTGGTTACTGTTACCCAGGCTCTGAATTCATCACATGTGTACATGGACTGTTCAGCACCACACCAAATCTTCGTTCTCTTTCTTTTCTAAAGTACTTTTGAATTTTATTGTTGTTCAAGTACAGTTTTCTGTCTCTTCCCCCCACCTCTACCAACCATACCACCCATCCCTACCTCCATCCCCTCTTTCTATCCCCCCTTGTTTTTGTCCATGTGTCCTTTATAGTTGTTCCTGTATACCCTTCACCATTTTACCCACATTATCCCCTCCCCTCTCCCCTCTGCTTACTGTTTGTTCTTAATTTCAATGTCTTTGGGTTATATTTTGCCTGCTTGTTTGTTTTGTTGATTAGGTTCCAGCTAAAGGTGAGATCATGTGGTATTTGTCTTTACCGCCTGGCATATTTCACTTAGCATAATGCTCTCCAGTTCCATCCATGCTGTTGCAAAGGGTAGGAGCACCTTCTTTCTTCCGCTGCGTAGAATTCCATTGTGTAAATGTACTATAGTTTTTTTATTCATTCATTTACTAATGGGCACTTAGGTTGCTTCCAGCACTTGGCTATTGTAAATTGTGCTGCTATGAACATTGGAGTGCATAGGATCTTTTGGATTGGTGTTTCACGGTTCTTAGGATATAATACTAGCAGTGGAATTGCCAGGTCAAAAGGCAGCTCCATTTTTAGTTTTCTGAGGGTATTCCATACTGTTTTCCATAGTAGTTGCATCAGTCTGCATTCCCACCAACAGTGCACTAGAGTTCCCTATTCTCCACAACCTCTCCAGCACTTGTCTGTTGCTGTGTTTATGATGGCCATTCTAAATGGTGTGAACTGGTATCTCATTGTAGTTTTAATTTGCATATCTCTGATGATTAGAGATGCTGAGCTTATTTTCATATGTCTCTGGACTCTCTGTATGTCCATCTTGGAGAAGTATCTGTTCAAGTCTTCGCCCATTTTTTAATTGGGTTGCTGGTCTTCTTACAGCAGAGTCATGTGAGTTCTTTATATATTTTGGAGATTAAAGCCTTTTCTGAGGTATCATTGGCAAATATATTTTCCCATACTGTTGATTCTCTTTTCATTTTACTGCTGTTTTCTTTACCATGCAGAAGCTATTTATTTTGATGAGATCCTATTTGTTTATTCTTTCTTTTATGTCCCTTGCTCTAGGGGACACATCAGTGAAAATGTTACTGCATGTAATATGTGAGATTTTCCTGCCTATATTCTCCTCTAGGACTTTAATGGTGTCATGACTTATTCGTTAATCTTTTATCCACCTTGAATTTATTTTTGTGTATGTTGTAAGTTGGTGTTCGAGTTTCATTTTTTTGCATGTAGCTGTCTAGCTCGCCCAATGCCATTTGTTGAAGAGGCTATTTAGCTCCATTTTATGTTGCTGCCCCCTTTGTCAAATATTAATTGGCCATAGAGGCTTGTGTTTATTTCTAGGCTTTCTGTTCTGTTCCATTGGTCCATGTGTCTGTTCTTATGCCAGTACCGGGCTATTTTGAATACAGTGGCCTTGTGATACAGTTTAGTATCAGGTATTGTGATCCCTCCTTCTTTGTTCTTCTTCCTCAAAATTGCTGCAGCTATCTAGGGTCCTTTATGGTTCTATATAAATTTTTGAAGTGTTCGTTCCATATCTGTGAAACATTCCATTGGTACTTTAATAGGTTTTACATTAAATCTATAAAATGCTTTGGGTAAGATGGACATTTTCATGATATTAATTCTTCCCATTCATGAACACAATATATATGTCCATTGTTTGTGTCTTCCTTGATTTCTTTCTTCAGTGTTGTGTAGTTTTCTGAGTATAGGTCTTTTACCTCCTTGCTTAGGTTTATTCCTAGGTATTTCATTTTTATTGTTGCTATATCAAATGGGATTTTTTTCTTGATTTCTGCTTCTGATGTTTCATTGTTGGCTTTTGATTTCTGGCTATTGACTTTGTATACTCCTGTTTTGCCAAAA